>BLBF01000019.1:35760173-35784556 GCA_015471245.1 Laticauda colubrina
TAATAATAATAATAATAATAATAATAATAATAATAATAATAATAATAATAATAGTCCCACAACTTAAAACACCATCTATGTTATCTTCCTTTTCCTTCCACTCAACAAACCTCCAAAATAGGTTAAGATGGTGATTGGTCCAATGTATCTCAGCAAGAAAACTTTGGAAGGATGGTCTCCATTGCATCTCTATCTCTCTAGTTATGGTCCAATATGTTAATCACTTGCAGAATTTTATTAGTGTGTGTACACATATGCACATGTTTTAGTATGCATCTGTGATTTGGTCAACATACCAGACAATAATGGAGAGATGAATATTCAAATTATACCCATCCTTCTATCTAGGATGGAAGCACAGTTTGATGTCCCCAGGCCAGGGGTGGGATTCAAATTTTTTAACAACCAGTTCTGTGGGCATAGCTTAGGTGGTGGGCATGGCTTGGTGGTCATGTGAGTGGGTGGACATGGCTTGTTGGTCATGTTATTGGCTGAGTGTGGCCAACTCAATATCACTCACATTGAAGCACGCATCTCCTCACCTGGCCTGTCATGAGTGTGGGGATGCTGCAACAGTCATAAGTGTGAAAAATGGTCATAAGTCACTTTTTTCAGTGCCATTGTAACTTTGAATGGTCAGTCCACACCAGCAAAGGAGGAAAAAAAACTCCAGAGAAGTTCCTGAGACAGGAAGTCTAGTCCTGTCAAGAATGTAATAAGGGTTAATGGAGAGGCAGCTTCTGTAAGCAACACCAGAATGTTTCCTTCCTGCCTTCCCTACAGGATTAGGCCAGTAATTTCTTCTAACAACCGGTTCTCTGAACTGCTTAGAATGTTAACAATCGGTTCTAGCAAATAGGTGCAAACTGGTAGAATCCCACCCCTGCCCCAGGCTGAATATGACTGAAAGCCTTAAAAAAAAAACCTAGAGAGAGTTCAGAAGCTGGAGCAAATTATAATTTTTAATTTGTGAAAGAGGAAAATTTTATTAAATACATAATGGCATCATCTCAGAGCAATATTAATTATATTTAATGTTATTTTAAAATAAATACAGTAAATGATACAATCTTGATAAGTACAGGAGTAGTGATAACTATTAATCTGGAAAAAAACCTGGGGGAAACCCATAGTAGTGAAAGGAACCTAGATTCCATTATGTAGCAATACCTTGGACAATTTTGTTTTTTTTTTGCTCCACTGATCTTATGTTTTTCTTCTTACCTCCAAAACAGTTTTGAGACATGGCCGAAACTAAAAAGATTCAATGGTCTGAATATTTTTTTTAATTATCAGGGAGATTTTATTTGCATAAATATTTGACCCATTTTATTTGACCCAACTGAGGCTTAAAATGGCCCTAACTATGATCACTATTCCCTTTTTTCTTGGAGAAAATTTTTGGCATGAAACAGGCAGATTACAAGTTAAATATATTATAATTGGTTGCAGTCAGGTGTTTATATTGAATTTGGCATTTTTGTCATTTATCTAACTGTCAGATCCTTCCCAAAGGACTTGTGATAGGCAGATTTGTTGTTTAATAATGTTGGAAGCATTGTTGTCATATGTGAGTGGTTCCAAGTAGAACTGCCTTTTGCAATTGATTGATGGTATTCAAGTGGTGGTCCAAATGTTTTGGATTTGCATCCAAGGTACCTAGTACTATTAGTACTATCTTTGCTTGCTTTTGCTACCATCATTCTACTTCTATTTCTAGGTTTTAATAGCTTGTTACTTTCCTCCTGATCTTTGTCTTTTATTACAATATCCAGTCTTCTTTATCTTTGTTATCAACAATAGTTACCTCTGGGATGTTGTACGGCAGATGCTAATTGGCTAAAATTCTAAAGTCCCAGAGCATTTTAGCTTCTTCATTTTCTAATACACTGTTTGTATTGTGGTTCCACCAGTTCCTAATTGCAGTAAAGTGGTGTTTCTTGCAGATCTTCCAAAACACCATTGTTGATAATTTGTCATATTATTCTTTGTAGTCTCTGCTATCTTCTTGCAGCAGTTAACTAGGTAGTCTACTGCTTCTTTAATATATTATTATTTCTAAAATGGGGCAGGGGTATATGGATGCCCAGAGTCAGATAGATACTATTTATTTATCTATTTAATTATTATTACATTCCATCTTCAGGGAACTCATGGTGAGAACACGGCCTTATTTTTCACTACCACCACCACCACATTGCTGTGGGATACATTGGGTCTGGAGAAATGATTGCCCAAGACTTGCAGTATATTTCAGGTGGTTTTTAAATTAGCTATGACATAGCACTATTTGAATGTATCTTAAGCCCAACCTGATCAGAACAGAGTTGTTTCTGTTGCTGTGGAAGTTCCTCTGTTCTAGCTAGAAGCACTGGTATGTCAAAGAGCACTGCCACATTGTAAAAGAAAAAAAAAGTAAATAAAGTTACCCTTCCAATCATAAAAAGTCCATAGGAAGAGGAAGAAACTTTACTAATTGAGTTCATCATAATTGCTAGAGATGTTTTATGTTCTTGGCAGCAGGATTTTAGTACATTGAACCAACTACCTGATATGTGGATTTTGGCCCATTATATCTAGTACACATGGGTGGAAATTTGATGATGCCAATGCTTCACTTGCTATATTTATTTTTCTAGGTGTAAAATACATACATAGGAATCTTAAAAGCAGAAAAACCTCTCAATGCAACTTTCATGCACATTGACAGTTTTCAGTGAAGTAGTGCAGCAAAAATTTTAATAAGAACTTTATGCTTATATTTTATTTAACATTTTCATTTACTGATCCTTGTGGGTGCAGATTTGGTTTTCCACAGTTGCCCATCCATGTTATGTGTTAGAGTTTTGTATCTTTCAATTTGTAGTAGCCTTTCTTAATATATATTATTGTTCTAAGTACTTTATTACTCTAATGATTGATCGGATCATTAAATCATCCCTGTGTAGATATAACAATTATGAAGACAGGTTTTACATTGCCATTGTGTTGATGATGTAATAAATAAATCCCTTTAAGTATCTTCTGATTCATTTATTTTTTAGAATAGAATTGTTTTATTGGCCAAGTGTGATTGGACACACAAGGATTTTTTCTTGGTACAAATGCTTTCAGTGCACATAAAAGAAAAGATACATTTGTCAAGAGTCAAGAATCATAAGGTACAACACTTAATGGTAGTCATAGAGTAGAGTGAGCAATCAAATCATACTAGGAAACAGTCAATATAGATCATAAGGATACAAGTGACAAAGTTACAGTCATACAGTCATAAGTGGGAGGAGATGGGTGATAAGGAGTGATGAGAAGATTAATAGTAATAGTAGAACACACTTTATAAATAGTTGGTCAGTGTTGAGGGAATTATTTGCTCAGCAAAGTGATGGCATTTGGGGAAAAACTGTCCTTGTGTCTGGTTGTTCTGGTATATAGTGCTCTATAGCATCATTTTGAGGGAAGGAGTTGAAACAATTTATGTCTGGGATGTGAGGGGTCTGTAAGTATTTTCACATCCCTTTTTTTGACTCGTGCAGTATACAGGTCCTCGATTGAAGGCAGGTTGTTTTTTCAATTGTTTTAAGCAATTGTTTTTTCTGCAGTCCTAATTATCCTCTGAAGTCTGTGTCTGTCCTGTTGGGTTGCAGAACCAAACCAGACAGTTCCAGAGGTGCAGATGACAGGCTTAATAATTATTCTGTAGAACTGTATCAATTGTATCAAATTGAAGGAATAATCATTATTTTTTGAAGTTAAGCTTCCGCATGGGTTCTTTTTTTCTAGAAATGCCAAAGGTTGACTTTTGAAGGAATCAACAAATCGCAGAAGAAAGATTCCTGGCACCTCCCAATGTTCTTGTACAGGCCAATCCTGTTTCTCATCTTAAATTTATCCTAATTTTCTATCTATTCATCCTGCACTAGAATGAATCAGAAATCATAAGAAACTATTAATTTAAAGGATTAATTTAATTTCCTTTTCTTCATGTTTTCTTTCCAAATAATAATCTCAATTGCAAGAAAACCCACAATTATTAGGAATTTGTTTTTTGTTTTTTACTCAAAATACATGTTCAAATGGTGAAAACTTCTCTATTGTTCCTGATGGAGCAGCTCTGGTAGGTTAACATCTAGCCAAGTAATAAAAATTTAATATTCTAAGTGAAATATTATTGAAGATGGGATAGTGATTGGTCAGAAAAGAAGCTTCAGTTTCTGTCCAGTTGCTGCAGATGCAGTGTTAGAAAATACGAGTATAAATCCTGCTTGCAGAATATCTATTTACCAAATCCATCCCTCACAATTTTAATAGTCCAAACCAGAAATTAATGTGGTATGATTTTAATAATAGAAAATAAATCCAATTGTAGACTTACAGAATGAGTTTTAGACCAATTCACACTGCACGTTTAATCCATTACTAAATTAACTCATTTTGAGGTTTGGAAAATACATACCAGTTCTGTGGGCATGACTTGGTGGGCATGGCAGGGGAAGGATACTGTAAAATCTTCAGTCAAAGGTGGTATTTTCTCCGAACTACTCTAAATTTTCACTACTGGTTCTCCAGAACTGGTCAGAACCAGCAGAATACCACCTCTGCATTGAACCATATGCTAACCAAAATTATAAAGCTGACCGATCTTGGTTCCTGCAAACAGCTCATTCAGCTCCTAGCATGAATTTAGTGGAAGTCATCCATTGATTGTGCAATGTTTTGCTTAAATGCATAGAGCTTACCTTGGAATTATACACCCTTTAGATCAGGGGTATCAAACTTGATTTTATTGAGGGTTGCATCAGGATTATGTTTGACCTTGGGGAGGAGCAGGGGGCATGGCTGGGGGGCAGTGGCCAGTTCAACATCATTCATGTTAGGGATGCCTGTGGCTGCTTGAACAGCGAAAATGGGCTACCGAACTCTGCTTATACTCTGCCAATAGCCTTCTGCAACCTTCTGCCAGAGAAAATGGAGCTCACAAAGGCTTCACGCAGCCCTCCCATGCTCCATTTTCACTGGCAGAGGCATTTCAAGCAGGTCCTTCAGTCTTTCCAGGGTGGCCCTGTGGGCCAGATCTAACTACCCCACGGGCTGGATCTGGTCCGTGGTCCTTGAGTTTGCACCCCTGCCCTAGATGGCCTGCTGATGGATTCTTCTAATTTCATAGATCAGTGCTTTTAAATTCTCTGAATGGAATCAACTCTTTTTGAAATGTTAACAGTCCTTTACTATATAATAATTTGAAGAGCAAGTAAAACGAGGCTAACATACAGCAGAATATTTTTTTGGAATATATATATGGCAGGACTTCCATTTTATTTTAATTGAAAAAAGAGAAAGTACACCTTAAGGCTATCAACCCAGCCCATATTTATCAGGAAGCACTGAAGTTAGGAGAGCTTAATCCTAATCTATGTCAAATTGAATTCTGGTGACCTTGTGTGCTTGAAGTTCTCTTTGCAACAATACGGAAGTAGCTTGTCATTGTCTTTTCTGGGATATTTTTTCAAATTTCTAGTCTAACTTTTCTGGTATTTCCTGATAGTTTCCCTTCCAAGTACTATCATGACCAATCCTCCCTAAATTAAATATAAACAGGATTGAGTTGTAAATTTATCCTTTGACATCAGTTAGAAATGCAGCCAATTCCTGAATATACAGTATTTATTTCAAGTCAACCTCAATGAATCCCCTAAGTCTTTATTCTTTAGAAATGAAGAGTTTAATTATCAATTAAATTAGCAATTTTAACTGAGTCTGTTGGTCAGAAGTGTACAGCTATGCTTTTTCTATTAAAACAAGCATAATAGAAACAATTAGATATTCTTAACAGATGAAGTTAAAGGATCCAATTATGCAGGTTCCCGAGGAAAGCTATTTATAACACTGCTTTCTCCCCAAAATTTAACATGATGACAGGATAACAGGAGGAATAAGAAAAATAATAAAGAAAAATAAATAAAGAAAAATAATAAAGTATTTCATTTTTCCTTCTAATTTATATTATATATTGTACACTGATTGATTTACTACCTTTCCAGAAAATAAATGTTTACTCTTCCAGCTTGTTACTTACATACTGTCTTTTTCCACTATTTATTTTTCACTTTTTCTTAAGAACATAGTGGAAGCAAAGATCGCAAGTCTTACATTATACTGGTTTAAATTCATTTATTTTACATGAAATATTTGTCCAAGAATGGACAGGAACTTTGGTCAATCCTTCATTCCTTAAATTAGTGCATTCTGGTAAATTAGTGCATTCTGGTAAAGGGATAGAATATTCCAACAGTTTTTGCATTTTGCTCAGTATTACAAACACATTTATATTTCCATATTCTGCAAAGAAACATTACTCTTACTTACATAAGCTCTCTCCAGCTGACAACCTTCAGGCTTGCTGGAGTATAATCAGGACCATCCTACTATGGAATTTGTATTTGGACTACTCTTAATGTTTTACTTCCTAGCCTGTACAAATGCAAAGTGAGTCCGTAGAGTAGCGTGGGAGAAGGAGCTCTACTATAAATGCACTGAATTAATGTACTTTACTTTGATCTTGTTCCTAACAAGTCTCTTCACTTAGCAAAGTCTGAGCTGCTAATTGCCTTGGCTTTAAACCCTAACTGTGATTGGATCTTAACTGTGAGTGAATTTATGAAGTCTGATACAGAAGAGGTAAATATGGCCTCATAATAAAAACCTAAACTAAAATCACAGCCTGGCTACCTCTGTTAAAGAGATGAGCATTCAATGAAATATTTTTTTATTTATTTTGCTTGAATGCTATTCACTTACAAACTGTGGATAATTTAACTTGCCACTTTTTGACAAGTAATTTTACAAAGTGCACTGTCTTCAACATTATCCTACTACTTAAATTAACAAGAAATGTTTTTATCTATAATGCACTTTAAATAGCACCTTTATTGTCCAAATTTAAACATGTGCCAAGATCTTTCTCACATACTATCATAGACATCTGTGACTTAGATCTAAATTTGTTCATAGTGTTGATTAGTCTCTACTGGGAAAAAAGCAGAAACAGAGTGTGATCATTATAAATGTAATAACAACACTAAACAAGGTCTGACATTCAAACTAAAAGATATGGTTAATTAATTAATTAATTCTTAAACCAAATAAGTAAAAACTTATTTAATTCTTATTTATTTCAATGGATTTACTGATTGTTTAAAATGAAGCATGGACTTAGGCCAATATTTCAATATGTGAGAAGTTCCCTGAAGATAGGTTCTAGCATGAAATCTTCTGAAATCTTGGAAGACAAGATCTCTTCCGGTAACAGACCCAGATTGGATCCTACATCATTACTAATAGCTCTGGGGAAAATTGTTGATCAAATTCCAAAATCAGAGGGGACTGACAAGAATGACATATTCTTTACAATCTTTAAATGTCTACTGCCGTGCAGGTCTCCCTTTACTTTGCTAGCAACTGAGAACCAGTTTATTGAGTGGTTAAATAGCTGGCAATCCATCTTCAGCTGTAGCAGCTCACTGGAAAACTTTGCTCCAATCTTCCTCTCTCCGCTTAGCCTACCAAATGAGATTATACTTAGGAAAAATAGGAGGAGAGTACAAGGTATACTACCTTGAATTCCTAAATGAAATGTGGGGGGAATATATATCTAAAAATAAATAAACTGATTTAATTACTTTGAAATTGAAAGCATGCAGAATAGAAGTTAGGGCTTTGCAGAGGATTTGGTAAAATTTATTTAAATAACTGTACTGATAGAAGATAAAACTACATTTTTACTTAGTCAGGGTATTAGGCTGCTTCTAGCACACTTCTAGATGGTCACCCTCATCTCCCCCCCCCTCCTAAAACCGGGGGAAGGATGGCAGGAACTAGTAGGCTGCTTTCCCCAGCATTTTGGAGACATTTTAGGGTGTCTGGTCTGGATTTGATCAGATCGAAAGACAATTACAGGCCTGGAATGCATTGCTTCCATATCTCTGTTTTTCCCTGGTACCTTCCTATCTTATCGAGAGGATAGGAGGAATAGTTCCCATTCTGAACACAAGAAGGCCACATTCCCCTGGGTAGGAAGTCAGTTGCACAAGCTTAGTAGGACTTAATTTTTAGGAGACCATCTGGCACTTCCCAGATTGCAGCCATTTCTGTGATAGACCATGTATGTAGCCTGCTCAATTCAAAGTAAATACAAGCAAAAGATGGTGCAACTTTGACAGCTCCAGTGTGTACCAATAACACCCAAGGGACTTACTGCAAACATTGATCCTACCAATATCTCTACAACTAGGCTATCAGAAGGCTTTTCCTTGTCCTCTTTTTTAATCACCTTGAAAACAGAAAATCTTTCAAAGTAACAACATGGAATTTAGGAAGATATATACAAAAGCTGCACATTAATTTCTCAAGAAGATTCATTTTTTGGGGGGGGGAGCACATATGTTTCCAGATTGCCAGAAAATTCTTGTCACCTGGTTTAATCAAAGCTTTAATTAAAGCTTGTGTTAATTTTGGGTTTTTTCCTTCCTTTCTTCTCTCTCTCTCTCTCTCTCTCTCTCTCTCTCTCTCTCTCTCTCTCTGTTGTTCTAGAATGAGAGTTCATGTCTCTCTTTTTAAAGCAATAATTTTACAAACATTAACTGAAGGAGCATGAAGTAATGATAGCCTTCAGAATTTGATAGGAAACGTCTATTTGTATATTAATAACAAACAAATAAATGATTTAGTGGTCTCTCCTGAGGTTTAAAGCAAACACGGCTTGAACTAATATTTCCATGAGACAAAAACTGGGTTCTAAAAGGACCCAGAACTTTTTGGCAAAAATCACCTCCTTAATTTTTCTTCTCCTGGTTTAGTCTCTTCTATTCCTCTTCAAGGGAAACCCTCCTTACTCTGCACCTAGTAGCTTTCGGTCAAACTGGAGCCTCTCCGTTAGACGGAGCGAAAAACTCGGAGTTATTCTGGTCTACAAGATTACTACTAATTCCACCTAACAATGACCACTGAGAAATGCTCATTTTAAAACGGAAGAATTAGGAGGAAAAAGATCATTTGCGTATCTTTTCTCTTTTGGAACTTGCAAATTCTTTTACATTATTTAACCTCATTGGAGTATGCTCGCTCGTTCGCTCGCTCTGTGGATAAAAGGATGAGATGCCGGATCCGATAAAATAAAATAAACCTCTTCGCCCGCTTGCTTTTTATATTCATATAATATTTCTATATTCTAACCAGAAGTTGCTGGTTAGAAATACGTGTGTGTCTGACAGAGACTGAATTATACCATAGCTGAGTCTGATTGCAAGGTACACTTTCTTTCGAAATAAGCCTTACAAACAACTGAAAGCGTTTAAGTTTCGGAGCAAAAAAATAAAATAAAGTGTAATGTGGAGTGATTCGACCGCTTACAAGGATAAAGTGAGAAATGCCATCTTTTTATTTAGCGCTGGCAATATCTTTGTTAGGTCACACGTTAACTTTCTTCTGGATTCATCGCATCGCACAAGGTAGGATCAATGGTCTTTCAAGAAATGAAGTGTAATTCGTTGCTGAAGTGTTCCGGTTTTTTAAAATTAATCATTCCCCAGCCAGTGTCTGAATCTCTATGATCTCCAACCTTCGAAGGTGCTAGCTGTGGAAATTAAAACAATCCCCGTTAGATCTCAAGTTCACTTACAGGAAAATTTCACTACACAGTCTTCAAGGATTGCAGCTTCTGTTCTAGCTTGCTACGGAAGAATTAGAAAGCTCTGCGGATTCTGAGAGCTGGGCATTGTGTATAAAGGCGAAATTTCAGCGCAGATATTCATATGTACAAGGACATAAACTTGTGTTTTGCTTATGAGGAAATGATATGTCACAATGTGTTTCCAGTATTACTCTTAACACTTTTCTCACATAGAAAAATAGCAGAGATCGTCCCCATATCAAAGAAGATTATCTAAAATTAAATCATGGTAGATCCTTGGTTATTCATAGGATTTTAAAATTATTGGTGGGATCAATAGAATGCAGGGTTAGGAGCTTGCACCAGATCAGCTGAATTCCACTAACACTTTGGAAAGAAACCTGCATAGGATGTCCCTACCATGTGTGTGTGTATGTATGTGTGTGTGTATGTGTATCCTGATATTTGGAAGAGAGAAATATCAGGCTTCCCCACCTATAGGAGTTGCAGTTCAACACAGGGGTAGACCACCAGGTTTGGGAAGGTTGGGTTAGATTCATTTATCCTTAGGCCTTCTAAATAAACAGGATGTTTATTATGATTCTTTAGCCTTAGATCTTTCCTCCAGATGCTCCCATGCCTTGTACTCTCCCAACAAGAACAATCTTGTGAGGGAGAAGAGCTGAGAAATATAGCAAGTCACCCCTAAAATCCCTTAGGTGAGTGAAGATTGGGTTTCCTTGGTCCGAGTTCAAAACTAATCCAAAGATATGAAAGGTATGCTGTGGGTGGGAAAATGAAGATAGTCTACCAGCATCTCTTAGACTGTGGGAGGCCAAAGAGTTTGGGGGTGGTTAGAAGTTTTAAGGCACAAAAGAATCTCTACAACCTTGGCAAGTCTTAAAATACCCAATTTACTCATTAAAGTTTCAGAACCTTTCCAAAGATGGCCTTTGTCCCACACTCTTTTGACATATAGTCATAACAAGTCTGTCCCTCCAGTAGAGGGACTAGAGGACTTCAAAATGCCCTGGTCCTGTACAGAAATATGTGTTCAGAATGTGTGAGTGAGTAATTGTATAAAATATACCTTGTTGCTGTAACAAAAATTAAATATTTGAAACCTTGGTCACCTACACAGAAATTTGCTCAGCCCCTTAATCCCCTACCAATCCAGTTTAGTTATGAACCTACCTCTCACTAAGCTTATAAACGTGCAGCTAAAGAAGAGCAGAGTTTCCTGCAGCATTAGATAGTCCACTGCTATTTCCAAACTGGAACGCCTAATCTGGCTCAGAGTTGAACATAAAGTCCTTTCCTGCCTCATGAATTCTACTAAATGGTGTGGGTACTCTAGCCTGTCAATCATTTCAACTCCCTGCCTTGGGGGGGGGGGCGGAGCAGTGTCTTCTTATCCTCCTGAATCAAAGGCTGGGAAAGATGGCAGAAAGCAGAACTCCACCTAAGGAATTCGAATGAATGTGTTGAATTACTTTCCCATTGACCGACTCCAAAATGATGGAGAAGTGGCTTCTGAAGGTGTAAAAACACCAACTAGTGCCAGCAGCCCTTCCTGACTTAATTCTTGCCAGATCCCCCTCCTACCCCCAATGCGCGTTTCTCAAATGGCTAATCTTCTCAAACATTTCAATTGCAAATGACAGATTGATGGGACTCCCGCAGGTCACAGCTTTTCATTTTTTTAGAAAGCCTCTTTATCGAGAGCAGAGGAAAAAAGACATCACAGTTCTGTTTTGCCCGGCCACCTCCTGATTTGACGCTAAGTTAAATAGGAATTGAAACCACGGTTATTTTAACCAGGTCATTATTTCTATCCCTAACCCTCTCCCCTGGCTTAAAAAATGGCCAGGAGTTAATTTAGTTAATTACTTACTTACCCTCCATTGCATTTATTTTAATTAAAAAATATTTTTAAATTTTTTTAAATCTTTAACAAAGAAAATATAAATATTACATCTTTAAATGAATTATCAATTTTATTCTAATCTATTTTCTGAATTCCGTGATATGAAGGAAGTATAAGGCTAAATGCTTCGGAGTCTTTCTTTTTCTAACTATATGCAGAATTCTCAAGATATGCTATGGATAGTAGCATTAATGATAGTATTATATTTTTGTAAGAGGAAATTTCCAACTGTTAAATCCTAGATATCAATAAAGCACCTGGAGCACTCTTTTCAAATTCTCCTTTCCAATCAATGGAATTTAGCTGCGTGTAGAAACCAGAGTTTTCAACTTACTTTCGAAAAAAACGGTAGAAAGGCAGAATGGGTCTTACTCCGAATTTAATTGAAAAAGAACTGTCCAATTTTCTTGTTCTCTAGCCAGCGTTATAACAGCAAAACCTTACTTTCTACCGCAAAAATCATTTTTCTAGATCAAGGGAAAACATGATAGTATTTACGGGCTAAAGTAAAGTAAAATCAGACAGTATTCACTCTCCGGCGCCTCCTGTACCAGTAAAAAAAAATAACTTCTGTAAAGTAAATATGAAGCATTTAAGAGCTGCCTTTAGTCCTGTTTTGCTTTGCTGCCACTATTAGCTAGTTTTCTTAAGAAAATGGACATTAATTCCATATCTCCACAGGTCCTCTTGCTTAGGTTCCCTTGGAACCTAAAAAAGTAAAAAAATAATTTGCAAGTAAGAAGCTCTTTGTCTATTATATCTAATACCTACCTAAATCTAAAAATCTCAAAAGAAACACCATAGTCATTGCAGTCAGGGTACGAATATGTGGATATATAATATATGTAAAACAAACACTATGTTGAAAAGAAACAAATTTAGGTTTAATCTTGGGGAGAACAAGAGAGAGAGAGAGAGAGGGAGAGAGAGAGAGAGAGAGAGATGCGTTTTTTATCAAATGAAACACAACACAATTTACATTATGTAAATTGCATGGCATTGCAATTCTATGCTCACATACCAGGAAATAGCCCCACTGAATGTAATAATTCATAGTGAGTTTTTTTAAACAATTCACAATCAGTTACCATAATATGTTGCAAGCAGGCTTAAAAATGTTGCTGCACTCTTTCTAGACTCTCAACATCTTTTCTATATCATGGCAACCAAAACTGGTTACAACTTGTTACAAAGGAAGGGTTGATATTTAAATATACCTGACCCTGGCCTGGATTGTGATATGTAAAGAACCACTCAGAGAATATGAACATAAAAATATTATTTTTTACTTTTTAAAAGTAATCTAAATTTGTTTAATGTGATATTATTCAGCTGAATGTAATGTTCTTGATGTCATTAATTATACACCATAGAAAGTGATATTCATGTTTTCTTCTAGGTCCTCACTTGAATCATTTTATTAAAAAGAGCCTGTGTGCCAGGATGTTAACTACTTGCCAGAGTCCACTCTTTTCTTTATAAAGAAGGCTAAAGGGTGTCTATGCAGCCTGTAAAGCTTTTTCATGTATCTTAAGTGTCATGCATTTATATATTTAATTAGAAATAACTTTCTTCCTATAAACTCTTTTCCTTTTTGAGGAGGTTAAAGTAGACATGGTACATTGAATAAAGTATGCCTGGCAAGCTTATGGTTGCACCTTTAAGGTAATAGTGAAAGCAAGTTGATCTTTGAACCAATATTGTACTAAAAAGTAGAACTTCCAAAGTAAACTCATTTATCACCAGGGTGTCCTTGACTTCAGCTGTTTGAAGTGTGATGCATCCTGTGAAGTCAGCTTCCCCATGTCATTTTCAGACAGTCACAAAGTAATCATACAAATAAAACTATATTCCAGTTGCATAAGAAATCACCATTACCATCCCCTTTGCCTCCTCTCCCCTCCTTCCCCTTCCCAAAAGAAGAGAGAGAGATGACAAGAGAAACTATTTCCATTGTTTGCTTGGAAAGCAAAAATCCTGTTTGGGGGTGGGTGGGTGGGAGTGGCAAACTCTGTGCATGTGTGTGCACACGCACACACGTACACACACAAAAGGGCATATTACTATTCTACAAAGGCGTATTTCATTGCCAGATCAACATATTTTATTTGCCTTTGAAATTGAGAGAGGTCACTACAGTAAATACAGTATCACTAACTGGGAAGACATCTCGCGGTAACATCCTGGAACTGCAGCTCCAAGAAGCTGAAGTTGATGGAGGGGGGGAGTAGGGGTTCTTTTCCTCTCTCCTTTATCTACCTCCAACTGATTTCCTGATTTCCCTTTCATTCCAAGCATTTATTGGCAAGAGCATGTCCATCCCATTCCAGGAAGTCTTTGTCTTTTGACAAAGTTCTCTGTCACCCTGATTCCATAATGAGTTAAGACCAGGGTTTTCAAGAAACTTTATCCACCCCTCCTCTTCTCCCATCTTAACTGCCAGCAGAGCACAGTATTCTTACCAGCACCATACCAATGCCCAGCCATTCTCTGATTGTACTGAACTTTTAGCAAACCAGAGCAAACACTATCTAAGAAAACAACTCCTGTTCTGACAGCTACTAGTTTTTGAGCAGGATGTTCTGAATGCCGAAGGAAAATATTTCAGCAAAATGCATATAGAAGAGGAAGAAGAAACCGTAAAGGCTGATGGAATTCTGATTTTTGAATTTCTATATGCCTTTATTTACCAGTCATACTGTGTGCTTCATAACACACCATACAGCACAACATAAACACAACACAGCACAGCATAACATATATATTTTATTATGATCACAGACCAACATAAGAAGGGTGGAGTTCAGTAATTAAAAGCATAGAGCTGGGGGATAGATCAGGGATTTCAGGGACCACTAAACTCATAATTTTAAATCCCAGGGACCACTAATATGAATTTTGACTGACAGTAGCTTGCTGATGTTGATAGGAGAGAGAGAGAGAGAGAGAGGGAGGGAGGGAGAGAGGGAGGGAGGGAGAGAGAGAGAGGGAGATCTGATCTAACCTCTTTCTCTCCCCCCCCTCTCTCTCTCACACACACACACAGAGGCAGGGGTTGGATTCAAATTTCTTAACAACCAGTTCTGTGGGCATGGTCTAATTTGTGGATGTGGCTTGGTGGTCTTGTGACTAGCTGGGCATGGCTTGTATGTAAATATTATAAATATTTATGTAAATATTGAATTTTTTATTAAAAAAGAGCAACTTTTACCCAAAATCAGGCAAAGCAGGCAGGCAGATTGAGTTGCTCACAGAATCACAGATTCACTTAGAGATCTATGATTCTGACATCAGCTACCTGCACTGAATAATGGAAGCTTCAGTCCTAAGGAAGGTTTGGCTTTGTTTAAAGGCAGAACTGAAGATCTAAAGATTAGGTAGAAAGCAAGAAATCCAAGGTTTCCTGCTCTCTAGCTAATCTAAATCTCCTAATCTCCTGGCACAGCAGAACAGCTGATGATCGGGGTGGGGGGAAGGAAAAATAGCAATTTAGCAAGCAAGTTTGCCAGGTAAGGAATGGGCGGAGAGAGTTTCCCGGGGGACATGTGGGCAGCGCAGCCTTGTGTTCATGTGCAGCTTGGATTAAATGCTTTGGGAGTGACATTTCTCTGTGGACCACCAAAATTTTCTCATGGATCACCAGTGGGCTGCAGCCCACCAATTGGTGACCACTGGCTTAGAGGATACATATCTGCAGAAATAAAAATATAGAAAACTTGTGAAAAGCTAGAAAATATAAAAATATATAAATTAAAACAGAAAATATATATTAAAAGAAAAACTAAAAGAAACTAAACTAAAAGAAAAAAGTAGGACCATTATGTAGATGGAGAGGTTTTGTTTTTGTTTTGCTTAATTATGTCTGATTCTGGGAGAAAGCCTACACAAATTTCTATAAATTTCTTGGCAAGGATTTTTAGAAATGGTTTGCCATTGCCTTCTTCCCAGGGCTGAAAGACACTGTCTGGCCCAAGATCACCTAGCTGGCTTTGTGCTGAAATAGTACTGCAGCTCCTTGTCCTCTGGTATCTAGCTTGACACCTTAGCCACACCAAGCAGGACCATAAAAGGTTAATCGGTGGAAGACTACATAAATTACAGAACATTTCAATGTGGCAAATAGGTATTCATTACTGTATTATGTTATAATGTATTATAATTATGGTAATCATCCTATAGTATACAATCTAATATAGTTATGTTTATTATGTACACAGAAATCATAATATATCCTGCCTCCCCAAAGATATAATTGCAGTTTTTTTTGCTGTTATTTATGTTTATAATCTGTTGTTATGGTTTAATTATTTATTCATAGTAAATACAAAAGAAGGGTTACCACAGACATATACTTTAAAACAATTTATACATTCTGAGAGAGAAAAATGAGTAGGATTATTCTGATAAGCAGGTCACCCATGGATGATAATTAAGTTTTGAAGTAATCTCAGGACTGTAACAGATCAAATGATAAAATTTGACAGGTGCATATGTCTGAAGGTTAAAATATGGTGTGTTTTCTTACTTTCTTTTTCATTGTGCAAAGAAACTTGGGTCTAAGAAAGGAATGGGATATAGATCCAGACTTCTTTGTAACCTCATTTTATTTTTGATTACTAACAAAGCATCAGAAATTATCTCAAAGTATATTGATCCAGAAGTGTCTTTGTTTCAATCTCCAGCAAGTATGGTCAGGCTATCATCACAACATTATATGGTGGGGATTGGAGGAAAACTTGATTGAGTAATTTAATTGAATTAACATTTTCACATTTAATAAAAAAGAATCTCCTAATTATTTGGCAAAAATGTATGGAGAAAGGGAGGGAGAGGGGGGGGAGAGGGAGAATATCACAAAGATCTCCAAATGGTGTTTGGGAAGTCCAGTCTTAGTTATTGATCTGTTTCAATATTTATGGTAAGAATTACTGAGAAAAAAAATGTCAAAAAGATTTGCAAAGTGGAAAATAAAAGTGAAGATGGAATGTGATGACTTGACAAGAAAAAGAGATAATTGATTTAAAAAAAAAAAGAACTGCTTTAAAATTGCACTTGCAAGATTTATCTGACAATATCTTGTCAGAAGTGAATCTGTCCATTAGGGTATAGTGATTTAGGGAGGACCTGTAGAGATTTCCCTATCTTGTAAGAAGCATTTTGGGTGAATGAGGGGACAGACCTTCTCAGTAGTAGCCTCCATGTTCCAGAAAATCTATTCTACATTTGTATGATTTGATTGCTTATTGTACCTTATTGACTATCATTAAGTGTTGTACCTGATGATTCTTCACTCTTGACGAATATATCTTTTATGTACACTGAAAGCATTTGCACCAAGATAAATTCCTTGTGTGTCCAATCACACTTGGCCAATAAAGAATTCGGTTCTGTTCTATTCTATTCTATTCTATTCTCATTCCATTCCCTATTCTATTCTATCCTATTCTATTCTGGGGGCAGACCAGCATTTCCAGCATTTAATAAATAACTGAAATTTATGTTATTTCAAGATCTCTGTCTTGGGTCAATTCCGAGAGGCCCACATTGATACATTTTCCCCATAGCAATCTCTCCCTAATATGGACCTTTCAGATCTTCCAACAGTGCACCCATCACTACTGTAATTGAGTCTATCCATCTTGGGTGCATCTTCGCTATTTTAGTGCTGCTCTCTCTTTGTTATTTGTCTTGGCAGGTTTTGAGTTTATATTCTTGTTGTAATAATTGTTGTTTCCAAACTGGTATATACTAGCTAAAGTCCTTTGTTCATGGGATTGGGGTTATAGATAACATTAATTATTATGATTAATATAAACAAATATGTCCCTGGCTAAATTTTATTTTCCAGCAAAGCCACCAAGCTAAGAAACAAATGTTTATTTGGCTTTTGTATTTGATAATTGGAAACTGTAGCCTAACAAATGTGGTTTCATTGCAAATGTTTCATTCTTTTCCATTTGCCTGCTCTTTGGGTATATTGGAAACTAAAGTTTACGAACAAGTTGAAAATTATGGCATCTTTCCTGACTTTTCTAATGACTTATCTCTGAAGAACAAAGTGGTTTACTTCAAGCTCAAAATTTCCAAGGTTGTGTTATAATTAACTTATCAACTATGCATATTTAAGAAAATTGTTTACAGTAAGAACTTGCAGTTTTCTAATTGCTTTGTTTAATGACTCATATGAAAGCAGAAATGCTGAAACTTCAGTGAAAGAACTGAAGGTAGTTGATGTTTTCTGAGCTTGATTGTTTTCTTGCTGACATTTCATTACCCAAACGAGTGCAAAGTTGTGCAAACTAGTGCATCTATAATGTTACCTAGTTTGAGAAATGAAGCATTTTTGCAAGAAGATAACCAAGCTCAGAGAACACCAAGAATTCATCATTTCAACCCTGAGCTACATATGTTCTCTTTATTGGAACTGACTAATTTTGAACCATGGCAATTTTGTCAAAAAAACAGCACCCTATGTATCCAGTCCTTTCTGAAACAGCCTTTGACCCAGTTAATATGATTGGAAAATGGGAATGTTGGTGTCCTGAAGTAACCATCTTTCAGGCATTGGCAAATATTCATTTTATTGCATTAATATAGTTTCCCATCCATTGTGTTTTCTTGCTCTAATACTCTAAGGAAGGGTTTGTTTTGTGGATCAGACAGACTAAATCCCTATTTTTTCCCAAACATAAATTACTGAACATCTAAAAGAAAGAACTACAACTATAGATACGGAATAACATCAGCACTTATCTACACATAAATCCTTACCATTTCTCCAACTAGTTTCAAATATGATTTCTGCCATTTATTCTCTGGTGCTGTTCTAAACAAAAAGGGCTATGAATAAACAAAAACAAATTAAAAAGTCCATTTTTAAAATATTTTGAAAGCTGGAAGAATAACCAAGTTATTGGAATATGTAATCTGATTTAGACACACAACAACCACAGAATCTAAATTCTTGGATAGAATAGAAAGAACATGAGCATGCACACATATACTCTGCCCAAAGAAATCAAGGCAATGATAGTATTATTTATGCATTTATTTATGCATATATTTATAATCCTAATCTTGACTGGCTCTGGATAGCTGACACAAAATTAAAACTCAGTCCAAACATTTAAAATGATATTACCCCAAACGTATCCATATAAATATCATAAGCAGTCTAAAACTAATATTATCTGGATGGTTGCATTCTGGAATAGAGCAGCTAACATTTGCTATGAAATGCCAGCTAGATTTATGGCCATTTGTAACCTGGGCACAGAGGATTCTACAGAATGGAAGGCCTGTTTGGACCAGCAACAGGCCTCTCTTGATGGCAGGTCCCCAGAAGAAGGCTCAATTCTGGAAATGCATTTCCTAAAATGTCCTGATATTGTGCCATAATAATATTGTATGCAATATTATTGGCTGGCAAATTTATTTTGGTGTGTAATCCAAGCATTTCATAAAGACCTTTTGCCATCCCTGGAAATACAAAATAAACTCTGTAGACATGCACTTTTGGGAGTTTATAACATTTTCATTTCTATTCCTCCTTAAAACAACAGAAAAGTGAGGTAGGTGGGTTGAGAAAAAGGGATGGGCTCAAGGATACTAAATGACCATCTGTGGCTGAGAGTGAATTTGACTCTGGGTCTTCTCAGTGTCAGTTCAACATCATAGCACAGCCTTTTCATAACACTGAAGATATGCAATTGCCTCATTCTGCCTTATGGATAGCTGACCAGGCCTGAATAACTGATACACTCAGCTGATATAACCAGTCTTTCCTAAGCAAGATTGATCTGGTTATTACTAAATCAGATAATACTAGCACTGTAAAATAGATTAGGCGGTACAAAGGAAGGCAACCACCGAAGTATAGTTGCCAGGAAAAAAAAAAGGTGGATGGACTCATGTACTCATCAGGCATGGAATTTGATTGAAAAGAGTTTAAGAAGATTTTACTTACTTTTCAAGTCAAGGAATCCAGATGAAACTTCTGATTTACGCAGATAATGAAGAATAAGAAATGTAATCAACCCTACCCATCTGAACAGAAAACATTTTTGGAATGTTTTGGGAAACATTTAAGAAGTCAAGTCCTTGAGTCTCAGTTCCTCAAGTGATAATTTGCTGTTAAAGTAATATAAAATATCATAAACTTTTGCTGCATCCTACATAATCAGCATGAAATTACTAACAAGAATTTATACAAATATATATGGTATGAATTAACACTACTTCCAGCATGCAAACACCAACAGGGCAAGCAAAAATTCATTTTATTGCAATAAATGGATTTGATTGCAGTTTAGCAGGAAATATCCATCCCCTCTTGTTACAGTTATTATGCCAACTGAAAAAGATAGTGTTTGAAATCTGAAACCAGAATTACCTGGAAACCTATATTATTCCTCTATTACACCAAGGATGCCAGCTTACTTTCATCATTATGAATGTAAAGTAATGTAAATGTCCACTCTTTATGCTTTGTCTGGGGTTGGTTCAATTTTATTGTATTGTTTTCTTGCCCTACTACCTTACTTGTTTGACTCTTAAACTAAAGTATGACTCTTTTTCCTTTTAAATACATTTTTATTCCACTCTGTCCCTTATTTCTAACTCTTTCTGGATGAGCATGCAATGGACCAAGGCTTAATATGCAACACAAATGGAGGCTGACAAGGCAACAGTGCAAACAGACTCCTCTTAATTTCTTTAACCTAATTCTTACTACTTTTTTCCTAACAGCAGGTGTAATTATTTCCCTAAACTGGTACTTACACTGCATGTCATTCAGAGAAAGGGAGGGAGGTAGGGAGGCTGACTGACTGACTGATAAGTATATAAAGCCATATTTCCAGGACATTGAGTGTGGGTTGTGTATTTCTGTTGCTGCCTGTGATTGTCAGGATAGATAATTTATTTTTCACTTTCTTTTGGTAGTATCTAAATTGAATTTATTTTTTGTGAAGTACAAAAAATGCTGAAACTGTAACAGATAAGTCTCTTCATTGAAATTACAATGACTTGGTCTGAAAAATAAAGAGATGAATTATCTGTAAATGACTTTCCTTTGAAACTAATTAACTTTGAGAAGACAGATTACAGGAGAGAGGTTTATGTAATGAAATATATTGGGTAAGAGTAATCACAATATGTATTTGCTGGATTTCTGGATTTTTTGCTTTAAAGTTTGGTTCTTGACATTTTTTTTCTACATCTGTGTTTTGACTTGATGAGCTGCATTTATCTCCAAGCTCAGTTTTTTAAAATTAAACCCTCATATAAAATTGATTAGCTTATAAAGCTGCATGACATTTTTGCTTGAAGTCAACTCTTAAAACCATTTCTATTGAATAAAGCTGTTAGAAATATGAACAGGAAGCCTGTTTCTTTGATTGAAATAATAAAGTACCAACAATTTTCAGCTCTGGGATCAGTCCCTCCATTTCTGATGAATTTGTTAAAGGTAGGACTTTTTCTATTAAGATGAGACAGGCTTGCAACTCCCAAAAGAAGGAGGGAAATATATTTGACAGTCACTGGATACTTTCAACCCTACTTCAGCTTTCTTATCCCAGTCAAGAGGAGGCACGAGAAGATGGTGGTGTGCATGCAGATTAAAGTCCAATACAGTGTTCACTAACAAAATGATCCCTAAGTTCCAGCAACATTCCAGATCTAGATCCTTTCTGTTATGTGGTTTTACCTTGAGAGTTTAAGAAAACAACATATAATATTTGATAATGTAGACTTAGCCATTTTGACTTTTCATTGTATGAAGCATTTTGTCCTCTTCTAGCCATAAATGATCAGGGATTCCTCCATCTCCATAACTACAGGATCTCAAGGAAATCCTTCATCAAAACCTCTTCTACCTTTCTTTTCCTAACTTGCTTTGGAAACTTGCTTTGGAAACTTGCTTTGGAGCAAGTGCTTGGATTCTTTCTAACCCACAAGGGGTTTTCTAACCTGAGTCAGACATAGGAAGGAAGAGGAGCCTGGAGAATAATTTGGCTATCTCTTAACCTCAAAAAGGTAATCAGTTTTGTGAGGGGGGAGTGGTATGAACAAAAAGGTCAGCTTGAGCTAATGGCCAATACTTGAAAACAATACTTGAAGCTCTGCATGTTCATGCGTGTGGTAAATTTGTTTAATAAATAATTACATTTATTATTGAAGCTGGAATCACTAAAATATCTTGCTTTAGATTAAAATTAATAGATTATTCATTTACTTAGATATTCATAACCCACCTTTCTTTGTAAAAATCATACACAAGCTGCCATACAACAACATGGGTATAAATCATAATAAAATGTTTTGGATTGGCCTCTCCCTGCTAGGAAAAGTCTGTTGAGAGATGTTTTCCAAAAGTGTTTTATTAAAGCCAGAACACAACTTGTCAGTGAAGTGAAACCTTTGCTTGTTGAGAATCTAAAACCAGAACCCAGATTTTCTTTCCTTATCTATCCTGCCACACTACCTTCATAAATTGATAAGTTAGCATTTTAATACTTAGTATTTCACATAACTATATTGATAATGACTATCAGATTCAGTGGAAACCAAAAAGATTAAGTAGCAATTTGATACCACACACATAAATATATTGATCAGGACTGCCCGATTCAATGGAAGCCAAAAAAAGAGATACTCCTTTATTAGATTTACATTCTCCCTTTATTTCAAGAATCATTGCTTGTTCACATGAATTCTCCCTTCATTTTTATACTCTCCTCAGCAGTCTTGTCATCAGGCTGAGCTGAAGCAGAGTGACTTTCCGAGAGTCACCCAGGGGTTTACAAGCTGGGGAAAGATTTGAACCTTGTTTTTCTCCCTCCCAGCTCCTACATCAAAACTCTATACAGCTCTTGAAAAAAGAAAAAAGGGAGGGGGGGGTAAGACAATTCCTGAATTAGGCAAGGGAGAACAAACAGATTTGTGAATATGCACCTCCATCCTCCCCCCATCTTAGATTTTGAGCTATATTATACATAACGTATGTAGTGTTTGTAGGATAAAGAAACCCAGATGTTTTCAGCAGCCCTGTCTGTAAGGTAAGGTCGTAGGACAGCGAGATATAGAATTTGCCTGGTTTTATTTTAGAGACGGCCTTGCAATTCTGCAACCGTGGAACGGGTTAAAGGCTGGATAACTTCGCGGCGCTAAATGTCATCACCAGACTGCTGCAGAGAGGCAGCCATGGAGGTCCGCAGTGCCGAGCCTGCGCGTTGAACGTCAAGCCCATTGAACGCAATGGTGAGGAATCAACTCGGGAAAGGTCAAGCTCTCTGCGTCAACAGAGATACAAATTCTCCCTGTGTTTTGACAAGTCTGCGTTGGGCCCTCTTCAGCTCTCCAAAGTGTTCCATAACAAAGTTGTTAAACGGATCCTCCCTTTGCGATGGTAATCTCTTTCAGAAACGATCTCCATCTAAACTCTCGGTGGAGCACGATTCAGTGCCAAGGGTAGATCTGGGGCTACAGAGTGGCTTCAATATGTTTCTAGCCGTTCAACAATTCCGGCGGGGGAGCTGCTTGCTTGCTTCGTGGTTGTTCTTTGTCGTGCTAGATGGAGATTCCACAATACTTCCTGTCAACTGTTTAATCGCCCTCCATCCTCACAAAAACGGGACGTGCTGCTTAAAGGAACGGCCCTTATGAAACATTCACTCCCTTATTCATTTTAAACAGAAATAAGGTGGCCTGCAGAAAGCCATTATATCAGAACAGGTCACACTGAGTTTTAAAATCCCTGTTTATCAAAGTAGTACGAACACTTTGTAAGATTGCTTGGAGCTTAAGTCATGAATAATAATTCAGGAAAAGTCTGCTCAGAATTAACTCCCATTAAAAGCAATGGAATTACTTCTAAGAAGCCTACAGTCTGACCAATGCACATGAGAAATAGCATCTGCAAAGTTGGGTTCACCAAACTCTATGGTAGGGTATGCTAAATTCGCTGTGTGGCTTATGGTTCTGAATATTACAGGCATTCAATCATCTTCTTAGTATTTTGTGTTAAAGGGAGCCCTGTTAATTTTTAAGATAGTTTCAGCAAAGATAGCATGTATTGGACACAGGCATTATGATTGCTGTAAGATCTAAAGGTCCCACTTCAAAATCCTCATATAGTTCAACCTTTTTTTCAGTCATCATTTCAATCATAAAACTAGGCACTGGAAAATACTTCCACTGGTTTTATTATTTTTATGGGTTTTCTACAAATGTCCTAGAACAGAATTGGATTGACACAATAAGATTGTTCCAAAGCAATTTTAGTTATCTGCATTAATTCAGTAATTCTTAGTGGTCTTCTTTTGCTCATAAGATATATATTAATTAAATAATAATATTGGATTAACTGGAATCCATAATTTATATAGCTAGAAGCCAACTAAGAAGTTATTCCATGCATAAACTTCCTGCATTCTGTTGATACTTTATAATTGGTCAGTCAGTCATCAGATTTATATTTTGCTTTTTCTCATGGAACTCAACATGATACAGAGTACTTTCTTCTCTAGCACCATTCCCACAGCAGAAACTTTGTGAAATGACTGAGTTGAAAATAACTGGCCAGTAATATCCACAAACCTCCAAGGTTGTATGCATCAAAATATGGGTCTTCTTGGTTGGTCTAGACCTAACTTTTATGAGAGAATCTGTACCAATAACATTTTCTTTACACACACACACACACACACACACACGCACACATATATAAATGTTATTGGTACAGATTATATATATATATATATATATATATATATATATATATATATATAT
>BLBF01000019.1:35784956-35828269 GCA_015471245.1 Laticauda colubrina
TTTTTTTTTTATCTTTCCCTCTTACAAATGGGATCAAGTGTTTGTTTCAAAATTGATTTCAAAACACATTAAAAAAGGTTTTTCTATAAAGTATATAACCTGATAAAAAAGAGGATTTATTTTAAAATAGTTTTGAGAATACACAATATATGTAAAATAATATTTTTGATATTTTTCACAGATATTACAATTAAGTAGAACTTCAGAAATAATTACAAACAATATCAGATATGTATTTATTTCTCTGCAACAGCACATTTTGCAGTAATTGTGAAAGAAATTAAGATAAGTTCCAGGCACAAACAGGGAAAGCAAAACATGCTTGCAATTTTACATAATATATTAAAAATAATTTTCAAAATATTAACTTTTATTTCTTTTCTGTATATTTGATTATTGAAATAATAAAGTATATTGATATATAGTATTATCACACTGTCAATTAAAAAACAAATATTTTTTTTAAATCCTGGTTGTATTTTTGGGGGGTATAGGTTGTTCCATAAACTGCTGGATTGAGCACCAATTTTGCTTGTGGAATAGTAACAACAACATATATATATATATATATATATATATATATATATATATATATATATACACCTCAACCTGCTCATCCAAGAAATAGATCTAATATCTGATTTTCATTTCTGTATTCATATTAAATCTCCACCCCAGCCCACCCCCAATAAAAGCCTTAGCACAATGCTGATGTGTTAAAGTTACGTCTTAGAAAAGTAGCTTAAAAGGAGAGAAATAAATTAATATCAATTTCAACTCAGTGTTTTCATTGCGCACGCGCACACACACACACACACACACACAGGCGTGGGGGGGGGAGGAGAGATTCTCCACCAATATCTAATTCACAAATTCTAGAAAGCCTATATGTAGTTATGGAAAAATGACAAAAATTATCAGAAATGTGCATTGTATGCTTTGTTTAATTCTGATCAATAGGCACTAAATCACCTTCAATCTTTAATTTATTTATATTCCCTATATGTTTTAAATATTTTTTAAGTTCTGAATCAAGGTTCGAAAAATACTCATTTTTTAAATCACAAAAGCCAAAGACGGGTTAACATTTTCCACTATTTTTTTTTACTTTAATGTACCTGTACATACTTTCTTTTTCATGCCTTCCCTCATATTTAAGATAAATTTGCTTTTGGGTGGCCATTCTCTACTTCTGGGTGTCCTTTGAATAACTTTCTTATTTTCCGATTATCTCTCCCCCCCCCCCAAAAAAAAACCCCAACAACAACCTAAAGTCCCAACACTCAGGCGGTACAGGATGCAAATGCTGCTGAAAAGCTGTTTAGTTATTTGAGAAATTCATTCTTAATGTTGGCTCAACAATATTATTATGGAAAAAAATATAGAGAAAATATATTCTTCCATCTCCTCTGAAAAATAAATGCAGTGGCCAATAAATTTAAGGATCTATGGAGACTTGAATTCAATTCAAGGGTGTTCCAACTGTTACCCAAGAGCTTGCTTCATTTCGGAGATCTAGATTACTAGGGAATTTAATATGGAGTTGCATACATGCTCTACATGCAAACTGTTACTACTACAGGAGATCATCATGGGGCAAAATCCAGATTAATTAAACTGAACCCGATTCATGCTGCTGGCTACAACAAGATTGCTCAATTTAGTGAAATTAAGAGTGAGGTTTTCCAGTTAGGCTTCATTAATTCCATTCATTACAATGCAGCATCCAATGTATCTTTTAGTCAGCCTTTGAAATAAAGCTTCAAATTATCTCTGTGTAAATCCCAGTGAAATCAACAAAGCTAACTTTTTCAGTTGACATGCCCTGGAATGTAATAGCAAATTTGTTAATTTTGTTGATATTTCAGCGTAGTTGTTGGAACCAGCGGAAGAGAAGGACAGACGGACACACACACACACACACACACACACACACACTGTATTGCTACACAAATTCTTTTTATTGCTACTAAGTAAAAATTTTCGGCACTAAACTATCATTTTTTAAATTTGATATTGTGTGCATTCTGTTAAATCTTGACACCATATTCTTTCATAACACTCATTCCAAAGACACCACTAGCTGTGCAGGAGTTGAGGACAGGACTAGGACATCAGCCCATGTCTTTTGTTCTAGAACTGTAGAACTCGGTCTACTTTTTGCTATCAGTACCTTAACATATGAGAAAGACTGGGAGAAATAAAAATCCACCTCTGAATCTCAGTTCTTCCCATTTTCTGACTTCAAGAACAACCAACCGCTTTGCTCTCATTACTTTTCAAATCTTCAAATACTCCTGGATAAATTTAATTTTTAATTTTTAGCTAATGTAGAGGAGCCAGGACAGGAAATAATCAAAGGCTTTTTGTTCTGTGGCATCCTTGGTGTTCTCTCAGCTTCCTTCTTTTATTGCAGGCATTGCAAACCCTAACCCTAACCCTAACCCTGACCATCATTATTTTTTATTCCTCCAAGGAATGGATTTCATCTAAGGAATAGATTAGGATACGGTTATGAAATAGTTGCTGCCAATTATGCTGTGACCATTTTTCCTTTCCTTTCCTTTCCTTTCCTTTCCTTTCCTTTCCTTTCCTTTCATACATACACATGGGGGGGGGGGGAAGAGAGGCTGGAAATAAGGTGCAGTCCTCACCATTGTTGGAAAGGATTTATCCAATTTTTTGTTGTGTTCCCGGAAAACTATATTCACCAGCAGTAAGCAATTCTCTCTCATCTTGGAAATAAACTTTTAGGTTACATTGTGAAGGATGATTCCTGATGGGTGCTGATAGCAGCAGAGCAAATTCCACCAAGTAAAAGATTCCAGCTTGGAGAAAATCTCTAATGGGGGGGACAAGTTAAACCAGAGTACGTATTTATATTTTCTACGAAACTAATATCCATCATGAAAGAATCCAACAACACCGATACAAGTATTTGTATTGACCCCCCAAGAAACCCCCCAAGCCAACCAACAACGAGGCAGGGGAGTCTTGGTGTGGAGAGTTAATTTCTTCTACACTCTGTTCCAGTTCTCATCCATTTCCTTTCAGTGCTGAGTAGAACAATTTAAAAGCTAGTTGCTCCTTTGTAAGAACTTCACTTAGGAAAGCAAGGAGGGCTTCCAGCAAATTTTGACCAGTGTGGTCAGGCAGGACAAAAAGAAGCAATGTCCTTGTGACAATCTTGCCCCTGGCTCATGGCCCATCTTTCCTCTCACTTTTAGCTGGGTAGTTTTCAATTCATTCATTTAACTACAATTTAAGATAGATCTTTGCCTTTGCTCAATTATTTATTTACAGTGGTAAATAAATAAATTTACCCTCATTATGGAGAGTATTCAGTTGAAATTTGGAACACTTTTCCAACAGTGATTATCTTAATCTTTAGTATCCTCATGAGGATCTTCCTTTCCTTTGAAACGATTTAAAAACATTGGAAGTGCTCTTAAGGAAGGAAGGAAAGAAGGAAGGAACGAACTGAATGAAGGAACGAAGGAACGAAGGAAGGAACGAGAAGGAAGGAAGGAACGAACGAAGGAATGAAGGAAGATAAACATCTACATGCATACATTTGGGTGTCTAAATACATGTTTTTATAGACATATGCACATATATTAAGCGTGAAGGTAACATAGAAGTGGTTTTTCCAAGGGAGAGAACAAGGGGGGAAAGAAGCATTTTGCCTCTTTTCAGGGAGGACTGCCCAATGCGCCAAACAGGCTGCAGGAGCTTCACTGGTGGTTGTAATTCTTCTGGCATTAGTCGGGCCCAAGCTTTCAACTTGACCTTGGCCTCTAGTCAAGTTTAACCAGTATCTAGAGGAACTGCTATGCCTTTAGCCTGTGTGAAGGGGGTGAAGAAGACAAGGAGTTCATGTTCTGTGCAGGATAGTTGCCCTTGGGTCCAGCTGGTTTGCATTTGAAGGAATGAGATCCCCAATTGGTAGGGACAGAGAAAGCTCCCTGCTCCCTTTCATGGAATAATGGGAAGATGTCGAAGCTTATATTTTTCCAAAGGCTCAATCAAGCCTTTTGAGAAGGGAAGGGAAGGAAGCAGGGAAGGGGGTTGAAAATATGCTAGGAATAAATATTTGCCTTTGGCCATGAGAAAGAATGCGGAAAAAGATAATCCAGGAGAGGTTGGGACTGGGGGGGGGGGGGAGATCCCTTTATGGCTACAATTAAAAGAATTCGCTAAAATATTGTTTAGGGACAAATTCCCTGGATTGCATACCATTCTCAGCAAAGGGCTTGCAGGACTGGAGGCCGGAGAACTGGCAGATCAGTTCCTTCCTTACAGACCAGGAGAAAGAAACTTGCTGAACAATGAAGAGTTTAGAATGCCCAGCCAGAGAAAATAAGGGTGGTGACTCCCACAGTTAGCATAGCCGTTCCTTAGTATGAGCCAAAGTGCATCAAAAATTAAAGCAATCCCCCCCCAACATTAAACAAAACACTATCACTGTGTGTAAAACAATATAAATCTTTTTCCCTTCTTTAAAAGTCTAGTGATGGGCAAATTTCTAACAGCCCTCATTCAGTGATGTCATCATCTTTAATGTATTTGTTCATAAGGAAAGCATTTTGTCAATAGTTCCCTGTTTACAGTACACATATCCCTGTATAATTTCTTTGAATACATGCACACCTTCACAGATAATGGGTGTTTTTTTTTAATTAGAAGAACTGTGTTGAGGTTGCAGCCTCAGCAGCATTTTCTTGGTTTATATTATTTTTATTGAATATGTTTAGGTTAACATTAGTGGTAGTAGTAGTAGTTGTTGTAGTGGTTGTAGTAGTAGCAGCAGCAGCAGCAGCAGCAGAAGCAATATTAGTTCTGCTGCTATTAGGAAGCCTCTGTGGACACTCATGACAATAAATTTTCCCAGTTGTTGGTTCTGTTTCTCTTTTTCTTTTTATAGTAGAAGATGATTCAAGCAAAAATTACAGGCTGTACATTTTACTGTTGTAGGGACGAGGTAGGTTACTGTGGTTGATTCATTTCTGAGGTCTCTTTTAACCCCTTATCTTCTGTACTCTTACAAAAAACCAATGTACAACTTGCATATCTAATGATTTTCTCTGGAGAGGGGTAAAATATTGTTTTTAAACGAGAGTGGTAACATTCTGTATACTTTTACTATAGAAAGTAAAATAGTAGATTGCAGAAGAAAAGGCATTAAAGCGTTTGCCAAAGAATTGTCATGTTCCTGTGGTCTGAAAATAAGTTATTTCTTTCTTTTTAAAATCTAGTTCTGGTAGATGTAACTGTAACCAGAACAAGGCAAGAGGCTTCTGCAATTCGGGCAGGGTATTAATAGGTCGAGTGAATCGGGGCGGGCGGAATGGAGGATCTAAACAAAACACCCGCTTCCCCCGAAAAAATCTACCACCAAGTAGATCAGCAAGAACGAGTTAGGGAAAGTTTGACATCAGGACCGTGGATCTCCCGCTGGAAAAAAATGCCCCATAGGCAATGTGCTGAAGAGAGGGGAAAGGGGAGGGGGGGGGGCAGGCATATTTTGGGGTGGGGAGAAATACCTGTTTTTAAGCACCCCCGTTCGTGCCTCTCTTGACCCACAGAGTGTGGTGTGGAAGGGGCAGCCGCGCGCCAGTGCCGTCCGCGTGCAGGAATTCCAGCCCCAGCGCGATTCGGACATTATTGAATTATCTGCACTTTATTCCTCCGATGTTTATCATCTGCTTTGCATATCACGTGGGGAATGCCTCCCCAATAGGAGCCGGCCTGGCACGATACTGGCGCGTCAGCCGTGGTCAAGTCGGAGAGATTGAATATCTCTTTTTTCAGTCTTTGGGGCTTTTAAAAAAGAGCCACTGGTCTCAATGCAGATCGGGCTATGACAGCCTCCGTGCTCCTCCATCCCCGCTGGATCGAGCCGGTCATGTTTCTCTACGACAACAGCCTGGAGGAGATCAACAAGAACATGGAAGCGGGATTCCACGCGGCGGCCGCGGCCGCGGCTGCAGGCACCAACTTCGTGGCGGCCAACCAGTGTAGGAATCTGATGGCTCATCCAGCCTCGCTAGCCGGCCCTGGCAGCGCCGCCGGCGCCGCATATCCGTCGAGTGAAGCGCCCAGCGCCGCCGGGATGGCAGAGACCGGAGCAGCTGTCAAGCAGTGCAGCCCTTGCTCGGCCGCCGTGCAAGGCTCCTCGGGCCCCGCCGCCCTGCCCTACAGCTACTTCAGCAGCGGCTACTTCCCCTGCAGCGTCAACCACCACCACCACCACAACCCCTCGCTCAAATCCTGCGCCCAGCCCTCCTCCTCCTCCTCCTCCTTCGCCGACAAGTACATGGAGACGTCGGTGGCGGCCTCCAGCGAAGACTTCCCTTCGCGCGCCAAGGAGTTCGCCTTTTACCAGGGCTACGCCGCCGGACCTTACCAACCCATGCCGGCGGGCTACCTGGATATGCCGGTGGTGCCCACCATTGGCGGCCGGGGCGAGCCTAGGCACGATTCCATGCTGCCCGTGGAAGGCTACCAGCCCTGGCCTATCCCTAACGGCTGGAACGGGCAGGTCTATTGCCCCAAGGAGCAGAACCAGCCGCCCCACCTGTGGAAATCCGCTCTGCCGGGTAAAGCACCTGCGCGGCCCTTCCCTTACCGCGGAGTATGCGTGCAGCACCCGAAGTAGCTCTGCAGCCCAAATGTCAAAGGGCGGCCGCTGCTTCGGTGTCTTCTCGCCCACCGTCCCTGAATTGCCTGCCATTCCCTTCGTTCCGACTCACAAGGGAAATGGAGCCCATTCTCCCCTTCTACGCTTTCTACCCTGCCAGATAAGACGGGGGGGGGGGGGGGGGGGAGAAGGCTGACGCTTCGACGCCCTTGGCGAGCCTGGTGGATCTGGGGCCTTCCTCAAGTTGTCTGGGCCCTGAGTTGTGAGTCTCAGGGAACCTCTCGCGTTCCCATTCCCCCATCTGGTGCTCCAGCTTTTTCCCACGCAAGCTTTTCTTTTCTCAGGCATGGGTGCCAAGAGGTCTGAACCAGAGGGTTCAGTGGAAAATTAGGCACCTTGGCCGTGCAAATAACTGAGCTTTCATTGCAAGGAGATTCTTGCTCCCATTTCCACCCAATCTCCAGGAAATAGGGCAATTTTTTAATGTTTTGAGCCCATGTCTGTGAGATTAATAATAATAATTAATAATCAGTACAGCAGCAGCAATCCTCTTAGGTAAACTCACTATTTCTTATTAAATCATCACTCTCAGAAATAATATGATTATTCTGATTATTTCATATAATTGTAGTTTCTGCTTTCTGCATGTGAGCGCTCTATCAGCCATCTTAGATTAGTTTCCATTACTTTTGTCTTATAGTGTGTTTTATTTTCCTTTCCAGTTTACCACTTTCTCATTAACAGTCTGGGAAATTAGATTTATTTATATTATTTAAGCAATTTATATAGCTACCCATCTAACCAACAGCGATTCTTTGACTTGTGATGTTATCAGAATCCTGGTCTCCTCTGACTAACTCTTTAAAAAGAGATTACAGCTTCTCCTTTTATTCTGACATTAAAAAGTAACTATCAACTCTAGGGCCTTCACTGCTAGATTATATGTATTAGTACCTCCCCAAATCCCACTGCATTTTGCAAATGTACTGAAGTTAGATGCCAGTTGCCCTCCTTGTGGGAACAGATGCAAGGATATTGTATGGGTGGTTTTTTGTTGTTGTTGTTTTTTGTATGTTCCTAAGAAAGAATAGCCAAGAAGCAAAGAGACTGTTGAGCACATAAAGTTAGCTAAAAAATACTTTTTGATTCAACAAGGTCTCAGTTGCTACCTTGTAGGTTATGATAACTGCATATGATTTTCCTCGAACCTGTTTTATGTTACAAGTCAAGAAAGTTACAAGTAATATTACTAGTCCTAGAGAAGAAATTCCTTACCTGGAGAACTTGTACAAATGATGATTGAATTTTATTTAACCCAGCCAATTTGCAAAAGGATTATCTGTTGATCCATAAAATTGATATTTATAATGTGTTTAAGAATTGTGAATAATAATAGCACCTGCCTTCCTGTTTTTGGTTTTCTGTTCTAGATGTGGTTTCACATCCTTCCGATGCCAACTCCTACAGGCGTGGAAGGAAGAAACGAGTGCCTTATACAAAAGTTCAGTTAAAAGAACTGGAGAGGGAATATGCTACAAATAAATTCATTACCAAGGACAAGAGAAGAAGGATATCGGCTGCTACAAATCTCTCAGAGAGGCAGGTCACAATTTGGTTCCAAAATAGAAGGGTGAAAGAAAAAAAAGTCATCAACAAATTGAAGACAAGCAGTTAATGGATTTAATGGAAATATAGCTGCTTTGGGGCCACAAAATTCAATTTTCTCCCCCTGGCCCAGATTAAAATATTAATAAAAATACAAAATAATGAACATTTTCATTTTTAAAAAATCCTCTCTGTCTTTGGATGGAGGGTTTTTGAACAAGTATGGTTATTAGGCGCCTTTTAAGACGTTCTCTTAAAAATCCAAAAGACACCACTTCAGGGACTGACTTATAAAATACAGATGGACCAGGGATATTGCAGCTCAAATTTTAAAAGATAACATATTGTCGAAAACAGTGTAAGTATTATTTGTGACTATTTTAGGATGCATTTGGATGATAATTGGGAAGATTTGTTTTTTAAAAGTATGCAGACACACACACATACAAATATTCCATTGCTTATATTACTATCCCAAAACATGTCAAATAGTAAATTTGGTGCAGGAAAGATTGTACAATTACTGTACATTAAAGCTATTCCATGCTTTTTTTTTCCTTTTAGAGGAAGGCACCAAGTAAAGATTTTGGCAGACAGCAGTGAAACAAATTTTATGTAGCATTAATTTTGAGTTAAAGGGAGGATAAACTGCTAGATTTTTTTTCAGAGATATTAGCATATATTTCAGTAGCTTATTTCTTCATGCATAAATTCAGTGAAGAAAAAGGATCTTCTCTAGTTTTATAAAGAAATATATTTCAAGCTCAGTGACACTAACTATCAAGTGATAATTAATTGCATTAATTAAATATCAAATACTGTATATTATTCTTTTAAAATAGGTGACACAGATAAAAACTAGCAGCATTAAATGTTTAGAAGGTACCTCTCCAAGCCCAGAGTGAAAATTATAATGTGTTTCCCAGAAGTGTTTTGATTTCTATATCTATATTTTGATTTATAAGTAAATAGTTTTCTCTTTATTTTACAGTTATGAGGCTGCATTAGAAATATGAATTCATTTTACAACATCTCCCCTTCCCCAATAAATGAATTATTTCAACCAGCACATTCTATGCTTTTCCCTGCTCACTAGATGATACAGTACTATCCTGTAAATAATAATAATTAAAAAAATTCACTGTGAAAATGTATTTCTGCACCCCTATTTTTTATATTTTTACTGAAAATTAAAATCTAAAATCTATAGATACTAGCATTATGCCTGTTAATAAAATAGTCACTATAATAAAAGACTGATTAAATCCTTATTTATTTCTTCCATTCCATAAATCTTGTGAAAACTGGGATTTGTCGTAGATGTTCCTTCTTAAATCTAATACTTTTTTTTTTTTTAATGCTACATTGCCTAACTAGAGTACAAACACACCAAGATTAAGCTGTGGGGTATTTTGAAATGGTAGTCAAGGTGGGGGAAGAAATATAAAAACATGGCCTGAACATCTACCTCTTCCATAATGAAAAATAGTTAAGACTGAAAATAAGACTGCTCATATTTAAGGAACGTTAACCAAATGGTGTAAATAATAGAATGCTTGCGGCTAGATTTTGGTACTAGGGAAATGAAATGAGTAGAGATACTTCAAACCTTGACCTTGATTGGGAGGGAGGAGACAGACGATTTGTGACCTTGACTTCTGACAGCTCATGACTAGTCTTCTTTTGCATTAGTAGATCAAGGGCGCCACCTCGTGTCCCTACTTTAAGTCTGTTGGCATTAAAAGTTACATATAGGAGTTCTTGAAAAATTAAGCAAGGTGGACTATCTGGCAGATTTCTCTTTGTCAGGCTGTCATCAGTTGAGTTGATAAAGATGATAGTTCTGGTCTTTAGCTCATTGCCCTCTCTGTTACCCTAGAATTGGAAGGCCAGAGCCAGGGAAATTCTGGTCAGGTGTGAACTCCTGAAAAGGTCTCTGCAGTACTCTGGGGACAACTTTAAAGGCACAGAAGTAGGAAAGTATATGCTAGCAGCAAAATATCACAAGCTACTTCAAGGAGTGATTTGCTTAGATGAGCTTGCAGCTATACCAAGACAGCTGACTTTCTATCTGCATATGTATTGTATCCCTAAGTTGCTTCCATAATTTCATTCACCTCCAAGGTGTCACAAAATCATTAATCACAGCCATCTTCAAAGTAGAATCAAAGCTGCACAGATATGCTAAGGGAGGATTTGAGAAAGGGAGGGAGAATTATAGGAACTTATCCACGTATCATAGAGAGAGACTCTTGTTTGTAATAGCATATGACACAAGAAAAATGCTGGAATTTTGGTGAGCACTTTCTGTCTCTTCCTTCTTTCTAACTGGTAAATTATATAGGGTTCTCTCTTGCTGTAAAAAGCAAACTTGATGGAAACTTGAAACTGCTAATCCAGTTTTAAGAAAGTGCATGAAAATACAGCGATAACTAAATGTGGCAAGTTTATTTTTGGAAATTTAAAATTCAAAGACTTTATTATTGTGTTAGTAAAATAGCTAGCAATTCAGTATTCTGTTTCCTTTTATCTTTTTTTAAGATTGCTTCACCTGCCCATGACCAGTTACCAAAATGGAAAAAATCCAAGTAATATCCCATGCCCGCCTATTCAAATTTTGAAATATTCAGTTGACAAAGAAGGATGGGACTAAGCATATGGATAATTTTGAATATATTATTTTATCTATTAAACACTTTCCATTATTTTCCTTTATGGTATATGATATTTTCTATTGGTCTTTACAAAAAAAATCAAAAATCAAGCAGGAATGTTTTCTCTTTTTTTTTCTGCATTTTAAAAACATTAAATGGTGCTTCAAAATGCTAAAATGTAACACGATGAATCAGTAAAAGTAAAATATTTGTCTATGAATGTAAAATGTAAAATCAGAACATACATTATAGTTTGGAAAAGAATGAGGTTTTTTTTGGGGGGGGGGGGTTGAAGGCCTTTGGAGATTGCTGGGGCTTTAAGTTACAATTGCTGAGAATAAGAGGTGTCTCATAGCTAGAATCTGCTTCTAGCAACTGAAGAAAAAGAAATCTTCATTGTGATTATCCCCCATCTGGTTTTTTATTGAAGTGCATGTGTGTTCCTAATTTATCCAATGCATTCAAAATCCAACTCCCTAAACTAGTGCAAATAACTATTTGGGAATCTTTGAAAGTCTGGTACTTTCATTGCCTTACCTACTCTACTTACAACTATATTCTGCAATCTGGAGCTCTTTTGAGCAATTTCCTATTTGCATATAAGACAATCAAACATCTCTTGGCATTGTCCTATTATGTTGCCTAGATTTCTTGCTTTCATCTCATAAGCAGTTGCACCTACATTGTTGGTAAAATAGCATTTTCCATTTGATGCTGAAGTTGTGCTAAATCTGTTATCATTTCACCTGGAGAGCAGTCAGGTTGGATGTGGCTGCATCTGGGAATAGAAGCAGGGTAGGGATTGACAATGGCAACAGCAAATACCATACTAGAATTATTTTCTGCTAAAGGAATTTGCTGAGAGCGCTTGCTTTAGCTCAAGAATGGGTGAAGGTTTTGTGCCGAGGAAAGTGAGTTACCATTATTCCTTGAATTATTGCTAATCACCTTCTACAGTAACTGATACAGAACCAGGCTTTCCCATATGGCCTAAAGTGCTAACTGTTTTCTCTCTGTATCCAGAACTAGGCCTAGGTGATTGTATCTAGTGCTGCTCGGTGGTCTTGCAGATTTGTATTTGTAGCCTCCTGTTCTGAGATTTTATAAATTGCTTTCTGAAGATAATTTTTTTCGAGGGCTCAGATAGAATGCATGTGCTTCTGATCTTAATTGTTAGAAGTCTGCTGTGAAATTACCAGTTTACATTTTTGTGCATGCTGTTGTGTGCAGTGTGATGTGAAAATAATCTATGTTTGGGTTATAAGGGGATTATAGTCCAGGGGGAGAGGCCGCAGTGATTTAGTGGTTAGGAAGTTAGATTAAGTCAACCAGAAAGTTGGCAGTTTGGGCCCAAATGCTACATAATGGGGTCAGTTCCCATTCTCAGTTCCTGCCAACCTAGCAATTTGAAAGCATGAAAATGCAAGTAGATAAATTGGTACCACTTTAGAGGGAAAACAACAGAGTTTCATGCACCTCGGCCACATGACCATGAAAGCATCTTTGCATAACCTGAGCTCCTTCAGCTAGGAAATAGAGGTGAGAGTTGGACATGAGTGTACAGGGGAAACCTTTACCTTTTTAATGTGTCCTAGGCAAATGCATTATGAGAAACTTTGTTCTACAGATTGGAATTTACATATCTTATAATACTCCATGTATTGATCAACCATCATCCTTCTATTGCATATCTGAAAATAGTTACATGTTGCCTTACAGAGGAAAAAATGGTCAAATCATAGGTATGCTATTGAACATGCTACACATACATGCTATACAACCTGCTATGTTTATTGATTTATCATATTTAGAGATTGCCCATCTTCCTCATGCAGCAATTCTGGGGATAGTATACAAATAAATATGCAATATATGCCATAAAGTATGTAGTATATGCTATACAACAAGCTAAAGATTGTGCATCATACTATGGAACATCTCTTCCAACATGGCAGGGCAAGCGCTGCATATAAACAGAGAGCAAATCCCACTGCTTTCTAGCACTAAAGATGTTACTTAGTTGGGTAAGGAATCATCTGCAAATAAACAACCAAGCTCAGACAGCACCAAGGACTCCCCAGCTCGGCCCCTGGGCTACAGATATTTTCTTCTACTACACACTACAGATAATTCTCGACTTACAACCATTCAAAGTTACAATGATAGTGAAAAAAGTGATTTGTGACCATTTTTCACATTTACTGTTGCAGCATGCCCATCCATGCTCACATGATCTAAATTCTGATGCTTGGCAACTAGCATGCATTTATCACTGAATTTCCCATCAAGGTTTATTATAAGAAATTATCAGCAGTCTTCAGGTGTTACTCTCAAATTTCAGAATATGATGGATGTTACCTTGAACATTCCCCACATTTTGGACCTACACTTAAATACTCTATACTTAGACAGCAAATTGCTACAAATGGACACTGTGATTGAATGGGTGGTCTCCAAATTTTACACAGAGAGAGGGAAGGGAAGGGAGAGAGAGAATATTTTCCATTAGGAACATATAATTATTGTAGCTTCTTTTTGATAATTTTATTAAAAGATAAAAACTGACACAAACAAAGAGCAAAAGAAGCAAAGAAAGAAAAAGAAAGAAAAGTCCAGGGAGAGAAATTGAAAAGTAGAAAAAATAAGGTTATGATTTCTTCTATAGCAAATATATTTACATTTTTTTTACTTTACTGTGATAAACAAAGAACACATTTCCCCCCTTTATCTAGGCTTTTTTTAAGCCATAAAAACCACAATTTGTGAATACATATTTTTCTGTTTACTGCAAAAAAAATCTATAAGGGATTTTTAGTCAACCAATTTTTCAGTTTTATGGTTTCTTGTTGATTAAAGTCGCTTATAAAACATCCAATTTCAGGGGCAAAATATATGGAAAGTTCTAAGGATAACATTCATTAAAAATTCATATTAAGAAAATTCTGATGCATTGAATTAATGGTCCATTCCTGATCATGCTGTGAAATTTAGGCTAAAGGTGAGAAAAGCCCTTTTACACAAATCCAGTATCCATGTGTATAAACTAGCTAGATTGGTTCTGTTTCTCATTTAAGTAATTTCAAAAAGCAAGATTGAAGTGCAGAGTTATTTTTTTTCCATCCTCAAAAATATAAATGGTTCGGCCATTATGGTATATATTACACAAAGACACGACTACTGCCTCTATACCAGTGTGTCTTTATCTTAGCAAATTTAACATGTCTGGATTTCAATGCCCAGAATTCCCCAAACACTGGGAACTGAACATTTGTCTTTTCAACCTGTTGCCCTTCAGTCTGCTCACAGGGAATGATAGAACTTTCAATTTAATAAGAATTAAAAAATTTGAAGAGTGCCGAGTTGGAAAAAGTTACATTAATATTTGGGAACTGTGAGCCACATGTGCTCACAACTTACTACGCTATGTTCAAAGGATAATGCAATTCAGATATCAACTTCGGATAATGCACTTTGGATACAACTTCCAAACAAATATCAAAAATAACATCAAAGTTTAGTAGAAAAGGTTATTTGTGAAATCAAGATAGATTGCTTTTTTATTTTATATTCATTATGTTCACATCATTACTTTGTTTGGGCCTGTTAAGAAGAATTAATTGATTTCCCTATATAAGGCATATGCCTAATCTTCTTCTGTGAAGGGAGATTCAAAGTTCTTAATGGTTATTATTTTAATTTACCTTTAAAATGTTGACATATATATTTCTGAACATAAACTGCAGTTGTATCTTTTCTTTTTTCTTCTCATTTGGATTCAAAATATATGTGTGGTACTTCTTCAATAGGTATATTCATTAACACTAATAAAATTTATGTATTAGCACAGATTTACATCTTGACTTCATGGCATATTCCCATGGATCATTTTCCAAATAAGATGCTATAGTTGTGAATCCTCATAGAGGTGGTTAAACTGATTCAGAGTAATCTACTGATTTAAATTTCCCCCTCTTTATTCTAAATAGATCGATTTCTAAAGAATTGTGTCTCAGCCTAATTCCTTTGTTTCTTCTTTTACTGTTTACCTCTCATTTCCCTGAGGGAAACATTTGTAGCTACAGAGAATGTTCAACTATTTCCTTAACCAGGAAATAAAATAAATGTTGAATAATAAAAATCGAATAAAACATTGTATTATAAGGAGTATGTAGCAGAAGGGTGTTTAATAGCTGAAAGGAAAATTGTTTTAACAGGTAACTCTCAACTTCTACCATCCTTGAAAATTATAGGTCTCCCACTTATCTGGAAGCTGGCATGACTATCTAATTCCTTCTTTTCTTAAAAGTATCATTTGAGAAGCCTTTGAAAAAAGCAGCTTTTTTAAAAAAATAAAAAAATAAAAAAAATATGTTTTAAAATTATGTAGACTTAAGTTATCTCTGCATTTTAATTTCTAGAAATGCTATTTTAAATTTGAATTTCTATTTGTTTTTATGTATATACTGAAAGAAAATAATGCTTAGCAAGAGCAGGGTTTTTTTTTAAAGAAATGGAACTGAGAGCTGTTTTTAAGTGTCTTTAAATATACTTTAATTCCCAAATATTTAGCATTTAGCCCTGCACAGGAATCAAGAGAACATAAAATAAATCTATGTTATGCATTATGCTTTACTGGACAAAAGCTTTGTTTGGATAGATGGATGAAATAGATAGATGATAGATAGATAGATAGATAGATAGATAGATAGATAGATAGATAGAGAGAGAGAGAGAGAGAGAGAGAGAGAGAGATTGATTGATGTACTCTACAACCCTACAGTGCATTTGTGAGCCCCAAACATTAATGAAACTTCGGAGGTGCATCTAATTTTTCCTGAAGAAAATTTCATCAGTGACAGAGGGGTCTGAATGAATTTCATTGCAGAAAATGACAGTAGAGGGAACAACCTGCCAGGGCTGAGACCTTAGAAGCACCCTAGGATGGCAGAAGCCCAATCCTGCATTCTGCAATGTTGAAAAAGTCTCCCAAAGAGGAATTAAGACGCCTGATGACCCTCGTAAGAAGGAAGGCTTCTAACCCCACTCTAGATCTATATCTCCTTTCTATTCTCCTTTTTCTGGGGAGCAGTCCTTTCTAGACAGATTGTGGGCATCTAATTCTTGAGTTTAAAGGCTCTGGCGTGGGAGGAAAGAACATTTCCAGGCTCTGTTGAAGTAGAGACCAAATATGGCACTAAGGAAAACTCAGGGCCGCTGCCTTCTCTTCCCCTGGTTTTCCGACTAGAGGTCCCCAAAGAGAACGTCCTTCTCCCTCCCTCCCTCCCTCCCCCTCCCCTCCGCCCTCTCCCTCCCCATCTCTTCCTGCAGCGTAAAAAAAGAGCTCTGTTCTACGTGGTAAAGGTCAAGTCCTGCAGCGTGCGATCCATGGTCATTACTGTACGCTGACCCCTGGTGATTTGGGGAAGCAATGCCTGAGGGTCTCTCCAAGGAAAGAGCAGCGGATGCTTTCGAGACCGAAACCGAGACCGGGAAGAAAGGGGAGGGGAACAGAAACAGGAGATTCGTGGGATTACATAACCCTCGAGTCTGATTTCCCGGACTTCGTTCTGCTTAATCATCTCCTCCGCCGGCTGTTTAAACAGCAGGAGTGGCAAAGAAGCCGCCAACAAGCCGAGCGGTTGGACAACGTTTGGCTTCAAGTTCGGAACCAGCAGAAAGGGAACCAGAGAGCTGCGAGCTTCCTGAGCGTCGGCGGAACCGGCCCAGGCAGGTTCCCTCCTGCAGAACCGACTTCGGTTCTTGAAATGGGGAGAGCGGCTCTCTCTCTGTCTCTCTCTCTCTCTCCTCGGACCAGACAGGCTCCCTGCCGGCCTGGATGTTTTGCGCCGCGACACTGGATCCTGGCGACTGGGGTAAGAAAACACACGTGGACCTCCAGCCACTGAGCGTGAATAAATGTTGCACGGCTAGGACGGTTCAGAAGCGTCGTGTCCTCTGCGGCACAATAACCGATCCCAGGCCGCAGGGGTGCCGTTTAAACTGTCTTTGGTAGAGTTTTCTGCGGCTCGGTCTTATCCTACCTTTCGTTGTGGTTTTCTCACAGCCTTGCCACTTCCTCCTCCTGTAAGACACAAACAGGTTGGTAAAGTATCTCGAAAATATGTTTGGGGGGGGGGGGGGGGGGGTTGAAGCAGGCCCTGATGATGATGATGATGCATTCCTCTCCAAAAATAATCCTCTCCAAACCCCCTACTTCCACCCTGTCGGAGGAAAAACCCTACTCATTTTGAATAGGTTGAGAAAAGCCACGTTAATTTTCTAAGCTTGGCTTATAAACAAAAATGCATTTAAGAGGTGGAAGGGGGAGTGTCATAGCGGGCAGAAATTAATGATGCATGCAATATTTTCCACTTGGCTTTGGAACAGCACTTACTTCATCTCCTTTATAGGCCAACCTCTTTTCTGTGGACTCGAGGGAAAGGAAGCTTTTCCAAAGGAGAAGAGCACTCACTCATTTCCTGCAGCTGCTCATATCATTATCTTGAAGCAGCATTCGGTTTAAAAACAAAACAACCTGTCACATTTCCACCCCAATCATTTTTCCTTTTAATCATCATCCTTTATTTCCTTTGGAATTCATGGGATATCCCACAGGGCCTTGTAGTTTTAAAGTGTTTCTAACAGCAGCCAGGGCACGGTTTCTGAAACCAGTTGCTTTGCTGGGCTGCAAAGAATTAAATGGCTTTGGTTTGGCTAAATCTAATTTATATGAAGAAAACAAGTATTTCTAAATCAAGGCAGTCAGGAAGAAGATGGACTGTAATAGATTAAAAAAAACCAATACAATCACTCCACTTGGGTTTATCCTTCTGGTTATTTCTCAGGTACTTCTGGTATCAGTGGTGAATCAGACTAATGCATCATTAGAGGATGCTCACCCTTTAAAAGGCCAAAAATGGGGATTGGGTGTATGGTCTTCCAGTGTAGCATCAAATCCACCTAGGGCTTCTTTTTAAATAAACCGATGTATTCCAGAGTAAATTATAATCTGATCTGTCCGAATGTTCCCTCTAATTGAAACTATACGGCTTTTCAGTTCAACTCTAAGACTATTCATATAGCAGCATGACTTCAGTAATTATTTGTGGTGGAAATTACCCGGGCTGACACAAGAGCAGAAGTGCATGAAGGGGACTTTGCCAGCATTCCCACTAGGCCAAATGGCTCCATTACATAGATCTCATCTTGCTTTGCTTCTCCTGTTTATGATGTGGGCTCTGTGAAATACAACTCTGATATAATTTGTCATCATACTAATCGTAAACCTATTATTTCTTACCATCTGACTTATTTATCTATTTGTCTATTCTGCAAATAATAATGATGACACTAATCATTGATGCAAATAACATAAAAAGGCAATATATCATTTTCACTTCTGCCCACGATAGGGCTGGAGGAAGAAAGGAAGTTTATGCTGAAAGTAAAATATTTGCAGATCATATCAACCATAGCAGACTGCTTTAGGAAGATGGAAAAAAAAATTATACTTTTCTTATCTTCTTAACCCAATTAATATAAATAAGCCGCAAGCACCAGACTTGTCTTTGTCTAATTAGTAATCTTATTATCCAACATAAAACACAGTTTTAATATTAGTACATTAAATTCTTATAGTGAATTTTAGGGCAATCAGGGAATGTTCATAAGATTGAATGACTCAATAGGAATACAGTTGTTTCAAACCTTTTTGATACAATGTTGTGGCTTGTAGTTTAGTCTAATCGGGAAAAGTATCATTGAAGTGTATAATATGGATATCTAGATGTATTCTGACATGTAAACTACTGGACTACTGAGAAACTGGATGCAAGATATCTGTGTGTGGATTTTATTTTATTTTTTTTGGGAGAATAGTGGGGTATTCTAATTATTTTTAGAATAATTTGTAGAACTGAAGAAAGTAAACTCTTGTAAGATTCCTTGGCATTACAGAAAAATAAAATAGAATAAAATATAATGGAAAATATTGTTATAACTCAAAATCCACTTCTGCAACTGTTTAAGCAAGCTTCTGTATTATTTTGTATGGATTGTATAGGGAGTTGGTTCTAAATAAATTGTAGCTGCAATGAGTAGAATGAATTGTTCTGGTTTTCTTTAGATATTAAATAAGAATTTCACTGCTCAGGTTATTGAAAGGAAGGAGAAAAAAGGCATTCTTTCTATATTTTGTTTTAAGAAGTTGTGATCACTGAAGGAAAGAGTTTTACTTTTATGAATTTCCTTGATTAACAAACCTGGGGTCAAGTTCAAAGCATCACCTGTGTCAATACATCTAAATACGTCAGGCTTGGAATGTTGTCCATTGATAGTTTTGGTTGTTCAGAAACTTGGAACAGCTTTTTTCCCCACTCTTCCAGACGGAAAAGTAAATATAGTCTTTAATTTTGCGGGGGGGGGGGGGGGGGGGGGTAATCCCACTCGATGCAGAATCCATTCCTGGGTTTTTATTTAGAAATGTCTCAGTAAAATGGTTCGTTAAAGTTAACTTGGAGGCCACTCTGGATTTTATTGTTTCAATGCAGCACATTCCCAAGTCAGAAACTGAGATATCATGATCTTTTGAAAAAGCTAAACGTGGTTTAATACATAGTATTGTAGCCGGGGAAGATTAGAAGTTCTATTGTATGTATTAACACTCAGTTACTCATTACATTCAGTTGGTGCTGGTTAACTTTGACTGTAACTTGACTGTGGGAAAGATTCCATATAACAATGAAGTGCCAAAAGACTTTCCTTTGCCAAAGAAAGTCCTAGAATTGGATTGGATCCTGAAGGAGAGAGATCAGGAAGGGTTTCTATTGAGCGACCTCAAGTGAAAATTACGGTACCCCCCACCTTGAATTTTATGAATGAAAAAATTAGGAAAGGGGGAAGAAAGAACTGACATGGACTTTTGTATTAAAGACGTACAGTTCACTTTATTTTTAGTCATGAAAATTAACTTCAGGTTTAGAATATTTAATTTTAAATTTAAGTAAGTAAAGAATGTACTTGCACAAGTTTGTCAAACTTGATGGGTGAAGTAAAAAATGAAGTAGAATCAAAACAAAGATTACTGTTTTCCCAGCCTGGTGAAAGAAAGAATCAAGTTTGCCTGCAACTAAATGCATCCTGCATCAGTAGATGGAAATTGACATTGCAGTATATGATCCATGTTTTCATTGGGACTGTGGTAGGAGAGGAAAAAAACAGTGGGTGGGCGATGGGAACTGTCTTTCATATTTGTAGGGATAAACCTCTCAAATTTGGAGGGTTTTGTAAATAAAAATTAATGTGCAGAACCAACTATGCCATCTAAACTTTAGCGTTATGCGTGCTTGTGCTAGTTTTAAATAAACTACTGTTGAACTCAATAGGACTTATTCCTGATTAGACATGTGTGGCTTCTCCGGATGATTTTCTAACTGGTATAGAAGCAATGACCAGCAACAAGAGGGAAAAAATAAAACATATTTCCAAGAAAGTTAGCCTTTAGGGGATGCAGAGAAAACTAGTGGCTATTAAGAATATGAAAATGTCTTTCAATTATATTAATTAATTTTAGCAGCATTAATACTTAGCTTCATTAGGATCACACTAAGTATCTTATTCCAAAAATTATTTTGATTACATACTTTTGTTTCAGGGAAAAACAAAACATGCAACCATATTAAACTTATATTCAGATGCAGAATCTTTTTGCTGTCCACACTCATAACACATTTGAAGGGTCAAGCCATCTAATATCTCATTAGATCCTTATTTAGGAAAATATTTGAGGAGTTTATATCTCATTTTAAAACAACAAGTTTGTAAACAATACTATATGAAAAGATCTGAGAAAAAAACCATGAAAAAATGATAAAATGGAAATACTACATTTTAAAAATACTTGATGATTTGAGCTATATTGCAATGATAAGATCGTAAAATAATAATTAGATTATTTGAAAGAGGGGATGAGGAACATGAACTTTTAAACATGAGCTTTAATACTCAAATGATTATGACACTTTTCTCTTTCTGTTTAAACCTTTGTTTAAAAGTTGCACTTTTAGAAATTTAGAGACTTAATAAATTGCAACTCCCCTAGACATTAAGCGAACTGTGTGAAATGTATACATGTATTCAAATCTCTAAATTAACAAAAGGCAAAAAGCATGAGGTAGAAATAATGACAGATAAAAGATCTGTTACAACAAACTCATTTTCATAGACGTGTTGCAAACATAGTTATCTTCAAAAGGAGATGTTTTCTATGGAATGCTCTGACATGTTTAGACGCCTGACATAATCCTAATTTAAAATCCTTTTCTAATTAAGAAATAGCTAGACATATAAAAAAATAATTTATATCAGAGATTACAGAGAGCAAAAAATATATTTTAATTAGGTTCCTTTTATATTTTTTCAGTGTCAGATAAATTCTACACTTCTTCAGCAATACTTAGTTTGGGTGTGGGTGATCGATCACCTTTCCTGATCTCCTAAACTCCCTACTGCCATTTACTGCATCTTTATTCAAAATCCGAGAGCGTTTTTCTCGGACACCCCACACCCCTCAGCTCAGACACAAAACCCGGGTTAATTTTCTTTCTAAACGGGATTGCCTCTCTTTATTGACCTGGTTTCCAGAGAAGTAAATTTGGGGCGCTGCTCTCTACTCCTTCCTTTGCTCTTCTCATTAATTCTCTGCTTCCAGATATATGAAAATTCGGGAATATGTCCGAAGGGGAGGCCTCATAAAGTTGCGTATATTGTGGAGAAGGGCAAGGAATGGGAGGGGGAATAGAAGAGTTAAAATCCTTGGGAGAGGATTGAGGGTGCTGGTGGACTATTGGAAAGAGTTCCTTCGCTACTTTTCCCCTGGCAACGAAGGGAGCGAAGAAGTCTGCAGAATGGCACCCCTTTCAAGAAAACCCCAGCCACCCATAAGGAAGCTCAGCGGGGGGCTTTTTATGCCTTGCGTTCGGATGCAACTTCCCCAAATCTCCAAGCGTCCCACTAGTTGCGCGTAAACCCAGAGGAAACAAGCTGAACCAGAGATCGGAGCTGCAGGTCACCGCAACCACTTTCCCCTTTCCATCTCTCTCAATCCCACCCTCCCCTCCGCCTCTCAAAGACGGAGAAAGTCTCCGGTTCTCTTTTGTCTGAAAGGAATATACACAGCCGGTCCGAGGCTGCCGAAAGGAGCCCTTCCCATTACTGTCTAGATATGATGGAGCTCGCCTTCCAGGTCTGTTGCCCCCTTTACCCTAAAGGACACTGTTTCTTGAGAGCTTCAGGAAAGGCGGGGTTCTTTCGGTCAGCTTTCAGACGCGTCTGCTGGAGACAAGCTGAAGTTGACTGCCAAAAGTGCTATAAAAGCCCAGGTCAGTTGAGAGCTGTTTTTCGCCCCTTCCTAGACGCGCCGGTTTCCAAGAGCGCCTGAAATGCTGGTCTCCTGCAAGGGCAAGGAAGCTGTTTGCTAGTATAGAGCAACAGAGGCGGGGCGACTCCGTGCAACGGTGGCGCCTTTGTTATCGCTGGAATTATGGGGGGGGGGGGGGGGGGGGAGAGAGAGACCCTTCAGAAAAGGAGGGGAAATGCACTTTTTATATCTACAATGGGAAAGGTTGGAGCCCGAACTCAGAGGCAGGTATTTTGCTTGGTTCGGGAGAAGGAAAACTAAGGAAAAGCAAGAAAGCTGCTGTTGAAGTCAACTTGGCAAGCGTCCCTGTTGCATATTTCTGTAACACCCCCCCCCCCCAAGACACACGCGCACACACACAGCGGGGGGGAAGGAGGGAGGGGGGGAGAGAGAGAGAGAGAGAGAGAAATAAAGCCATTTTATTGTCCCAGATAGACCCTGAGCAAGCTGTAACCGGTTCTTTGATGACACCCTTATCTCCTATTCCCATCGATTCTTTTGGCAAATACGACAAAGACGGAGATTAATTAATAATTTCAAGTTCAGTTTACAAATGTTAAAAGCACATAAAAGTTATTCCAACGATTCAAAATAAAGAGTTCATTAAAGGGATATGTCCAAAACTGTTGATATGCGATGATTTACCCTTGTAAAAAACAAAAGAAAAGGGACAGTAGAAGAAAAGAGGGGGAACATTAAAAAGTATATAAACATTTATGCTAATAAATTACTATGTTCCACTACAAGGTACTTACTAGATAATATTGATATTTACAACTTGGTACACTTAAATCAAAGGTAAAGAAAATACATAGTCAATGTATTTTTTCTGGCAGAACCCAATATTATTGAGTCAGTTAGTTTAATTCTGTAATAAATAAGCAAATTGGTTCCAACAATTAAATTCAAAGCACCCAGAATGTGTGGCTTTTAAAATTCAGGTTTCTTTTCCAAGGGGGTGGGAAGAAAAGAATTGAGAAGCATTATTTTCCCTGCCAAGAATTCCAATTTTTCTTTTCTCTAATATTCAGAGAATGAGTCAAGCAGCCACTAGGAAATCTGCCTATTTTATTTGGTAATTTTAGAATCAGTTGTCTGCATGGCAGCGATAGATCAATTTTCCACCCTAGATATTATCAGATACAGAGACAGATACAGAAACACAAAAGCACAGATACACACGCTCAATGAGTTTCTAATTAGTTGTAGCCAAAGAAAGTTTATTTTTTTTCAGTCAGAATTACTCAGTCGCCAGAAGTATGATGTTTGCTTCCTGAGAGAAGAGTGTTGTATAGCAATATTTTTCTCTCTGTGCCTGTGTCTCTTTTGGCCCTGAATAAATATATGGGTATATTTAGAAAATATAAAAATTTATTGTTAATTTTGACCTTGAGAAGCAACTCGTTTTGGGCACTACTTCTGAGGGTCTTGCCCCCCCCCCCCAGTGAAGGGTGTTGGGGAAGACACAATCCCCTAAGTCTCTGCAATGCCACTTTCACTCAATCAGTTGGCAAAACCTAGTGCTAATTTCAAAGTCACAGCCTCCACGTTCGTATGGAAGGGGTCGTTCAACCTGGCAGCTGTTTCTCTGAGATTAGATCCTTTTCCTAGTCACTTGCTGTCTCTTGCTGTAGGAAATAAGGGGGAAAATCATGAAGAAGGATGAATGGCAGAGAGAGAAGAAAGAATCTGGTTAAAGGCACTTCATGTACAAATGCAGCGTCCTAAACAAAGGCCTGGAGAAAATTCCCAGGTTAGCTGAGGTGAATAGGTACCCGCGAGAAGGAAGACACTAATGCTCCTTCGGAAGTAAACTGGAGTAGCTGCACGTCATCCGTGTCTACCAAGACAACCCCTGCCCAGACTTGACCCTGGCGCACTCAGGCCGGCCGAAGCTTTCTCAAAAGCCTGGCGGTCTGGAGGATTATCTAGTCGAGGGACCTTTCAGGAAGACCCCAAGAGGTTGCGGAGCTGCGCAGGCCATAAGATAGACCTGCCTGTGATGAGGAGAGAGAGAGAGAGGGGGGACATTTCTTCAGACACGAAAGGAAAAAGAAAGGGCTAGATGCAGAATCCTGCTACGTCCAAACCTCCTTCCATCAGAATGGGGTCCAGAAAGCTTAATGGGACCGGGGGGGGGGGGGGTATCTAATGGGGGAAAAAAACCAGTAAGCACGCCTTCCCCTCCTTTTTTTCCCCTTCTTTTGGATGTTCTCGTTCCAAAGTCAGATAGGCATAAACTGCATTTAAATCTTTGTGTTTCGTTGTATGTTCTGAATTTTAGGCGTGGAGACCTTGAGGGGACGATCTGTTGCTTCTCTCGAGATGGCTCCCAAGGAGGGGAAGGAGAAAGGGGGGGGGGGGAGGAGAGGAAGAGTACTCATAGCTTGTCAATTTTAACATTTGGTCACGTGAGCAGCGCCTCCCTGCTAAGGAAGGGGAAAGCTTTCCTCGTCAGCTTTACGTCTCCCAATTTCTTACTTCACGGCTCAGCTTCCAAGAGACAGCTGCATTAGAGCGTCATGTTAAACTCGGCTAATGCGGAGAATCCGAGGTAGCCAGCCCACGTTATGGATTTGGACGAGCGAGTACCCTGCTCCTCGAATATGTATTTGCCCAGTTGTACTTACTACGTTTCCGGCCCCGACTTCTCCGGCCTCCCTTCCTTCCTGCCCCAGAGCCCGACTTCTCGCCCAGTGCCCTACTCCTATCCGTCCAACCTGTCCCAGGTGCCACCCGTGCGAGAAGTGACCTTCCGGGACTATGCCCTGGAGCCCGCCAGTAAGTGGCACCCCCGCAACAGCCTCCCTCACTGCTACTCCGCCGACGAGCTCAGGCACCGGGACTGCCTCCCGCCGGCCGCCGCCGTGGCCGCCGCCGCCGCCGCCGCCGCCGCCAGTCGGGGAGAAATGTTCGGGAAGACCGCGACGGGCGGCGCCTACCACCACCCGGCCACCTCCGCAGTCTCCGCCGCGGCTGCGGCCTCGTCCAGTTTCTATAGCACGGTGGGCAGGAACGGGGTGCTGCCCCAGGCTTTCGACCAGTTTTTCGACACCGCATACGGCCCGGCGGAGAACCACTCGGACTACGCGGGCGAGAAGGGCGCCGACGGGGAGAAGATGCCGCCCGCGGGAGTTGCTGCAGCTGCGGTGTCGAGCTCGGAGGCGGCCTGCGACCGGGAGGCGGCGGGGGAGAAGGAGAGGCGGAGAAGGGCCGAGAGCAGCAGCAGCCCCGCTTCATCTTCCGGCAACAACGAAGAGAAATCCAGCAGCTCCAGTACGTATAAAGGCAGCGCCCTAGCGCTTTTTATGAACGGGGCTTGGAAATCTTAGCGCATCGCCGCTATTAAATTTTTATATGCTGTTTTATAAGCAGAGAAAGTTTATGAAGGGCCGTTAGATTTCCCCCAACAAAAAAAACTTTGTTGTAAAAGGCGAGATCACGTGGCGAGGACTGAAATTGGCCGTGAAATGCTCGTCCGCCAATGGATGCCTTTAAAAAAAAAAAAAAAAAAAAACCAAACTCGAACTATCCCCCCCTCAGGTGGTGATTTTTCCCCTAAATCATTAAACAAAGGACTAAATAGAGAGAGGAGGGAGAGCTCCTTGTTCAAACTTCCCAAAATATAATGCACGTTTTTCGCCTGTAAAATTTGTTCAAAAGGAGATTTCAGAGCCCTTTGATAGCCATGTAATCCTGTGATTAATACACACAAACACTTACACACATATTATAAAAGTCGTGTGTTATCCTTAAAAGCTTAGTGAGATACTTGGATTCAAAGCCATCTCAGATTTTATAGATTGCAGGAGAATAGGGTCTAACAGATGAAGGGGAGGATCTGCAACAACAGCTATCTGTGAAGGGCAACAACTTTCGTTAGAACTAGTTCTTTTGTGTAAAAGAATCAGTTTCTCCTAAACTCTGAGTTAAATGTTGCCTTATGTCCAACAATTGATTTCTCACAACTGTTCTTCAAGCTGTTGCAGCTTGATTTTTTTAATGTGCATTTTTCTGCCTCTGAAGACTTCCTTCAAGCACTGAGGGTGGAAAAGACCTTTCTAATTCTCAGCAGTGAAAGGAAACTTGACAAGTCCTTATTTAAGTGAAAAAGGCCCGAATATTTATATTTAATCCAAGTTAATATGACAAAAGCAAATACAACGCCCTGTTTAAGAAGAACTATAGTGGCTTAAGGCAGTTTGTATGGACTGCAGCTGAATTTTTGACAGGACAGAGATTTTGAAAGTATAAAATAGGATTTATAAATTTATAAATAGGAATTATAAAATTCCCCTGGTAAGAATCAGTGAACTAGGTAGTTATCTGACACAGTGAAAAGGAATAAAAGAAAAAGGGAAATGCAAATATAGAAAGTATTTCAGGTTTAAATCATGATGATATAATATATTGACAAGTGAAGTAAATGCTGAGATAAACATTAAGATTTTAATCAGAGGATCCAGAAGTTAATGAATTCTGGAAGTTTCATGGATTTCAGGGGAATGACTAAAGTTAGAGCCAGCCCAGAAAGCTGTTTCTTTTAATTGCTAAGCTTTGTAGAAAAGAGGAGTATACTGGGGTAACAAGCAACAGTTGAACCCTTCATACCTAAAACCTTTCTTGGTAGAAAATACTGCTCAGGATCAGCTGGGCAATACATGCAGAGATATTACCCATTCTCAAGAGCACAAAAGCTCCTGTCTTGAGCAAACATGTTCAGAGCAGAGATTGTAGAACTATTGTTTGAATCAGGGCTTCAAAGAAAGATCTTTTTGGATTAAGGCAGCCCCTGCAAGCTATTTCCCTGAGATAAGGTGAAATTAATATACACAGCTGCTGAGTAGGAGAGATCATCACTATTATGAGACTTAGTAATAATGAGCCAAGAGTTTCTTCGAAGAGAAACATATGGATGGTCTTGATTCAATATTAGCAGCAGTCCTCCCTCCAGCCACATCTGATTCCAGACTTAATGGCTTCTGCCTTTATGTTTTGTTCCACAGGTGGACAACGCATCCGTAAAAAGAGATGTCCATACACCAAATACCAGATTAGAGAATTAGAAAGGGAATTCTTCTTCAGTGTCTATATAAACAAAGAGAAACGTCTTCAGCTCTCACGAATGCTCAACTTGACCGATCGTCAAGTAAAAATATGGTTCCAAAACAGAAGAATGAAAGAGAAAAAAATTAATAGGGACCGACTGCAGTATTACTCAGCTAATCCAATACTTTAAGTGTTTTGGAAAATTGTTTTTCTGTATGAGATTAAATTCAGATGTCACCCTTGATAAGGTCAAGCCAAAGAGTTACCAGTAAGGAGGAAGTGTGCAGAGGCTCCAAGGACTCTGAAAAACTAAGATTTTTTTCCAGCCCTACATCCAACATTGACCAATTGGGTTTTTGTTTTTTGTTTTTTGTGGCTGGTTTTCTTTTGTACTGTTTTCCTTCATCTTTATGCATCAAGTGGAATCCATTTAAATCTTGGACCACCCTTTGCAAAAGCCATTGTATCCCTACAATTTCTTCCAATTGGGGTGAGCAAATGTGAAAAGCCGGGAGTAAATTCCTGGCTTTAGGTTGTGGTTGTGGATTTAAAACTATGTTACCTTAATTGGAAGGTCCATGGGGAAACTATGTGGCCTCCCATGGAAGGTCCATGGGAAGACTCCTCAGGGCATCATACATGCTGGAGGACAACTTCAAAAGCAAATGTCCTATTACTTAGGCAATCCCTGACCAATCTATTTGTCTTCTTGAATGACAAATTATTATTTCTCTCCACAATTATACTCCTGCGCCTCAGACAGAGGCAATTTCCTTTCAAAGGACTTCAGGTAATAATTTGCCATATATGGTAAGAGACAATCACTGAGAAGACAACATGGGTAGGCTTGTGAAATACAATTTTAATGAATAACAATATCAGAAACAAATCATTATGCCCATAGTTAAATACTAAAAGCAAATAAAAACTTTCTTAAACCTATGTGAGAGGAGAAAAGACAGAAGACTAAAATAATAGTTATAAAATGAGAAAGTAAAAGTTCAAAATGAGGCAGATAAGTTTTTGGCTTCTGTCTCAGAAATTTTTTTCAATAAATATACCAGGAAAAGTACAGTTTGGCAAATATTAAATATCATGTTTAATTGAAATCTAGATTGTAATGCACTGAAATCAAAGAATGAAAACCACTAGTGTTTCATAAGAAGGCCCATTAGAAGGCAAACAATGTAAATAAAAGGAATTTGTTGTCATATCTCATAGTTAGCCTCATATGTCCTACTTTGCTGTTAAGCAGCAAAAATTAAAAATTAAGAGTTTTTGGAGTGTGTGTGTATGTGTATATATGCACACACATAGACATACACACATACATGCAAATTTATATACATATATATATATATATATATATATATATATATATATATATATACACATATATATACATATACATACATATATATATATATATATATATATATATATATATATATATATATATATATATAATATAGTACTATATATATACACACTATATATACACACTATCTATATCTATCTATCTATCTATCTATCTATCTATCTATCTATCTATCTATCTATATAGTGTGTATATATAGTACTATATTATATATATATATATATAGTACCAAAAGGGGTGTGAGAGAGAGAAAGACATGGTTTTAACAGAAAGAAAGCTATTTAAAGTTCTATATCAGTTTACAAAGGATATGTGTTTTATTGTAAAGGTCACTTACTGTTGAGAATATCTGAATGTATGTTTCATACCATAATGGTGTTTTATAAGACTTGTATGATTTAAAATGGTTTTGCTGCCATTTTCCTAATATTTTAAGTGGGTTGTTTCACTTGGAAGGTGTCAGATGTTTCTTTTCTTGTTTAACCTGTATACTAAGGCTGTTTTTACACTGCTTCCAGAATGGATAAAGTTTCTTTTGTGGTTAATGAATTGCAATACTTTTAGATTCTATCACTGTTTGGAGGGGGGGAGCCTGTATTTTGTTTGTATGTATATACCGTTTTCTTTGAATATGAGAAAGCTTTTTCTTGCATGAATACAGTGGAATCCTGCACATTAGAAATAAACATGTGAGAAATTTACAAGGGTTTTCTTTTTTGTAAGATTTATGATGCATTCATGGATCTTCTTTGACCCAGACTGGAAATCTGAAACATGAGTTTTGAGTTAATTGCTTTAGTGGAAATCCCACTCACCTATTGGTTGTACTGAATTCTGAGAAGCCAGGAGATCAGGTCTGGTATTTATGAATGCGTGGGCAGACTGCTGCTGGTACCAGGCCAGGTTTGAATGGTTTGCAGAGAAAGGGGAGGAGGTAGGGGGAATCAGCCTTGAAATAATTGCAGGCTATAGACTTGGTGCTTTTGTTCATAGATGTAAAACACATTGCAAGAGCTCAAGTGTGTGTGTGTGTGTGTTTTCTAAAGCACTCGAAGGCCAGACAAGGAATAATGGATGGAAATTGAACAAGGAGAGATTTAACCTGGAAAAAAGGAGAAGCTTTCTGACAGTGCAAATAATCAACCAATGGAACAGCTTCCAACAGCTTGGAAGTTGTGGGAGCGCCATCACTTGAGACTTTCAAGAAGAGATTGGACTGCCATTTGTCAGTAATGGTGTAGGGTCTCCTGCTTGTGCGGGGGGGGGGGGGGGGGGATAGGACACCTAAAAGGTCCCCCCCAACTCTGATTATTTGTTAAATCTCTGTGTGTAGAGTCTTTTGTTCTTGTTTGTTCCAGGCACCATACACCTGAACTCAGAACTGAAAGTTGATGGGGCCTCAGACAGAATTCAAAAATGAAAGTGGGCTGATGGAAATTGGGTTATGTGCCAGTACTATATGAGAGGCATGGAAAAGAATTGTCTCTAAAGGATGTTCCTCTTGTGAGCTACCAAAAAGCAACATAAGGCATAGGCTACTTATAGAGTGTTAAGAGCTCACCTCTTTGAAACCCCATCCAGTGCCTTTGGGCAAAAAGGGACTCAACCTTATTTCCTCCTTTCTTCTTGCCACTCATAATTAGAAAAGTACATATTTTACCTCTCAAGGTTTATTGGCTTTGAACTTCTGTATTGCTTTGGACATCACCCATAAACTTGAGGTGATGGGCTCTGGACTTTTGCTGGTGACCCCCACCCAGCCAGACAATGTTTGGTCAAAGGAAATGCATGAAGATGGGGAGAGGGAGTGAAGGGAACTTGCTTGCTTGTTTATTTTTCTAACATGCTACAAAGGAATGCACCTCTTAAAAGGCAGAGATAGAAAGATAGATGGAGAGAGGCAGACAGACAAGCAGAGAATGGTGGGGTGGCCATAAACATCCCGCCAGCAACTTCCTTTGCCAGTTAAAAATTAACTGGTTATTCAAGGGCTAGGAATCATGGAGTTTGTGTTAGGGCATGAAGGAAGAAGAGGAGGAAGAAGAGGAAAGAAGGAAGGAGAAAAAGGTGAAGAATAAAGATAAAGAGAAGGAAAAGGAGAAGCAGAGGAAAACAGAGGAGAAACAAATCCTTTGTGTATTTCTAGGGCAAGCAGTCATTTAAAAATCCCATATTTCCATTTAAATAATGAGCGAGAAAGCATTGTAAGCTAAGCAAGATTTTAGAAATATCTAAAATATGGAAGGTGAACTTGTCTGCCTTGCTTTGATGTTGGGAAGAAGACTGTTTCGAAACTGGCTGGCTAATTTGTTCTGCTGACAGCCACAAGAGGGCGTTCTTCAGATCAATGTCAAAGCCGCACAAGGAGAGGAGGGGGAGGAATATTCTGGCCTTTGTTCTCTAAACATCCAGGGAACTGTACATTATATTATCTCACTTTTCCATGATCATATTTACAAAGAAAATGTGAATCTGATGGCTCACTTCTTCAACATGAATTAAAAAGTTGGCCAGAAGTTACTTCAGAAAGTTGCCTCTTCAGATTTAGAATACATCAAAGGTGAGTATTTCTCTGGGACTGAAATTGGGAAATTAAGAAAGAATGAAATAATTGTCAAGGTACAAAATGTGTCTTTTTGAAGCAATTTAGTTAACACCTAACACTTTTGTGAGGGAAATAAATCTTAAAGTTGTTCTAACTTTTTGAAAATTGATAATGATTAAATCTGTGGTTGTAATCGTGAATTGGAATCTTTTGAAGTTTAAGTGTTGAATCTTTGAAAGCAACAACTACAGAAAATATTGCAAAGGTTTCATGATTATAGTGCATGAAGAAGTTAAAAAGTATATGATAAAGCAAATTTATTTTTAAAAAATGAATCCATGGATATGAAGTTTGTAAGGAAAAAAGTTGCCGTCTAGATCATGAAAATGGCAGTTCTTCTGGTGGCATTGTTGCATTTTGTTCATAGTTTACTAATTTTAACTTGACAAGGCTCCTATGTGCAGAGTTAACATCAATACTTAAATTATGTATATTTTTCTTAGAGGGACAAAGTTATTCCCCTCCACTAGAAAAAGCTGGTAATTGATATAATCGGAAGTCAAGAAAGTGTCCTTTTCACTTAACTCTCCTCCCCATTTCATCTTGAATCAGGTTTTGAGTAAAGACTTAATTTAAAACAGTTATATCGGTTTATATTTATTGATTTGTAGTGGGTATAGCCATAGTCAAAGATGTAAATTATGTGAAAAAAAATTAATGGCCTCATATCTTAATCATGCTAAATGCATTAAGAGCTTAGTGATGTTAATATTATTTTGTCTGTAGAAAATTTTAACTCTGAAAAGGAAGCTATTGTTATATTTATAAAACACTGGGCTCCCTGAACTTACAGGATATGAGTTAAGACTTATGCTGTACTTCCCATTTAGTTCAATAGAGTTTGAGGATCCATTATTTACCTTGGAAGATAAATCCCAAAAAAGAAATAAGTTTCTCTTGATTTCTGAAACTTCCAGGTAATGAACTTAGGAAGAGCTAGGTATGTGCAGGGAACTGATGTACACATCTATACAATGTTACAGGTAAGCTAAATTAGGGTGGTTATTCTTGGTTTGTGAAGGCAAAACATTTGGCTGATCTTGTGATGTAGCTACTTGAATTAACAGACAGAAAGAACAGATCCTCATTTTCTGTCAGAAATCTTCCTCTGATTTTTACATTCTTCCAGTCATATGGTGTAATCAATGTTGTGTTTTCAAAATCATAATCTTTGAAACCAAATTTCTGAAATAAAATTGAAACTGCAAAGGATGAATAGTGTAACAGTCAATCCTTTGTCACTAATATTGCATGGAAACCAAGTAACAGAGAAATATTGGGAGAATTCCTAGGCAAAAACTTTCACCCAGTTCCTTAATTTCTCATCTAGTTAGTAAATTTCATTCCCTTGCGTACCCCTGTCTTGAAGTAAGAAATTTTTATTTGAAAAATGGTGCCAAAATAATTTAAGGATAAATTTTAAACTTTTAAACTTTTTGTCTTCCCATCCAAAAACTTCTGCAAATGCTGTAACCTTTGGATATTGCTCTAAAAGAGACTTCTACTTCTATTTTTTATGATTGAAAGGCTATCTTCTTTTTGTATGATCCACAGAATGAAGATGTTCTCTTCTATTATATTTCACAGCATTGTAATAATATCTGGCCTTGTCAAACAAGAAAGAAAATATTATAAAATACATATATGCTGGCAGATCCTTTTTCCATTTAACTTGAACAAATATATAAATCAAGGGGACTGTTACAAAGTCCCAAGCATTGCCATTAAAAAAAAAAATAATCTGCAATTTTTTTTAGAGTTTTCTTTTTATTTGGTTTTTTTTAACAAAAGTACACACTCTTCTCTCTCTCTATGAACTGAGACAGCTTTATAAGAAATATAAACAAATAAGCATTTATAAGATGTTGATTCCAGAGACTATAGTTATTCTTAAATTAAGAGTCTTTCAAGTCAATAAAAAGTTCCCAAATAAGTTCAGAGTCCCATTTTTAGCTATGTTAACATTTATCATCATGATTTTTCTTAGGTTCTGTATACGTATTTTTATTTGATTTTATAAATTAAATATAATGTTCATTGCCTAGAGTTATTTGTTGAAAAGGGGCAGCCATAGAAGTTGAACACACAGAAACACTTATCCAGAGTCTCATTCTTTGGACTTCAATGGTTCTGCTATATAGTATATAGGGCACAGATTCACATAAAGCATGGTTTCTCTCCATCCACTTATCAATATTGAATTCATATTTTGTTTCCTTATTCAATCAGCTCACTAAATATCCAGTGAAGCAAACCAGCATCCAGTGTTGAAAAATGTATTGACAAGAATATCATTTTAGAAATATAGGCATCCTGATTTTATTTAGGAATTGTTATGCTTCTTTACCTCAAATTTCATTTGTGGAGTGGGGGAAAAAAACCTACAAAATGGATTCATCATTTTAGTTATAATCCACCTGGCATTGCCTATCTTTTTAGAGAATGACCCATTAATATCACACAAATACAGAAATCAATACCCTTCCAAAAGTCATTTGTGAGTTGAAATGCTAATGACTTTTATTAAAAATGAATTACATGCAGGCTACAAGTAATAGAGGATTTGTGAAAATAATGACTTGGAGATATTTGTTATTTGTTCAGAAATCCCACTGAATTCATAAAAAGGCATTCCTACCTAATTCCTGTTATCATGTATAAAATTACAACCGTGAATCATTTACAATCCAGGGGTTCTGGTGTAGATCTCAGAAAAACCTTCCTTTGAATTTACACCACACTGAAATGTAAAAAAATTATGTACATTGCACCCCTGTTCCAAAATGTGTGGATTTAGGAAGGATTGTGTTGATTTCAGCCTTATTTTTCCATAGATAAAGGTATGCTTTAAAAAGGACATTGCCTTAATAAGGCAGGGCATGCCACTAAACTCAGCTAACCAATTTACAGATCCACACATGAGGCTTGGCTTTGATTGCAAGAGAGAATTTTTATCACAAATAAATCCCATTGATATCAATGGAAGCCAGATAATTACCAGAAGGTAGGATTTCAAACAGACAAGCATTCCAGCAAAAAAAAAATATCTACATGTGCAAACCATATTTTAAAGGAAATTAATATCATTCCTGCTTTCAATTTATCTAAAAAATATTTAGCCACTCTTTCTTGTGTGACAGATTTTCAAAAAGAAAATGAAAATTACTTAGAGTTACTTTCACCTTTCTTGCCCAGAGATTCATTCAACAACACAATAACAACAGCCACGTAATGGGGAACAGCCTTTTTAAGAGTTCATCCAGAGGGAAAACTGATTTGGTAGTGGTTATCTTTTTGACAACTTGATACTTTTAACAGTAAAGATTAATATAACAGTAATTAATATGCACTGCTCATATTAATTATATTTATGATTTATGAAATATAGGCAGAGACCATAAATTTGGAAGCAGGTGGCTTCAGATTCCAGAGTTTTTCTTCTTTTCTCTAACTCACTTCCTCGAAACTGAGTCCTGAAATCTCAGTTTGCCCATTGCATAAATAAAAAGCCCAATTTAACTTGCATACAATTCTGCTTTCCATGATTTTTTTCATGAGTCTTGGAAACAATAAGTGAGTAACACCTCCTTCTTCTGAAAAATGGAAAAGGAAATGGCATTATTGGCATTATTGCTTTTTAGATTGTTTTTAATCTAATTTCAGAAAAATGCCTAACAATTCCATTAGGCTGATCATTATAGTCTTCTTCATTTCTTCAAAGGTTGGGTGCCTGAAGTCTGTATGGGTGGCATCCATTGGCCTTTACAGATTTCAGATCCCTTCAATTCATTGATGACTCCAACAAGGGGGTTGAAATGTGAGCTTGTAGTTTCACTGGTCCAAATCCTTTAGCTCCAGTCAGTTGTGGAACTGTCTGTTTGTTTTCAGTTGCTTACACACAAACTACCCTAATCTCCTAGAACTAGACAAACATCTTGACAATATGAAAATAAAATGTATTACAGAATGGTCCCAAGAAATGCAATCACACCCTGGTTAATGTTTGAGACTCATTGTTAAGACTTTAAAATGTGGCCACTAAATACAATGCACACCAAAGTAGTTTAGTTGCTCCAGAATTGACCATTATCTTTTATAGTTAAGAATCAACTACACATTATTAGTTTTACTCCATTGGGTTTGATGAGGCAATTTGCTCTCTGCCTTGCCTTGGCCTTGTTAGTGATTCCCAAAAAAAAAAGTCTCACAAAGGAATTCAGGCACTTCTCACCCGATCCAAAGCCTAAGTCAATGTGCCCCTTATCCCCTTTTATCGTTGACCTCTCTGGGCTTCAGATAAGTCCCAAAGTGCCTTGACCATCAAAGACATGCATTTGGCTCCCAAAACATGCCATAATAAAAACAATGTGAATGTCTGGTTTTGGTTGCCCTGTACTTGGAATTAAAGGGCCCCACAACTCTCATAAATGCAATTCCAAAATATGCTGTGAAGTATCACAGCCATGGAGAAAAGAAAGGGGTTCCATCCTTACCCGTTTCTCTTCTTGCTGCTTTTTCTTGAGCCTGGCATGGTTGAAACTTTAAAGGCAGACATGTTGAACAGGGCCAAAGATCTGGGAAATGATGGACCCAGATTGTAGTGGAGCAATTACCATCTTTCTCTGGGGATATGTATTCTTCTAATATATCTGGATGCTAAGTCTCTTCCCCGGCTGGGCTGTTTCTCTTTCTCATTCTTTTTTTGCCTGCTGAATATCACCATCGCTCTGCGATAAATTATGTCTTAGCTTAATAATCCAGAAAACTCCAAAGTCTCTAGAATCTTGCTCATTTTCTTTAGTTTGGAAATAGTAGGACAGATGCTAATGCTGTTGTCTTCAACCCAGCAGTTCTCCCTTTGCAACTACTGTAGGTGTATGCAGTTAATGAGAGCCACAATCATGAGATGAGCCTCAACGTTTAACTTGAAAACCATTTTTGGGATGGGTTTGGAACTTTGCATCTCATTTCTGTTGGCTTTGACAAAGAGAAAAGAAACAGGCTATTCAGATCAAAGGAGATTATTTATATATTTCTTCTTATGACTTCTCTGAGTGGAACCAGGTCTTGGGAAGGAGAAAAACTGGATTGCAGTTGAGTCGCATTGCAGTATTTCTGTCCAAGGCTTCGCTCACCAGTACTAGTTTTCACACACACTAACCAACAAAACAGTTGTCTCTAAAGTATTAATTTTGGAAGAAATGATACTGCTTTAAATATTTGATAATGCTCCTTTACATTAACAGCCTGAAAATGTAAGGAGAGGCTGCAGAAATATAAACAATTTTCCCTCAAGGTGTGGGGATGAATTGAAAAGAGAGAGAAGTATTTCTCCTTTTTGCTGAGTTGCTCTTCCTGCATAGCTTCCATGGTTCAGTTCTGCCGGAAGCCATCTGAGGCTGAGGTGCAGTTCTTGGATGTAATGGTGGGAGAGAAAGAAGTTAGTAGAGAAGACCGGCCTCGGTGAGGGTTGGGGGAGGAGGATTTTGTGTTTTTCCATTAAGATTTTATGGTCCTGCAAAGTTGCAACAACCCCCTTCCGGGCTTCCCCTACTCAGACCAGGAACCTGAGGAGGGTTATCTACTTCTACTCGCCTTCGAAAAACTCTCCTTGGCTCGCCCGCCTTCTTCTTTCCACTTCAAAGGGACCTGTCTGCGGGGAAGCTCTTAGGAGGAGAGGGCGATTTCCTTCCCGTGGCCCAGACAAGCTTCCCAATAGGCAGTTCCGAGAGAGCCGTTGGCAGATCACCACTCTTGCCCGCAGGGTTGGAAAAGGCGAGTCATTCGGGGAGCTATGTGTCTCCTATGAAAGCCAAGGGTAAGTGCTGCAGATGAGAGGGCAAGGGTAAGGAAGCCTCCGGGCAAAGCTTGGGCAGAAGGAAACCCCTCGCCTGGCCTCCTCGATATCCTTGGCATTTCTAGCTTTTGGGAGGGCGTATTAAGCGAAGGCGTGATAGACGGAACCCAGTTAAAGATTGACTGCACAATATTGAATGGTTCAAAAGAATATTTCTTACTCGCTTGGGACCTGAAACAGGAGATCAGTTAGTGCTACCAGCTGGGCCGGCTTGGAGCACGAAGAACCAAAACACAAACTGGCAGCCTTTTCATGTTAAACAAGGAGAAGAACATTTAAAAGGAAGGCTCACAAAAGGTGCCAAGAGCGCTTGAGTGTTGCTGTTGTTCCAGACCTTGTTTGCATGGCTTCCAGAACCATAAGAAGCCAAACAAACCAGGGGGCATGGAGTGTTCTCGGTGCTTCTTCATTATAAAATTCATCTTCCTTGTCTGTTGATCTGTCTCCCTCCCTCTCTCTCTTGTCTGCTGGCTGTCGACTCCCTCCATCACTGTTATAGATTGACTGTACAGAATTATCTAGCAATTTTACTTTGGACATTTCTGGATGAAAAGAGGTCTTACGCTGAGAGAGAGAGAGAAAGAGAGAGGCGTCTCCCTTATCTAAATGCAGATATTTAGAAAGAATTGTACATTCTTTCTGTAATTCTGGGTTTGTACCCTTGAAAAATCCTTAATCTGAGCGGGGATTCCTAGAAAAGAGGAGCGTGGGGATGTTTTATCAGATTTTGCTTCTTTTTATTTCCATGAAAAGGTTTTAGTTTAACAAGCTTGTGACTTGGGCTTCTGATTTAATGGACAATTACGGATCGAATCGCCTTAAAAAATACCCTAAACTCTTCATCTTGCTGCTGATATGGTAATTCTAGACTGGGTGCTTGTACTGTGGTATTTTTGCTAAGTGGGGGTGAACCGCCTCTCCTGTGCAGAGGTATTGAGAAGTAATACCTTTTACTTCTTAATGTAGTGCGCTGGACTCGCAGAGAAAGAGAGTAAAACACAGGTGCGAGAATTGTCCGCATTGCTGCAGCTGGTATCTTAAAAAGCGGGGGGGGGGGGGGAGGCTGCCGTCTCGGTATCAGTAAGCCTTGGATGCTAATAAGAAGCTCAGGTCGGGCTTCCAACTTGCAACGGCCAGTCTGAGATGACCACCGACCTAGCCTAACGCCTAGGCGAGCCACGAGAAGTACCCGAGGCTGGCAAAAGTTGAAGCTTCAGAAATATCAAGGCAGCCACGAGTTGTGCAAAGAGTGGGATGAGAAGAGGCTGAACAGTTCCCTTACAGGTGGCTTGTTGATGTACAGGACCCAATAGTTCTCTCATGCCTTTGCTGTTTTATATTAGTGCATATGCTAATGGACCAGAACGCGTTAAATTATAAGTCTCATTAAAAACCCGGCAGTGTTTTCGACTGTTTTCCTCTTCCCGCCACTTCGCCTTTCGTTATATAACCCTATGCCTACTGTTCTCCCTCTGAGAACTTGCAAAGATAAGCATGTGAAGACGTGGCCTACTGCGCGTGGAATACCCCTAGACATGCTTTGTGCATATATTCACATATGCATGCATGCGAGGGCACAACACACACACCACACCTTCACTATATTTTCAGATCTATAGACATACATATCCATCCACGCACCGTCCGTGCACAAGTACAAGTACACGCACGCACGCACGCACACGCACCATTCAGACGTGGGCAGGAGATCAGCTCGCCGCCTACGAAACCAAACTGGGAGGGGTTGTGAACGAGGGATGGGTTTCCATTGGCTGCACGTAGTCGCCGTGGCGTGGGGGTATCTCTAATCATATTCAGCATGTTTTGCACAAGAAATGTCAGCCAGGAAGGGTTCTCTGCTCTCTTCGCCAAATTATTCCAAGGAAATGGCATGTTCGGAGACCCCAGCTGCAACCGCCTTTTTGGTGGACTCTTTGATCAGCTCAGCCTCAGGCAGAGGGGAAGGAGGGGGAGGCGGTGGCGGCGGCGGAGTTGCAGTAGGAGGAGGAGGAGGAGGAGGAAGAGGCGGCGGCGGCAGCAGCTACTACCCGAACAACGGCGGTGTCTACCTGCCACAGGCGCCCGATTTGCCGTACGGGTTGCAAAGCTACGGGCTATTCCCGGTCCTGAGCAAATGCAGCGAGGATCTGCCTCCCCCGCCGCCGCCGCCGCCGCCAAGCATGGTTCCCACTCCGCACACTTACATGACAGGGATGGAGGTCTGGCTAGATCCCCCGAGATCCTGCAGCCTTGAAGAGCCCACAAGCCCACAGGCGACCTCCTGCTCCTTCGCTCCCAGCATTAAAGAGGAGAGCTCCTACTGCCTCTACGACTCGGACAAGGCCCGCAAAGAGGCACCGGCCACCGACCTGTCGCCTTTCCCGAGGCTAAGCGCAGAGATCTGCGCCGTGAATAACGTGGCGGCGGGGGTGCCTGTCCCGGGCTACTTCCGCTTGTCTCAAGCCTATGGCACCGTCAAGAGCGGCAGCTGTTATAGCAGCTCCCACCAACACCACCAACACCACCAACAGCAGGAGCCGCCGCCGCCGCCGCCGCCGCCGCCGCTGCTACACCCAGGGCAAATGGTGGCCGCTTCCCAGTTTGCCCCGCAGCCCCAAGTGAGCTTCGAGTCTTCTCCGCCGTTTCCTCTGGCCGCCTCGTTGCCCGAGCAAGGCAAGAAAGACAGCGAGGATTCTTCCCCACCCAGCACTTTGGCCGGGGATTCGCAGAGAGGAGAGGAAGAAGGGCAGGCTTCTTCTTCTGCCGCAGAAGAGCTGTCGCCGGCCCCCTCGGAGAGCAGTAAGCCTCTCTCCGAGAAAGAAACCCTAGGTAAGGATTCCTCATCCACCAAAGGCGGGGAAGGATTTTGAACCCTTCCCCGTTCAAAAAAGAGTTTTTGCCAGGTCAGTCCAGCCCCAGGAAGGGCACCTTAGACAAACCTACTCAGCAGCCACACCGATTTTGTGCAAGAATGCAGAGGTACTGTAGATACCAGACTGCCAGGCAAGTCGGCAGATAGCCATAAATTCAGGGGGAAAAAAGCTTATACAGGGAGAGACAAAAAGGGCAAAACACACACGCATATCTCTTTTTTTATTTCGCAACCCTTAATGCGCTTAATGCGTGGACAATAGAGCATTCGGGGTGGGGGCAACAAAAAAAAACCACACCCAAGCCTGTCCTTCGTGGCCCACCGCGGTGCAGAAATGCCTGAACAGATAACAGAGACGTTCATTAAAAGGCCAAAGTAAGCAAGAAGTCAGCGTCCATAAATAAAACCCTTCAGAACCTAAGTTCTAGTTTACGATCTTGGATGCCTTTACAGACCCCCCCCCCTCCCTTCAGAGTATTTAGTTGGGCTGAAATTCTCTCAGGCAGCAGGGTCAGTTTAGACTACAGACTGTCCCCACCAGTGTTCCTGCAGGCTTAAGGAGCCTTCCGGGATAAAAATCCAAAGGGCCATTTCTGTGAAGGGCGCCCTGGGATCATTCTCCCAGTGCCTTTTGGGATCATTCTCCCAGTGCCTTTTATTGAAAAGAAGAAAGTTTGTGTAGCAGGCATTCCTGCTGCAATGGAACACTAAGTGATAGCAATAGTGAGGTACTACTAATAGGAATGTTTCCAAACTTTTACAGAGTAGGGCATTGTAATACTGATTGCTCATAATTCTGAAAAGCGGTGGCAATAAGTGTACCCATGTTACTCATATCCAAATACATGCAAGAATATGCTTCTGTACTGAATCCCAGTCCAGAAGGGAGAGATGTTCACCCTCCCTAAAAAAATATCTGTAACTGCAGATATTAGGGAATATCTATCTAATATCTAATAGATATTAGGGAAAGTCTATCCCTCTTTCTCAATGTGCCAGGTGGCTAATCATCCCTTGGCAGCCCAGGTAAATAAAATTAATCTGTGGAAGAGGAATTGATCTAGTCATCCTATGCAGATTTGCCTGTCCTGTTGAATTAAACGGCTTCAGTTCCCAAATATGCAGCTATGGGATTTTATTAGCTAGCTTAGCTAGCCTTAGCTGAGTTACAGATTTGTGCTGGGGGAAAAACCGTCTCAGAAGCAAAAAGTGTGGAGCAATTTAGCACTGTACTCATGGGGCTATATTTTCACATCATCTGTCTTTTCACTTAGGAAGAGGGTGGGTTTGTTTGTTTTTTTGTAAAGGGAAATTTTGAGGGGGGAAAAGGCAATGGCATACTTTGCTGGTGTCAATACCAAAATTTGACCACCTTTTGCTCAGGCGATCTTGAGAGGGAATCAAATCAAGCAGGAAGGTACTCCTTGTCTCTGGGTGTGGGTAGGGAGGGAAGACCTTAGAAAGGGACTTTAAAAAGAGGGCTGGGGCCATTGGAAGGTTGCCACAAACTTAAGGTCAGTAAGGAACCTAGCTCTCAAGTATTTCTCCCAGCTCCTTCCTGGTGTCCTTGATAATGTCCCTGGCTGACTTTTTTTTCCAAACTAGGCGGCCAGAAGGGAGAGAATGCAGCCACCTGGCTCACTGCAAAAAGTGGTAGAAAGAAGCGGTGCCCTTACACCAAGCACCAAACACTGGAGCTGGAGAAAGAGTTTTTGTTCAATATGTACCTGACTCGTGAGCGTCGCCTAGAAATCAGCCGTAGTGTCCACCTCACGGATAGACAAGTTAAAATCTGGTTTCAGAACCGCAGAATGAAGCTGAAGAAAATGAACAGAGAGAATCGGATTCGGGAGCTCACAGCCAACTTCAGCTTCTCCTGATGGACCTATGGACACCTTTGAATCGTCTAAGCAGCCCATACAATCCTGAACCCCACCCCACCCTAGCTCACCCTACCCCATCTAGTCAGGCTTTAACTATTGGCACCTGTGTGGATCTGAAGCTTTCAATCCCACTCTCAGCCTCTCCATTGCTTCTTTGTGATTGATTTCGTTGGGATGAAGCCTTAGCAAGGCAAACCCAGCATTCCTTCTGAACTTCCCTTCTTCTGTTCTCACTTCTGGAGATCCTGACCCTTGAGAAATAGGATGCCCCAAACACTAGTGCCTATTCTCTTTCCTAACCTACCCCTTTAAAAAAAACAACACCAACAAAAAGCAATCAGAAAAGTAACCTAGCCAAAGGAAAGGTGCATTCCCAATCTCTCCGTTAAGCTATGCCACATGTTGCAAACTGGGGTTGAGTGTAGTTTTCACACCACGCCAAACATGGATTGGGTTTGATATTATTATTATTACTACTATTTTCTTGTTTAGCCGATGTTAAGCCAATGTTAAGCAGCTATTGTGGAAAGAAACAAAAAGTCATATTGTTTAAGAAGCCAAAACTGTTCATTTGTTTACTCCTTTATTTTTTCAAATGTTTAATATTTCAGCTTTAAAAGTTTTCTTGGAAAGAGAAAGAGAGAGGAAAAAAGAGGAAAACTGCTCCTGTCCTTTCTTGAAAGATAAGAACAGTTTTATGTTCCTTAATGGTTAAATTATTACATTTCCTAATTGTAGGTAATTTTTGTTTTAGATAAATGGTTCTTAACCATTTGTTCCTTATGTTTGATAAGCACAGACAAAGAAAGATGTGTGAAAGAACATTTATTGAATGGAGAAGGGGCGGGAAACCCCATTTTTGCCTATTCTGTACCTAGAAATGTATGTGTGTATATGTGTGTGTGTAAGTGCATATACACACACTGTACACACACTCTGAAGAATTTCCTGGCTGTGTGAGATAGCAAAGAAGAAAACCCTTATTTCCTGATACTGTGAAGTTACATGCATTGAAAAAAAAATCAAGCGTGTAGTACAAAGAGAAGAAAAAACCCTATGGAATAGATATGTATAAATGTCTATTATTATTAAAATAATTAATATTATTAAAATACCAATACAATTGGAAGCAAAGTAGTCTTTTCTTTATTTAGATGCTAGTTTTACTTCTTACTCTTACCTTAAGTCTTCAATAATATCTAATGCAGCAATGCACAAAGATGAATCAAACTCAAGACATTGTTCATATTTTATTGGAAGAATCAAAAAAAGATGTGGAATGAGTTTTCATAAAACATCAACTAATAATAATAATAATAATAATAATAATAATAATAATAATAATAATAATAAT
>BLBF01000019.1:35831238-35853676 GCA_015471245.1 Laticauda colubrina
ATATATAAAATCAATCCTGATTGATACAAATACACACATCCAAAAAAGCCCCTTATATATATTATCCAGATTGGCGGGACATATGTATGTATATATAGATATATAAATATATATAGCATCAATCCTGAAGCTCACAAGTTTTGCACCAAAGGGTTATTATTTTTTGCTTGTGACACAGGCATGCATTTATAACACACACACACACAATATATATATATATATATATATATATATATATATATATATATATTCCTAATTGATACAAATACACACATCCAAAAAAACCCCTTATATATATTATCCAGATTGGCGGAACATATGTATATATAGATACATAGATATATAAATATATATAGTATCAGTGCTGAAGCTCACAACTTTCACCCCAAAAGATTATTATTTTTTTGCTTGTGACACAGGCATGCATTTATTAACACACACACACACACACACATACACACACACTATATATATAAAATCAGTCCTGATTGATACAAATACACACATCCAAAAAAAAGCCCTTATATATATTATCCAGATTGGCGGTACATATGTATAGATATAGATAGATGATAGATAGATAGATAGATAGATAGATAGATAGATAGATAGATAGATAGATAGATACATACATACATACATACATACATACATACATACATACAAACACCTAAGTATATAACATGCTTCTGTGTGAATTACATACTTTGAACTAAGAACCATTCTTTTTAGTGAAATCTAAAAACAGGACATAGCTCTCCCCAAAGACATTCAAGAACTATTCTTGGGTGCAATTGTCCTATCCTTCTTCTCTTGATAAGTTCTTATTTATTTGTAATGGTCCAAAAATTCTCAAAACTCATGAATTCCATCGTGGAGGGGGCTCCTATCAAATCTTTCTCTAAATCCTAAGTGTTTTGGGATGGGTGTAAAAACACACAGACTTGTCCTTCTCTGTGGAGAGGCACAGAAGCGGGGACCTAAATATAGAGGAATCTAATGTGTATTTGAAAGTAAAAGGAATAAGTTTATGAAATATCTTTATTAATTGGCAGATTCTATGAAAAACAGAAAAGAGATCTCAATAACTAAAAACTTTTGTTTGTTCTCTCTGGGAGGCATGTTCAAATATTTTATCTTTAAAATTTAGAGAGATTTTAAACGGGCCAGTGGCACTCTATAGATGTTAAATAAGAAATCTGTGCACACCTGCTGAGCATATTTAAATTAGTGGGGCTTATTTAGGAGTAGAATTAGATGGGGGGGGGGGGGAATGCTGAGAATTAGTATTTCAGAATTAGGAAATAAATGTTCCAAAATACTCTCTGTGAATCCCTATATTGTACATGAGTGGATTATGTTTAATGTCTGCATGCCTAAATACACTTCCTTGAAAATAAATCACAAATTGTTTTGTTCAGGGTAAAGAAAGTTTATTAGCTTCCTTATGCTGATGAGTGCCACATTAAATAATTTAATATTTGTTTAAATGGTAAAATTATAAGCATAACCAAATCAACCAGTTTCATCCTGTTTCATATTATTATTATATTAAATTATACAGACTGATTAATAAGCATTATAAAAATATGGATGTTACTGAAATAAAATTTTGACCTAGGGAAGAATATGTGGGAGATCAAATTGGAAGTGTCTGTTTATCCCTTGTTGCACATTATCAATTTCTGTGATTTCAAATTGAAATATATCCCCTTTATCTACATGTCTTATTACAAGTCTCTATTTAAATAATTTATATAGACTTTATTATTTTAATATAAATATAGTTTAATTGTTATAAAACTTAGTTTTCATTTAAAAGTTAATGTAAAATAAATAATTGTAGCTTTCAAAATGAAACATAGTATGTATGTATGTGTGTGTGTGTATATATACACATACACACACACACACACACACACACAGAAGAACCCTGGCATTAAGATTTTTTTTCTTCTAGAAGACAGAAAATTCATCACAACAACAAACTTTTAGATTTTAAACAAAATTATGTAGGGCATCCATGTGCATATATTCACAAAGAGAGACATACACATTTATACATATACATTACATATGTGTACATATAGAAGAGAGAGATTAAACACACATTTATAGATATATAGATTCATTTATTCATTTGTGGCCTAGACCGGCTAAAACAACCAGAGTTCAACTGTTTTACCATAGAAAAATCTTCACCTGGTGTTAAAATAACTTTGGCAATGAGGTGGCTAATAGTAACCCCTTGAAACTTTTTATCTTCATATATGTAACAAATTGTAATTTTAACATCTTAGATTAAAAAACAATACACGGCTGACTGCTAATTTTATTTTTTTGTTTCAACTTTTAGCCTTCCGTAGGTTCTACAAAAAGAGCAAAGAACAGAGAGGTAAATAAGCAAATAAGAAACCTATCTTTTCCGCTAACATGACTTTAGTGCAGTTTGTCCCTTATTCTTCATTTTCCCCTTGAAAGCATTTTTTTTTAAAAAAAAAAAAATAGATTGGTTGAGATTGTCTTTTCCTTATCTTCTACTCTTGAGGTTACAGGTTCCTCTCCTCATAAAAACAAAAACCCACCCACAGAATAAAGCAAAAGCTCCTAACCGGGTGAAGGGGGAGGCGGAGGGGGGTAGAGTGCAGGAACCCTACTTTGGAGCAGATCCTGGGTTGAGATGCTACAGGCATCCGGCTTTTAGCCCTAACTTTAATTCACAACACTGGACTTGATCTGAGGACCGAATCACCTTTTTTGTTTCGCCAGAAGATGTAACCCTCCGCTTAGTCCCGATGTGCCGCAGAGCATACCAGAAAAGAAACAACTGCTTGAGACCCCAAACTGCCAGTTGTTTGGGGCTGAAATCCTTCTTTGAAAGCCCAGCGGGGAAATGCTTTATCCTGAGGCTTCTTATGGTTTCCATTCCTTCTTAGGAATCATAGATGCAGGGACACAGATATTATACATACATACATATGCTGCAGATACCCCAAGCAATCGATAGGCATGTCCCTCCTGCGAGCTTACAGATGTGTGTGTGCGCGTACCCCTATATGTACAATATCTCCCAAGCACACAATACACCCGTCTCACATAACCTTTCCCAGCTAAGGAGAAGGTGTTGTAAAACTTCTGGAAGAGGCTTACAAATCTCTGGGCGTGGATTCTCCTTGCAGTCAACTTGATCGAGGGTGGGGGTCTTTATTTCGTCCGTATAAAGTCCGGGTCTTCCCTTCGGTTTACGCGCTCTGTCCTGCTCTCTCCACCTTTCGCCCACCCTCCATACCCTTCATTGCTCTTAGGTTAAAAAAAAACCCGCATCCTTTACTGGTTTGTTACCAGTGCCAGAGCCCCGAAGTATATCTCTCTCTTCCAGCAACACAGGGAGATGTCACGGATAAGATTGCGGAAGTGCCACAGAAATAAGGTGCCAGCCACAAATGCTTGTGTGTGTGTGTGTGTGTGTGTGTTGTATAAGAGAGAGAGAGAGAGAGAGAGAGAGAGAGAGAGAGAGAGAGAGAGAGCAAGAGAACCTCCCACACACCTGCAAGTTCCCTAACCCTAGTGGAAAAAGGGAAAGATTGCCCCCCACCCTTGAAAAAGTTGTTTTTAGTGGGGTGGGGGGAGATGCAAACCTCAACTTCAAGCGAGTCTGCTTGAGCTCCGGCGACTCAGCCCTCTTGAGAGTCGGAAAAATCTGCATCCGAGGCGCCTCTAATGAAGTTGCTGGGGGCTGAAAATCCCTCCTGAGCCTTAACCTCGCTGTTGGGATGCCCCAAAGTTGGGAGTGTAGCGCCTTTCAGAAGGAGCTCAGGGTTGGATTTGACTTTTTCCTGCCAGCCCCAGTTAGCTCTGAACTCTGCGGCGCGCTATTATTTACAGTGAGTTCCCAAACTAAACACAATAGTATAATTTAACCTTTCCAGGCACTCGTAAATTTTTACGGCTGTGAAACAGAGCAACGCAAATGAATATGCCCATAGTTACCGACTTAATAACAGCCCGTGGCTCCCGGAACAATAACTCCTTATGAAATATAATAAATATGTATTTAAATACAGATTGCCGCCAATGTTATTTTCTTTCTTTATGGTATAAACGATTGTATAATTTTATGTGAAGGTCTCCGATCAACAAGGAGAGCAAGCATGTCTGCGCGGTGCCCTCTTTCTCTCGCTCTCTTTTCCCCTTTTCCCAAGGAACAAGAACCCTTGATGGAATGATTAATTATGATATAAAATAGTCCACTTTAAAAGAGGGATCATAATACACACACACACACACACACACACCCTTCAAAAAAATAACAAAAGTCATCAATCAGCATCATCTGATCTTTTTTATCTCATTTGGCCACAATTAAAACCAACTTTGCTCTCTCTACAACTTGCTTATTCCTATGCATTATTTTATTTTTATTATTATTATTATTATTTTTTTAAAAAAAAGAAAAAAAAAAGAGCATATGGCTTTGCTATAAAAAAAATGATGGCTGGAAAACACTGACCCATTAATAGCCTGCGGACTGATTTATTCTTTATTGTTCTGCTGCCCGGGCACGTGACGCGCGGCAGCCAATGGGGTGAACAGGCAGCCTTCAACTTATTAGGTGACTGTACTACTTCGCCCAGGACCAAGTTGTTACATGAAATCTGTAGTTTCCTAATTTCGCCAGGGCTCGCCTCTCCTTCGGCTTGGCTGGGTCGGCGATGTCTTCGTCGGGGGCGCTCAGCAACTACTACGTGGACTCGTTCCTCCTCCACGAGACCGAGGAGCTGGTGCAGTCGCGCTACGCCGCGGCCCCCCTGGGCCAGCCGGCCAGGCAGGCGACCCTGGGTGAGCACCCCGAGTTCACCCCCTGCAGCTTCCAGTCGAAAGCGTCCGTCTTCAGCACCTCCTGGAATGCCGTGCACCCGCCGAGCGCCGGCAATGTGCCGGCCGTCTACCACCCGTACGTGCATCACCAGCCACCCGACGGCAGGTACATGCGTTCGTGGCTGGAGCCCATGCCGGCCTCCTTGTCTTTCCCCGGCTTGCCGGCCAGCAGGCATTACGGCATTAAACCTGAACCGCTCACGGCCAGGAGGGGTGACTGTACCACCTTTGACACGCACGCACTCTCTCTGACTGACTATGCTTGTGGTTCTCCTCCAGCTGATAGGGATAAGCCAGCCAACGACGGGGCATTCTCGGAAAACAATGGCGAGAGCGAGGCAAACGGAGACAAACCCCAGCTGGATCCAAGTAAGTGCACTTGCCGGAGGGCCCCGCTGGACTTGAGGAGAGAAAGGAGGAGAGAGGGAGGGAACAAGAGCCAGAGTCTGCCGAGGCAGGATCCATCTTGAGCGATGCGGCAAGGAGGGCGGGTGGGGGGCGCGCGAATAGGTAGGTACGGTGGGTGGCAGCTTCTGCGGTCAGAAAAAGGACAGAGAGTGCCGGGGCTTCCTGGAAGTGGGGCGTGCGGACCTCTGTGCGTGGGAACTGGGGCGTGCGGACCTCTGTGCGTGGGAACTGGGGCGTGCGGACCTCTCTGTGTGGGAACTGGGGCGTGCGGACCTGTGTGCGTGTGCGTGCCGTTGTTTTATTTTTATTTTTCCCTTTCTTCCCCTGTGCCTCTCCTTCTCGGAGTCTGCAGAGAAGACCGTTCACAGAGAGGGTCCGATTCTCAGCTTCAGCCTGCCTTTCTCTGACACAGTCTGCAAGGGAGTGTGTCACATGCACGGTTTCCCTGGCTATGGCTTCCGCTAGAAAGCTGGATAGCGAATATTCGGGTGGGGCAGGGGGGAAAGCGAGATGGGGGTACGGGGTGGGGTGGGGGGGTGGGGGGAGGGAGAGAACTGTGAGGGAAGGAAATCCAAAACACTGGGTGCGAATCCATTTCCCTTTGCTCACACACACACACAAAAAAACCCAAGGCGGCCCAGTTCAGGAAAAAAATCACCTTCTTTCTCTGCTGATTTTTGAAAGAATCACACCCACAAATCAGGTTCATAGGCAAGTTAGGTTTATCTTTAAAAGCATGGCTAGATTCTTTTGTCCCCTTATAATCAGAGGAGACTCCAGAGAAGGTCAGAAAATAGAGGCATTCACAATGGGCGCTCTGTTCTTGTGGGTTGTTCACCACCATCTTTTTAACTGCTGGTGGGGTGAGGAGGAAGGAGGTGAGGACAAGGTGGGGAGAAAGCCGGAAATGCTTTAAAAGTACACTCTGGATAAACAATATGAGGGAAGCTGGATGCTGACATTTTATTGCAATTCCATAAGATTCTCTCCTGGGTCTCAATTTGAAAATCATTGTTGCCTAGTGGAAGAAACATGAGAAACTATCAGTGTTTTCTGTGAGAGCGGGAAGTGATAAGGCCAGATAAATATACATTTGTGTATGAAAGTCTTTGCTTCCTTCAACCTGAGTGTTGTTTCCCTGCAGATAACCCAGCAGCAAACTGGTTACATGCAAGATCCACTAGGAAAAAGCGTTGCCCTTACACCAAGCATCAGACACTGGAGTTGGAGAAAGAGTTTCTCTTCAATATGTATCTCACCAGGGACCGAAGGTATGAAGTGGCCAGGCTGCTGAATTTAACTGAGAGACAAGTGAAAATCTGGTTCCAGAATCGTAGGATGAAAATGAAGAAAATTAACAAAGATCGAGCAAAGGATGAATGATTCTGGACGGCAGGTTTAATCTGTGTCAAAACAGCAAAATCCGCCCTTCCCCCCTTCGGTCCTTCAGTGCCACACAATGCAGCAATTCCTCTCCCCCACATCCTGAAACTGTGTCCAGGCCTCACATATTTTTATTTTTTTCATTGTTGTTTGTCCGTGGCCAATTCAACTCTTGAATGTACCTCACCAGCGTGCAGAAAAACCGCTGTGTCCTGGTGCTATTTTGGAGGTATCGTTTTTTTTTTCCCCATTTTCTATTCATAGGAAAGCAAAGGAGGGACATTACCGCATCAGGGTGATATGTTGCTTTGTCTAAATCTACCTGTCAAGAAAGAAAAGAAAAAAGAAAAAAGAAAGAAAAAGAAAAAGAAAGAAAGAGAAAGAAAGAGAAAGAAAGAAAACTACCTTTTAATGCACAATTCTTTATGGACTGTATAGGTTAGTTGAAGTAGTTAAATTTATTTGCTTGTCGCACGGCAGAGAGAGGTCTGCTGTAATACTTGAACACTGTGTTTTATTGTGGTATTATATTTGTGACTCAATTTTTGTGCTTGGGTGCTGTACAAGATGTGATTGTGTAAGCTAGAATACAATTTGAACTCAGGTTGTTTATTATAAAGATTGCATAGAGTATAGCTCTGTAGTGTAAGGACGGAGTCTTTTTTTCTGTACCATTGAAAGGTTAACCTTGGATTGTAAGGGATAAAAATTATAAATCATCCATTTCGTATCCTAACTTTTAAACATAAAAGAAAAGCAAATATTATCTGGAATAAAAAGGAACGTATTAGTTCCTCTGAAACCAGTCATTTAAGTATGCACACAAGCTATCTATCTATCTATATATAGTACAGTTTTCGTCAGTTGTATATATATTATCTATATATTAAAGAAAGAAACCCTTAATAATCAAATTAGCTTGAATATTGTTTTTGCACCCGTGAGCAGTTCTCAGATATCGGAGCTATACCTATATGTGAAAAAGGTAACTACTACCTATGGTTTACGTTTTAAGATTAATCAAATAACTTGATTCCTATTGTAATGAAATTTAATTTTATTGATAATAAATTATACACTAAAAACTACCTTTGGTTATTGCAGATGTGTATTAATTTTTTTTAACAACCTGAAAGTTATGTTTATGCAGAAGCTACACTTTGTATATTTTGCAAAACTTACCTCGTGGCTTACTGACCAAATAGTTTTGTCCAAAATGATATTTAACTTTTTTGCTAAATAAAAAAAAATATTGATTCTTTTATATTTTTGTGCTGTTTTAAGATTATTATGGGCACTGCTCCACAAGCTCAGCCCATAGATGGCATCTATTCTGGTGAGCAACCAGCAGCAAAACCCTGATTCTAAGCCCAATTATTCAAAAATAAATCCCTACACTTTTAATAGCACTCCCTCCAAGCTTTGGATATTAAGAACTCACGAATGAAAACGCCTGTAAGCCTCTGCATCGTTTTCCTGACATCACAGCATTTAAAAACCCACCCAACGGACTATTGAAAATACTAGCCAGCTTTCTGGAAGTCTATAATTTTTAATGATGCATATACAAATAAAGGTTTTATTTAAAAACAAAACAATACACCAAGCAGTTGTTTGCGACTGGCTTCTTCAAGGGCAAAAATATTGCTGGTCTTTTTATTGGTTTTATTTTGAACTCTCACACAATCAAACTGTTCTCAGAGGCAAATAACACTGATATGAAACATCCCTTTTTAACTTCCTGCAGATTGGGCTCTATGAAAGCCCCCCCCCCCCCCCCCGTTTTGCAATTTTGTCTACAGAGTCTCCTAAATGAAGGTGTGGCATTTGTCTTCAATGAAAGAAAGCAAAATATAGTTTTTATTCTGATAAGCAGGAAAGTCAGATTCTAATACAGATGACAGGCTAGTTCACAAAATGTTACAGCTTGCTGGACATAGCTGACAATTTAACAAAGAAATATGAGAACGAGTGGGGTAAAGTGATGGTAGGATTGGGATTGGATTCAAGTCAATAAGCAAGACAAGGGATTGTATGGAGATGAATGCCAAGTGAATCTCATAAGGCAGCACCTAGAATCAGGTTTTAGATTCCACAAACTACTTGAAGAGCATTTCACCCACGATCAGAAACTCTGCTAGAATGACCCCTTTCCTTTCAAAGCTAAAAGGGCGAGACCACTCTCCCAACTCATACCTCTGGGGATAAAGATGGTATCAGGAACATATAATAAAATGAAAATGACGACCCCGTAACCCTTTCTGAGTGTAGAGGGCTGGCGGATGAAAGAGAACCTCCTCTCGGTCTCAAGGTCTGTAAAAATCACCCCACCCCACCCTAGACTAGCCCGGGACAGAGTCTGGCTGGCTGTTATTTATTTATTTATTTATTTTGCTTTATTTTGAAGGAAAAATAAAAGGTGGGGCTTATCTCTGAGCAAGTGGAAAAAATGGGGTCTGCATTGGCGGGGAAAGGAAATTGGAGGGGACCCAGGAAGCTGGAATTACTGTCTGTCCCAGGACTTTGGGATCTGGGACGCCCTCTGTTGTTGTGGGCAGTGGGGACTTCAAAGCACCAGCCTTTGGAGGGCCTAATAAACGGCTGGTCTGCAAACTGTCTGGAATTTGGACTTTAATGAGTTTACAACTGTCCAGCCGCAATTAGTTTTCCTACAAAAGTCCTTTCATTTGTTTTGTCTGGCTCTTTCAGATAAAGCCGGACTGCGGAAATAGCCTGCCTTTATGAGTTCCCTTCCTCTGGAATGCAGGCTTGAACTGTGGACATTTTATCTATAATGCATTTGCCGCCGCCGGGATCTACTCCTACAATAGCCAAGGCATGGCGAGGCAGATTATTTAAAACGTTTTGCAGTGCAGGAGCACCTCGGTTTTTATGCTTTTAGTAAGAATCCTGAACCTTTGGGATCATATGCAGGGACCAAGAATAAACACCAGATGGCAGTGTTGTTCCATGAAAACGACAGTGATGCTTCTGAATGCCAAAGGAAGATTCTAAAATGTCGACTTTCTGGAAGCAGCATCCTGTATATATTCCCGGAGCTGGAAAGTGCTGATTGGATTTTAACAAAGGACAAAAGTGCTCCTTGCCTATTCATCCCTGTGAATATCTGAACGCTTAAATAGGAATGCAGCAATGCTGGGTTGGATGCAGATTTATTCACACCAAAAACAGATTCTCAGATAACAGTGGGGATTTAAGCCAGTTTTGATTAAAACTGAATCCAGTTGTTAATCAGGGTGTCATTTACCGCAAACCTTAATTTCAGACTTCGAACCACTTGGCTTTTTATTATTATTTAAAAAATGTATCAAAGATCAGATTTTGTGTGTTGTGACGTCAGACACGAGTAATAAGTGATATGTCTATTTATGTGTAGGTATATATTGTGCTTGTATGCATCCACATATCTATAGATATGTACATATATCTATATATACATATATACACGTCTATACAAACACATGTTTCAGGTTTAAAAATGGCTCATTTCAGCTCAATAAAGAGGCTGATTTGGATTCCATCCTTTTGGATATATACAAGTATGTATCATCTTTGGAGAAATTAAATCTTTAAATATTAAACCTATCATAAAATACAAATACATTTGTGTTAGGAACCAATCCATAATTTAACTGGCTGTGATATGCACAAATTGATACACACAATAATATCTGCACGCAAATATAAATCATGTAGGTAAATATATTCACATAGTACAATCATTTATATTTCCTCAATTCCACCCAGGCAGCAAGCTGCTCTATAAAGTAAGCCTCACTGAATAATGTGGGTTTTACTTTCTAGTAAATATGCCCAGGAAGGTCTTATGATGGTGTGATTGTGTGTAATGGTATTCTGTCAGCGTACTAACGGGGCATTTAATAGCACACCCCAACAGTTATGTAGAATTAAAACATAAGCAGGCTGCATCATCTTTACTGAAAACATAAAAATATTACATCTGCACAGATTCAAATTTCGGGTAAAGCCTCAGTGGATGATTGAAAGGTAGAAGCAACCCTAAGAAAGAGCTTAATGGCCATGCTTCCAAATGGAACAAATAGAATTTTGTTTTTCCTGAAAAAACATAGCACAAATGAACAAGCTTCCCTTTTAATAGGGATTGTAGGCAGTTCTGTACGATGAGAATACCCTTCTTTTCTAACACAAGGATGTCTTTCCTCAGCCTCATTTACATTCCCCAAACGAGACTCTGCCTTGCTTTGGAGGACGGGCTGTCCTTGAAATTGTGATTTTTTTCAAGCACCCCCCACCCCAAGCCCCACAATCTGAACTGCTAGGATAAAACAACTAATTTTTAATTTGAAAATTATTTACCAGCCACTGAATTTTCCAGCAGATGTATTTTCTGCAGTTAAGGGCTTTGTTCTGTCCTAAACAACTTTGACTCGGTGGGATCCGATTTAATTATGTTATGCAAATGCTCACAAGCTGACATACCACTGGCTCTACAAGAGGTCTGTATCTTTTTATTCTGGGACCTTTTTTTGTTCCTTACATTTTCTTTTCTTTTCCTGATCAAAAATTAATTCTTCTTTTTTGCTTCTGCTCTGGGGGACTGTATTTATTCTCCTTTCAGCTGAGCAAAGAACATATTCTGGCTTCTGAAAATTAAATGTTTATCTGTAATAGGTCTTCGGAATATAAGAAACATAACATGAAAAGGAAAGAAAAATATATTATTGAGAAAATGTTGAAAATGTACACCTTCACACCTGCAGAAGCACATAGAAATCCATCACTAACGAGCCATATAAAACCAGTGAAGGAAGATTCAAGATTCAAGCACGGAAAGTATTTTGGTTTAATGCTATAATAAGAATCCACATAAAGAAAACAGGCAATTATATCTGACATTAAAGATATTGAAAGCCTGTGAGGGAATGCAGCATCTATATTTAATAAATAGTCCTAGTAGAAAATAAACGTTATATGAACGGAATATGACCTATCACAGTTAGGTATGTGATCCTTATTGATAATACATTTAATATAACCTGGCGATGTTATCCCACCACACTTCACCTGTGGTGAAATGTAAAAGGAAGTTAAGTAACTCATATAAACTTTGCATTGAGCAGACAAGACTAATTAAGGAGAGGGAAGCTCATATATGTCAAATAACGAAATCAAAGCTGTAATCGAACTCAATCAGTGACGATTTTATTTCCGAATGCAGAAAACAGACTTAAAGCGTTAGCAATTGGGAAATATTTTGAAGCGGCACACTTTCGCTTTAACAAAGATTTCTCAGAACATAGAACCAAAGCAATTTGCGTCTTCGTATATGGCGGAATATTTTTGAAATGCAAGGGGCTCGTTAGATATAGAAAAAAATATAGTGGGTGAAGGGATTTCGGCTAATATTACAGGCGTAAATGAAATGCAATTCACAATATATTATTTAAGAAATAAGGATCGTTTTAGGGTGTCTGAACCTGTGCGCGGGCACTTCCAGTAAGCCGGTTTCTAAAGAGAATGCAGCATATAGGATCTCTTTTCTGGACTGAAGAAAAATTCCTCAATCGGACGCCAGAGCCAGAACAAGACTTAAAATGGAAAGAGAGGGGTTTTCAACCATAGTATAGTGGCGAGAGGCTAGCTTCATTTTCAACATGCTTTAGAGCTATTGGGGAGAAGAAATTCGTATGGAGAGAATTAAATGTTCACCTTGTCAGAAAATTGCCCCTTTCTGAGGGTGCGCGTGAGCATGTTCATCCCACCTATTACTATTACGCAATTCTTGTGCGGGGGGGGGGGGGGGGGGGGGAATCAACTGTTTTCAGGCTTTAGAAAACACACTTTATTTTTAAGTCTATCCCTTGCCGGTATGAGAAACTAGCATCTTGTCTTGGTCGACCCTAAACCAGTGTAAGGATCTGCGAAGCCATGGTTTGTCTGATCAGGAGCCGTGCCTCGAATGTTGCTTCTGGTTGCCTCTTCCATCTTGTGGACTGTTCCCGGAGAGGCATCTATCTCTTAGTTCAATGTTGAGGTGGCCGGCTGCTTCTTTGATCCCGGTTGCCTTTGCCGGTTCGCTTTGCTTTCTTCCTTTTTTTCATCGGCTTCTGTAGGGTTGTTTGCTTGATTTCAAAAAGTTTTTGCTTCCCAGGAAAGCGAATGGGAATGGTAGAGAGGGAGCGCTCCCTTAGCCTTCCTTTGGTTTTGACAGCCATCTTAAGACTGCGGGTCAAAACTGTGGGGCCGAAAAGAGCCCAAACAGCGCAGCTTTGGATTCCCTTCCTCTAAAAAAGGCCGGAAGGGCAAAGGACCTTATATCGGAGTCCATAGGATTACACTATTAGGATCCCCATTTCATTCCACAGCCCTATTGTGCGATGACCTTTATTGGTGTTTTTACTGGACTAGCTGGGGGGGTGGGGGTGGCACCGAACCCCCCCCCCCCGCCCAAAGCTTCATGAGAAATATCATCAGTGGCATTTCTAGAGCGTGAGAGGCTCTTTGCAGACATAGGAGAGGCAGCTCCATAATTTGAGGGGAGAATTTCCGGGACAATTCTATTGTTTTGCCTCCAGTTTATGATGTGCAATAGACCAGGGCAGTAAAAGATGCCTCTGTGCAAACGTCTCCATGGAACGGAGGAAATTCATTTTATGATCAAGGGGGCTGGGGAAGGAAGCAGAAGCACCACCTTCTCCCGGCTGCATGTGTGCCTCTGTGTGCGTGTGTGGGAGGGGGAAGGGATTTTTAAAAATTAAGGTACTCTGTTGTCTGTGATCTGTGGGGAGAGGAATTGTCTTTGCCCAAGTATAGAAGGTCCACAGAGATTTCTGTTTCTTGAAGAATTTGGGCGCCGGAGGTGTGGATAGAAGCAGGGCTTTTAAAAATAATCTTCTATTCGAGAAGATTCCCCTCCGCAAAGGTTACGAAAGCCCGTTTGTTCTATTTGTCACTGCAAATGCGTTTTTGTTTTTTAAACCGGGGCAGCTATTGGACAAAGCAGCTTCTGCGTGTCCCACAAGGAGTAGTATTCTGACGGAATAGCATGGAAAACCAGGCACATCAAAGGCCTTGGAAGGTATTTATCAGGCCTCTTTGAAAAGCTTGCAAACAAGCTAGGATCCCTTCCAACCCCACCGCCCTTTTGGAAGTTGGTAACAAAAGAGAATTGAAGGGGATTTTGCCATATAGAATGCCAGTATTTCAAGAAACCTGTATCAATATAGGAAGGGCAACCCCTTTTTATCGAATCCCCAAAACCCATCAATATGACGCGCGCGCACACAAAGAGAGATTTAATGACCACCGTATGTGGGATGCTATTTCCTCCCCCACCCCACCCCCAAAGAAAGGAACCGGAAAACGATGGTGGCGATGCGCTTGTGTCGATGTCTACTAATGCTCACGACCCCACCGACCGGGAGTGGGAAAGAAAGCCCATGTCTGCGCTGGTGGGCGAAGGGGGGGGGCGAGAGAGACTACGGTATATTAATGAGAAGGGTTGTTGTTGCGTGGATCCAACTGCGCTCTTCCTTCCTGATAGAATGCGCCGAAAGACTGCCAACGGCACAAAGGAAGGGAATCCCAAATCCATCCGGTGTTTTCTTTCAAGCGGTAAGAAGGATTCTATCTCGGGGCTGGGGGAGATTTAAAGACGGATCCGTCACTCCTGTAGCCCCGTTGGCAGAAGTGGGAGAAGGGGTGGGCGAAAGCGAAAACGGCCGGCCTTCGTTCTCCAAACGCCGGGCTCGAGTTGCCACGCCACAGCCACAGCCGGCCCTGATTCCTAGTCACTTCCTCGGCTTCTTTCGCGGACCAGGTTGTGCCGCCGGCCATGTGGCATCCCGCCTGGGGAAAAGAACTCGCCGGCTGCCTTCGGTCATTGGCGAGGCGCGGCTGTGATGCTCTTCCCTTCCATTACAGGACCTTGTGCGCTTCCCTGATCTCTACCACCTGTGATGCAGGAGCAGATTGGCGGATGGGGTCATATGACTGGTCACGTGGTGGAGGCAGCTCGGTCCAAAAGAAAATGGGGTTTGGTGTAAATCTGGGGGTGTAATGTTATCATATATCACGCTACCTCGTAAAACCGACACCGAAGCCTACCGGACAACAAATCACCGGTCAAAATTATGAGTTCTTCGTATTATGTGAACGCTCTTTTTAGCAAATATACGACGGGGGCTGCTTCTCTCTTCCAAAATGCGGAGCCTACGTCTTGCTCCTTTGCTACCAACTCCCAGAGAAGCGGCTATGGACCAGGCGCTAGCGCATTCACCTCCTCAATGCCTGCCTTGTACAATGTGAACAGTGCCATATATCAAACCCCGTTCTCTTCCGGATACAGCCTGGGCTCTGATACCTACAACCTGCATTGTTCCTCTTTTGATCAGAACATTCCCGTCCTCTGCAATGACTTAACCAAATCCAGCTGTGAGAAAGCGGAGGAAAGCAACCTGCACAGCCAGGCTGAGAGTAATTTCCGGATATACCCTTGGATGAGGTCTTCAGGTATGGGGAAGGCGGGGGGAGCGGGCGGGGGAAGACCAAAAGCCTTGTTCAAAAACATAAAAGGGGCAGTTCGACCTGCGGGCGAATGTTACGCGACCTCAGGCAGGCGAGCCAAGGCGGCGCATGCAAACTTCCTCGCCAAAAGTGCGCCTGCCTCTTCGCTTTTAATTAGAGCAGAGGCGCCATTGCGCAAAAGCCTGTGGCATTGTATGTAAATGAACCTCATAAAACTTTTTATTGCCCAATTAATGAGTTCGAGTCTCGTAAATTTATCTAACTCCTCTTCACGATGGGACTGGAGAGTCGGGCTGAACTTCGGGCTGCGCCACAGGGAAAACAGGCGAAGGTGGCGAATGGGTCCGGAGAGCACCGCCTGACAATGGGACGCCTTTCTCTGCCCACAGCGGCAGAGAAGGGGAATCTCGGGTGGGAATGGGGGTGACGGGCAGAGATGGAAGAGACAGCAAAGGCTGAGAAGCCACCTGCATGCACTGGATTAAAATATGTGATTTTATTCTTACTATCCTTGAAATTTCTTGTCAGAACAATATGGACCTGTTAGAGATGGGGAGGCAAGCGGGTGTGTGGGGGAGGGAAGAGGAGAGAAGATCTTGGTGCAACAAAACCTCCCAGCCCTCCCCTAGACGAGGGCAAGGCGGGAGACGAAAGCTTAATTTTAATGACATTGGATAGAGTTTGAGGACAAAGCTTGGACTCTCAGCCAATGCCTAGAACGTGACCTAATATTCGCCAGAGTTCTGCTAACCCATTTTGCCTGTTTCGGATTTTTATCTGAAATTAAGGATTAAAAATTTAGAAACCAAACCCCACACTTTTCATGAAGGTGACTTTAGTCGGAAAGACACAATCGCATGGAACACAGCCGAATTACTTTGGAAGTGAACAGATTCTTAACTGAGAGGAGAACTATTTACTGGCATTTATTTTCACATCGAGGTTCACTAGGGAAATACTTCCAAGATGATATGCCTAACCCCGCGTGCTTCAATGGCCTTTGGGGCGGCCGAGTATTGTATTCTGAAAAAAAATGGAGGCTGGGGATGAGGAGCACTGACTCCATTTCTCTTCCGATATGTTTGTAAATTATGAGCTTTATTCAGGTGGATTGTCTTCCTTTCCTGCCTTAACTTGGATGGTTTCCGCCCCCCCCCCCCGCCTCTCCCTCCCTTCCTTTAGGTCCAGATCGAAAGAGAGGGCGTCAGACTTACACCCGTTACCAAACGCTGGAGCTGGAAAAAGAGTTCCACTTCAACCGCTACCTGACCCGCCGGCGGAGGATAGAGATCGCTCACGCCCTGTGCTTGACCGAGAGGCAGATCAAAATATGGTTTCAGAACCGTCGCATGAAATGGAAGAAGGAGCATAAAGAGGACACCGCTGGAGGCGCCGCCGCCGCCAACGAGGCGGCACCCGCCACCACATCGGTGGAAAAGGTGGAGGAGGAAGAGGAGGAGGAGGAGGAAGATGCAGAATAAATGCCAGCGGGAGGAGGAGAAGGCTCGCCCGAGCTTCTTCTCAAATGCTGTTTGCACGTCACACCTGTAAACGCTCTCCTGAAGCTTTCTTTTTTTGTTGTTAAAAACAAAATCCAACATGAAACTACCCTTGCTTTTTTTTTTTTTTTGCCATTTCCACTCTAAGAGGGTCTGGGGCAAGGATAAGCAGGGTAGATCTCTTCCATTTCCTCTACACATCCCCTGGCTTATCCTCGGTCTGAATTGCAGAATCTCATTCTGTCCAACATCTGAGCTAAATTGGCTTTGGGCCTCGAAGCTGGTCACCATTTATATTAACAAGTGATAAATAACAATTATTATTATTTTTTATTGCTATTTGTGAAAAGAAAAACGAACCCAACAATTACCTGTTGTTTGCACACAAAAGGGGGGAGAGAAAGAGCGAGAGAGAGCACGCCCAAGAGCCCCAACTAAGTTAGCTTCCAAATAAACTACCTGACTGCACAGATCCCAAAAATCTGAAAGGGAAAAGTGCATTAGGCTTAATTTCAGACTACCTAATTTTTCACTAAAGTTCTATATACTTCCAAGTGGTTGGACTTTCTGATTATTTGTTTAAATAACTGGGGAGGGGTTTGGGGTGGGGGAAGAAATCCTTAAAAAAAATAATAAACCACTACACTCAACTGCAATGATTCGTACTACCTATTTTGAAACTACCTATTTAGTAACTCCGCCTACCTATCACCAAAATTGTATTGTATAAATGAGGAGGGGGTGAGAACAGTGTTGGTGAGAGCCTCTGGTGGGATCCGATAGTGTCAAGCAGAAACTTGTGAGGCCTGCCTCGTGTGGTTCAAATATTTGGTGCGGAGTACTGATGAATATAATTTAGAGTTTTTAAGACATAATATATTTATTGCAAGGCTGTTATTAAATTAAATCAAATATGCTGCAATATTAGCTTTCTTCTCAAGTCTTCGCTAGCCCTAATTTTATGAGACAAATTCTGATTGTATCCATTGTAAAACCTGCTTCATCTTTCCTTTCATATTGTGCTCCTGAAGGCTGATTCAGTATTTCGTTTGAAATTTGTCCATTAATTGTGCTTTATGCAATTAAAAAAGAAGTGAATTTAAACAACCATCACCTGCTCTTTCACCAGTTTCTTCCCTCACTCTGTACTTGCTCAGTACAAACTGCAACTTTCCTACATTTCAGACAACCTGTGCATTGGAAACATTGGAAACTTCTGTCTTGAACTCCATCATAAACTGGAAAATCAATACTAAACTGGGTAACTTTGTAGCATGATTACATGAGAAAAACTTCTGTATAAATAAATGCCACCATTAAAGTTTTGCCTAATCTTTATTCATAACTTGTATGTTACAAATGTGTTTTTTTTTCTGCTCTGTACACTGTGAACCTTGAGGTATTTCATGTTAAAATTAGAAGGGGCAGGGAAGTGCGCGCGTGCGTTTGTATGTGTGTGTATATGTATGAATTCTTTGAAGTTTGCTTTTGTGTATCACCCAAGTGTTTAATGTTATAAAGAAATAAAAATGCTTGATGACAAAGCATTGCGTGTTTTTTTTTCAAGCAAAGAACTAGATGGGTGCATATACCCTACTGTTCTGTATTGATACAATTGAAATATAAGACATATGAGCAAGTACATAATTACCTTGAAAAATTAAGGATGGTGCCCTCACCACCTTCACTATCTGGAAGAAAACAGCAACACAAACTCATTGGAAGAGTAATTCATCAAGATGGGAGAATATTACAGAAGAAGAAAGCTGCTTTGTTCTGTGGGCACAAACCTGGTAGATTTCACATGCAGCTTTTTCCATTGGAACCAAGGGTGATAAATAGATCGTTTTCTACTTTGACGTCTCAACTGACTCCATGAGTTTGGCTTCAGTGGAGTTAGGATTATGTCTTCGTTCCAGCTTCATCACATAACCTTAATTCCAAAGTGGGGCTGGTATGCATCTCCCCTGCCTAAATATAAACCCGCATTTTGCATAGGATGCAATTGCCAAAATGGATATTCTCAGATCAGATATCTGAATTTGCTAAATATAGGGGAAGAAGGCAGAAGGCAAAAGAAACACAACTTCTCTTCCGTGGGGTATCTTCAAATATTTCGGAAATATTGTCCTAATTTTTATTCTTTCAGTCCGTTATCCACTCCATTAAAAAAAAAAAAAAACCTGAAGCAAAGCGGATGCTTTCAGATAGAAATTATAAGGAAGAAAAGGATAAAATTTGTATGAGTGGAAAGAGGGCCAACATCTGACACTTTATTCTCCTCTAAATGTATTTAGCATAATTTCAATGTAAAAAGTGGAGATGAGGGGAGACTGTCCAAATGGTGGGTCCTTTAAAAATCTAGGACCGTCTCTCTGGTAAAATGGCGTCTTTCTAAGTCCTGCCTCTTTCTTAGTGATGAGGAAAAAGCCATAAATCCGTTGTTGTTTATGAAAATTTACAACTTTGCAATACAACTTTACGAGTGATTCGGGTTCTCTATTGGTTGTCGGCGGTCATGTGGGTGGTAATCGTGAACATGAACTTTTTTATAATTTCCCTGGCAAGAATAGAGCTGCATTCTTTTGCTCTGCTCTGTCCTGCTTCGGATCTCTCTGCCTTTTCAGCCCCACCCCCCCCCCACCCCCTTCAACCACCCACCCGGGTTTTCATATGTCCTTTGTAAGTCAAAAGGGAGTCGAGTGGATGGAGATTGGGTACGGGCAGTCGCCTCGAACGCAGGTCTGGAATGGCATTTTCCAGCTCCTTTGCCGGAAGGTGTGGCATCTTGGATTCAAAGCTGTGGGGTGGCAGATTTTCAACTCTCAACCTGGCTAATTTCCTGCTTCTTCTGGCACCAAAAGGAAGGCCTTTCGTCTCCACGGCAGGCAAAGCGGCAGCTGTCAAAGTAGCAGGGGCTCCTGCCAGCCAGGACCTACAAGGTGAGAAACGCAGAGGAGAGCGTGAGCAAGCAGACCCCGTTAGTTACACGAAACAGCCTTGCGTGCTGTCCGAGAGAGAAGGTCGATTTGCCTAAGAGTGAGAATGAACCAATGCAACCCGGAGCTTCCGGGAGTTTGCCTAGCGCATACAAATCAGCGTCGGGCTCCAAGTGTCATCCTGACACTATCCTGTTCCATTGGCTGCGTTCAAATGCTGCCTTTGGAAAGCATGGTGGGTTTCCAGAAACCTTCGTTGAACGGCTTCATTCGTAGAAAGAAAGCCGGATTTGGAAAATACAAAAAGGTGGTGTGTCAATCTATGAGGGCTGATTTGGTCCTTGCAAAGATTTAATTTGCGGTGGAAGCTATTAAGAGGTTGCGTTATTTTGACTTGTCTGTGAGGAATATAAATAAATTGGTGGACGGAGGCGGGTCCTCACGTGTTTATAATTTTAGATGGCGATTTAATTCCGGTGATGCCTTTACAGACAAGACCTAGACGCAATAGTGTGGTCTTGCTAACGTGTTTGGTTGAAAGGCAGGAACATATGACAGTGTTTTAAAAACCCGTTTCCTTTGTTGTTGTTATTGTTTTGTTTTGTCATTAGTGATGGGGTGATGGGGTCGTGAGAGGGATTAAATGCTTCAAGGAATCTTTTCGGTTATTGCTTATTGGGGAAAAAAAGTGTAAATTCTCTGAATAACTGGAACAGCTGGTAAGATCTGAGAGTTTTATGAAATATTTTCATAGAGGCAGTTGTGCCGGGCTTACCCAAATCGAGATTGTTTCTATAATGTAGAAACAGGAAATATTTCTGATTACACGCCTGAAATGTGTCCCTGTTCTTGCATTTATCCCGCCGTTGAGGATGATCGGCGATTTTCTTAAATATTACAAAAATAGGTTTTCAACCCCCTCCCAATCCATTCTCCGAGTTGATAAAGAATTACGTGTATATTACATTGCAGTATCCGCTTGACTGCAGCTGCAATGAATGTCGGATTATTTATCGGCAAGAGAAGGTGACTCAGTACTGCCACTGTGTGGCCCTTAAAGGTACTGGGCGCTGAGAGAGTCGGGAGCAGCCCCCAGGTACATAAATAAATAATTAAAAGAGAGCCGACAAATAAATCACGACTGAATGGGTTGCTTATCGTTGGTGGAGCAGATCCGCACGCGGAGATGTTGGTCTCCTTTCCCAGGCGATTTCCGTATTTTAAGTCTTCGCAGGGAAAGGCCGAAGGACCCCGGAAAAAATAGGATTGCGCTAATTCTTCTAGCAGGCCGACCTAGAGACTCTTATCCCGGGTGTTCCCAACATACTTCCCACCTTAAAATAATGCCTCGAGCGGAGAGATCCTCTTTGGGTTAGGTTTGTGAGCTAAATCTTGCTTCTCCGTTACTTCCGTTAACATAAGAATGTGCAAGTGGATTTGTACCTTCGCAGAAAAAGAGTTTTTAAACTTAAAGAGAGCTAGAGCCCTTTTCGCCCACCATCTATGTTCCAACTTTGTTTGACTTTTGGCTTGGATTGAATGAAAGGAGGGGGAGGGGGGAGAGGGGCCCCTCATTGTTTAATTGGTAGTCACATGTTTTAAATCAATGAAGTTGCTATTTGAAAGAGTTCTAAAGTCTGACCTGCTTTCCTGTGTGTTTTTCAAGGGCCTTATCAAGTTATTTACCTTGCTTCTTCCTTAAGAAAGTATCTTAGAGAATATGTCTGGATTCCTCTGGGAAGCTGCAGACTTTGGCAAAACTTCTGTTTAACAGATGTGTGTCTCCAAATGTCTAGATGGAAGGGAGGGATGGAGGGGAGGAGTGTACTTTGGTACAATTTCATTTCCTGGAGAACAGACATTTTTTCTCCTATAATTTGCTCTAGTTGTTGTTCAGTAATTATATATAGATGTTATCCCTTCTATGTAGAATTATGCTTACTGTAGGTGTAAGAGTTCACGAAGAATCCCCCGTTTGTTCATTCAATTTACAAATAATTACATTTTTCCTAGCTATTTATATTTTTGTAAAATTGTACAAGGTGGTAAGCAATGAACAGGAACCAATCTATAAGTAGATAAATTTACAGCTTAGCAAATATGTTATTCTGTTTATAGAAATCTTTGGTACTATGAATGCTGAATATATGCTGAATTCATTTTGATATAGTATTGACTATTCTCCATTTTGGGAACTATTTTCTCCAACATCCTAAAATTTATTTATAGATCTTGACTTCGCAAGGGTGAATGAGGTGTGTGGGTGGGAAATCCATTACTGGAAGGCTCCATTAAGGGCCAAAATAAAGCTGGCAACTAAAAAGGCAGGTGGTGATAGTGACAGCAGCTATTTTAACTTACTGCTGTTTTAGAGATACTCTAATTGGAGTCAAGAAATTAAAAAGAATAGCCAAACTGGCCAAAGGCCTTATGGTTTTCAAGCCAACAAAGTAGCCGTTTAGAAAACAGAATATCTGAGAAAGGACAGAAATAATTAGCACAGGAAGATACTTGGCTTTAATCTTAATCATATTTCCCAGGAGGTAAGACTGAGATGATTCAACAGAAATAATTTCAGAGGTTGCCAGCCTCCTTGTGAAAGTCCCCCTTTCTTTCAAGGTTTCTTATTCCCTTAATAGTTTTGTAACTTCAAGCCTAATTATTTTCCCATTGTATTTTGAAATTACTGTAAAGTTTGCAGATTTCAAAAGTGTGCATCTGCTGATACTCCTTTTTCTTTCTTTCTTTCTTTCTTTCTTTCTTTCTTTCTTTCTTTCTTTCTTTCTTTCTTTCTTTCTTTCT
>BLBF01000019.1:35853686-35865277 GCA_015471245.1 Laticauda colubrina
TCTTTCTTTCTTTCTTTCTTTCTTTCTTTCTTTCTTTCTTTCTTTCTCTTCTAATTTGGTTTTATTGGTCTTGTCTCAAGATCGGGTGACTTAATTGCTCCCCACCTTCATGCTAGATTCATTATAACAACAGACTGAAGTTACAAAGATATCGTTTGGGGAGTTAAAAGACTAACAACAGGGGTAAATTTTTATTGGAATAATTTCCTCTCTTCAAAGCAGCAGCTAACATCCTCAGAAAGGTTTCCTTTGAATACCCCCACTGACAACAAATAAAAAGCATCAGCAACAACAATTGTGTCAGAGAATCCCCGTTTCCTGTTCGCTTCAGAGCTGAGGATTAAATGAACTGCATTATATTGTGTGGATCATCTTGAGCAGAAAGGATTTGGGGGTATATATTTTAGCCACTCCTGAGGATGCGGATGCATCATACACTCTCTCACCCACGTATTGTATTCATTAGAAACAGGGAAGGGAAATCGTGCAAATAGATTGGATTTCAGTTGCCCAAGTATGTTGTTATGGAAAATATTCCACATGCTTTGGGCACCCTCGTTTTATTCGGGCATGAAGGGAACCGGTTCACTGAGACCGAATCTCTTGTTCGGCAGTTTGTTTCTAAACCGGCAGACTCTTCCTTTTGGAGACGGTTGTGAAGTCCTCACTTTTAAGCATTTCATAAACACCGCCTCTACGCTACGCGGTTTCTTTGCTTTCGTCTCTGCGGCTGGGTTGAGAGTGAATGAACGAGGCCGTGGGTTGGTGCATGTTTCTCCTGGGTAGCCTACGGTTTTTTTGCAAGATAAGTTTTCGGGAGTGCCTTTTTGCTGTAAGCAGTCAGGTATCCGTCGCTGGGAGTTTCTCCCTGGCGTCATTCATTCATTTAGGTGGGAATACCCCGCTCGACCTACAGACTGACGAGCACCCGTTTCCTCCCCGGGGGGGTGTTACCCGAGTGCAATGCCTCCCCGCACCCCTTTCTCCGTGTTGGCACCGAGAGCGCCCGGTGGCCAGTTGCCATCTGGTAGGCTTGGCGGCGGAGGTGTGTGTATGTGTGCGCGTCGGGAGGGGGCAGGGAGGGGGTTGTTTGCAACTTTGCTGGCTCGGTAGCGGCGGATCCCAGGGGAGAAGGCCGTCCGCCGCTCGCTCATTGGTCGCCGTGCCGTCAGCTGGTGCGATTTGCTGCTGTCGCTTTTGGCGCTCGGCCATCCAGAAACAAACCACTCGTATGACTACTAATAGTTATAGCCAGATGTACTAATACACAACAAATCAAGGTCCGGGATCTTGGGAGCGTCCATGAGTTCCTATTTCGTGAATCCTGCTTTCCCGGGAAGCTTGTCGAATGGACAAGAGTCCTTCCTGGGGCAGATCCCCCTCTATCACCCCGCGGCTGGCTACGAGGCTCTAAGGCACTTCCCGGCTTCTTATGGGGCCGGCAGCCTACAGGAGAAGCCCTATTCCTCCCCTAGCTTCTTCCAACAGTCCAGCCCCAACACGGTCATCGCCTGCAACCGGGCAGCCTTTGATTATGGAGCCTCTTGCTTCTACTCGGACAAGGACCTGGGCGGTGCCTCCTCGCCCTCCGGCAATGGCAAACCAAGGGCCGGCAACACCGGGGATTACTTGCCCTGCTTTGCCTCTGACCAGCAGTACAAGCCCGAAAACGGGGCAGCCAAGATCTTAAACGAGGAAAACAGCGACCGGAAGTACGCCAGCCCTGTTTACCCTTGGATGCAAAGGATGAATTCGTGTGCTGGTAAGTCATAAAAGGTAACCATAAATAGGGAGGTGGGCTGCAGTGGTGATGACTGTGGGGAGCTTTCCATTCTCTCTTTCTTTCTTGGGAAGAAATGTCTCTTTCAGATGGGCCATCTTCAGACTCTGTAGGATGGGTAGAGGAAGTTCAAAGCCCAGGGATAACCTGAGACTCTTTCTCAAGTTCTCCTTCAACCTGACAGGTGGAGGACTACCTTGACAAGGAATGCCTTTTGAAGGCTGAGTCAGCACAGGAAGCCTGCCTTGGCATTTTCACATACCTGGAAGCAAATCTTAAGGAAATAACTATTAACACTCTTCAAACAAAATCAATATTTTCTTAAGAACTGGGGGGCTGATGTTGCTAAACTGCTCACCATCATCTTCATCATCATCATTGTTACCAGAGAAGCTTCTCTTTCTATCAGAGCCGAAGAGTGATACAAGGGAAGAGTTCTGACTGCTCCATATATTTGTGGGAGTTCTCTTCTCCCTCCCTTCACCCACTCATTAGTGTATAAGAATGAGCTATTGTTCCATATTACACGTTCCTAGTAATATGTACCACGCACACAAATCATCTAATGGAGTGGAGGGGGTGGGAGGAAAGAAAACTTGATCAATGGCCACCCCCACTACCATTTCAGTGTATCAGAATGTCATTCTTTGTTCTTCTACCAGAGGAATTAGAAAATCTAAGGAGATTTTAACAGGGAAGCATTAAAATCAAAAGCTTTTGGAGAGTTTCAGTCTATTCTCATCAAAGCATTAATTACCTTCCTTTAAAGCAGCATACTGTAATTTAATTTACCTCTATATTCTATTTATATTCTACTTTCTTAAAAAAAAAAAAAACCACTTGCTTCAAAATAGATTTTATCAAATTTATTGGGACATAGAAATAAATCTGTTTAGGTGCTGGTGTCAGTTGACTGAACTTAACGGGAGAATGTTAAGCCAAGAAGATTGTTAAACCTTCAAATTTCATGGACTTAAACTGGGAAAGAATTAACAAACAGAACTGCTAATTCCTTCCTTTCAAAATCAGTGTGACTAAAAATTATTCCAATTGGATGGCACCAAGTCAAAATCCTCTTGCAGGTCTGGACATAAAACATAATATAAAAGCAACTCTCCTATTATATACCAGGGCCTATTCATGTATTATCCAAGGGGAATGGCTACGTTGAAAACAATCTCCCTGTTATTCAAAAGGAATGCTTCTACTTCCCTCAAATCCCAAAATTTAAATAAAATTAAAAGGTAACTTCAAAATACCCGATTCTGTGAGCACCAGAATGTGAGCTTGTCCCTTAAGTTAGAAAGCATGACGAAACAAGGAGTGTCGCTCCAAGGATTTCACCCAGATTTCTTTGTTAACCGAAAGGCGGGCGCCTGCTTATTCCCGGTTATATATGTTTGCTTCCCTAGGTACAGTGTATGGAGCGCATGGGAGACGAGGCAGGCAAACCTACACCAGGTTCCAAACGCTAGAGTTAGAAAAAGAATTCCATTATAACAGATATTTAACCAGAAGGCGTCGGATTGAGATTGCAAACGCTCTTTGCCTTACTGAACGACAGATTAAAATCTGGTTTCAAAACAGGCGAATGAAATGGAAAAAGGAAAGCAAATTGATCAATTCCACCCAGCCTGGCGAAGAAGAAACAGAGGAAAAATCAGGGGAGTAAAATTACATTTAAGAGAATAAACCATCTATTAGTAGCTTTTTTCTTCATCACCATGCCTCTCAGTTCACACATACACACGCACATAGAGCGCTACAAATTTATTGGGTTATTATTCTTTTGTTGTTGTTGTTATGCAGATATTTCCAAAGGCTTAATTAAAATATGAACATATTTATATCGGTTTTTAGTAAACTGTGAATTTCTGTATCAGTAGAATTACTGACAGTAGAAAAGCTTAGTAATAATAGTCAGGTTTCCGTTCTGTAGATTAGGTGCTTAAATGCTTCTGACAAGAGTAATGCCTTTATTTCCTTTTTAAAAAAATAAAATTAGGATTTGTATAAAACTCCCATTTGATGTTCCAGCCTCTCTGCATTAGAAAAGGTTCAGACCTGGATCCAGAGAGGGATTCTAGAAGGATAGGGAGCTTCTTCTGCATATTTTTTTCTGCTAACTCACTTAAACAAATAGTTGCGCTTTGTTCTACTCCTTTTCATCTCAGACTTGAACCCATTTGTTTGGGAATAATGATTTCATTGGGACTTCATTTGAATGATATTGTACATGGCATTCTCATGTAGTTTAAAGAAAAAAGAAGAAATGTTAACATGATGCAAAATTCCCAATACATAAATTAGGATTTTCAAAAGAGACCATAGGTGGGATGGGAAATATAATTCAATGCCTTGCTGATTATCTGCTGTATATTTTTATTTTTCTAAAATATAGTATAACCTTTTCAAAAAATAATTAGCATTTCTAAAAGCGTAAAAATACTGTAAACTGAGCGGAAAAAAGGAGGACTAGACTTTTGTTGATGGGCAGATTCCTAGAATCCATGTAATTATTTAATATAATTGATCAAGTATTTTCATTTTCTTCTTCTATTGACTTAGTTTTAAATTTCTTTATCCTGGTGTTGTGGATGTGTTCTTTTTCCATTTTTTAATATTTTAAAGAAAGCAATATTTAGAGAAGATGCCCCAAATTTAAATAAGAATACATATTAAATATTTCATATTCTTTGTGTGCTAGAAAGTGTAGGTGAAGGCTTTATTTAATAGTAGCATGAAATTATATTAAAGTGCATTGGTGCCACTATGTACATATGGAAGCATGCATACTATATTTAAATAATGTGAAAAGCATAGCACTTGGACTGTGAATCTGTGTCATAGTAATGATAACAAAAACGAGTAATTCACATTCTCCTAATTAAACAACACTACTATGCTTTTATTTACAAGGTGGAGAAAATTTGCAAGCCCTTAAAATGTTCCTGAATTTTCTCTATGTGTCTCTTAAAAGCCCATGAAAGAATTCTATTTAAAAAAAAATACTGCAAGAGATTTCAATTGAATATAAAATTAAAACGGGCATTGACTTTAAAAATATCTCAGTCTCTCCTTCCTTTTGAAGTTGCTGCTCAGTTACTATTATTACAAAGATTCATTATTTCTTATATGTCCTGAATCAGGTTTTTTATTGTTAATTTTGGTCCCTAAGATCCAGAGAAATCAGTGCTGAATTAGTTTATCATTATATATATATATATATAATATTAAAAAATAATATTAAAAAATAATATTAAAAAAATAATATTAAAAAAACCCCAGCAAAAATGGGGTGCTGGGAGATTTCTCCCAACACCCATTTTTGCTGGGCTTTTTTTAAACCTAAAACCCATAGTCCCTAACATTTGATACTTACTAATGAGCCTCCGAGAAGATGTCATAATTTTGCTATAATGGGCTGTAACCCCAATTCGACCTCAGTCTTGCAGCAGCTCCGGGCTGAGAAAGGTGAAACTCTAGCAAGTCTCCAGAGGGTGGCGCACGAGGCCGGCTTGACAGTCGGGAGCTGGCAGCGGGCTCGCGCTCCAGGCACGCGCCCCAGCCCTCCAGCATCCACCCAACTCCCCCATTTAGTACGCGAGTTTACCTCTAGAGGTCATCAGGCAGGATTTACGACTGGACAACAAAAGCACGTGATATGAAGTCGTACCCCATATTTGGGTGCCTACGTAGGAGGGAACCAAGTACTTGTCCCAGTCATTTCCATAATTCATCATAAATTGTGCAAGGGTGCTATAGACGCACCAAAAAACGAAGCAAAGAGCCACAAATCAAGGCCCCCCGATTAAAAAAAAAAAAAAAGCCAACAACAACAAAAAAAAAAAACTCCCTAACAAGCCCCAACAACAACAACAAATGAGCTCCTATTTTGTAAACTCATTTTGCGGTCGCTATCCAAATGGCCCGGAGTACCCGTTACATAATTATGGAGATACGAGTGCCGTGAGCGAGCAATTCAGGGAATCGGCCAGCATGCATTCCGGCAGGTACGGCGGCTACGGCTACAATGGTATGGATCTCAGCGTCGCCCGCTCTGCTTCCAGCCACTTTGCGCCAGGGGGGGCCACAGAGAGAGCTCGCGGCGGCAGTTACCCCTCCAGCGCCAGCACCAACGCCAGCGCCGCCACCCCCGACGCCAGGTACGCCAACCGGGCAGCGGCCACTCACTCGCCTCCGCCTGAGTCGTTGCCTTGCGCCGCCGTGGTTGCCTCCCCTGTCAGCGGCGACGCTCATCACGGTGGGGGGAAAACATCCACCGTTAACTCGACCACCAGCACTTCGTCCACGTCCAGCGGCACCGTCAGCGCCGGCGGCAGCGCCAGCACTAGCAGCAACGGCAGTGGCAGCACCAGCACCAGCCACCTGGGCAGAGAAGGGCTTAGCACGTCGCCGGTCGCCCAGGAGGACCCTCCCGCCAACAGCGAGCAGGCGACCTCCCAGCAGAACGACCAAAACGCAGCGCAACAGGGTCCCCAGCCCCAGATCTACCCTTGGATGAGAAAACTGCACATAAGCCATGGTAAAAGCATGCCCGGTTTTCTTTATATGTAACTTAATGCAGCAGGTCTTGAGGCAGAGGGAGGGGGCCAGGGAGCCGTGGGACACAAGGCTGGCCAAAGGGAAGTTCGGGGGAGAAGAAACCTTCTTCTCCTTCCACATCTGTCTCTCGCACGGGCGCCCCATGTTTGTCGGACTGCCAGTTCAGGTGGCCTATCTCTCTCTTGAGGAAGCCACAAGCTCTTCCCACCCTCACCCCCTTTGGAAAGGACAGCGCAGCCGAAGGCCGGTGGAGGACGGAAATCGGGGTAATGTGAGGCAATCTCTCCTAAAGACTCTTTCCCCAGGACTCCAGGACTGGGCGCTTGAATGGAAATGGTGGGAATGAGCGAGCGAACCAGCTTGAATAGTGCGTGTCAGCTTCGGTAATTTATGGCGAAGATTGTCCAGTGAAAACACCGTTACTAATTATATCCAAAAAGAAGTTGAGGAAATAGTGTGTGTGCGTGCCTGTGAGTGCTTGGGGAAGAGGCAGGAGGATGAGATAGATGTCCCTGGGAGAAAAAGTAGGGGAAACTTAGGAGAGCCAAGAGGGAAGGGTCCCAGGAACGCTAGTTCTGCAGTCCTTCAGCCTCGGTATGGAAATAATTTCTACTCCAGCCAGAGGACTTGACTGACAAATCAAGTGTGTTTGAAATGAAAAGTGAACTGGGTCTGCGACCAGGCTGAGGGAGTGTGTTAGTTTTTCTTCTATCTGATAAGCAGATAATCGGGAAGTAAGTTCTTTAGAAAACTTACGGACAAGTAGAGACCCGGCTGAAGAACAGTTGCAGGCGAACTGCGTGCTTTCCAGCTTCCGGGCTGGAACTGAATTGATCAGCCCTTCATTAGGAGAGTCAAAGGGGAGGTTGTTTAAACTTTACCAAGCATGAATTACTTGAGGAAAGGGTTGTGGGGGAGGACACAGAGACGGGGGAGGGGAAGCGGAGGAGGAGGAGAGAAGGAGGAACTTGTTGAGCCTTTCCTTCAAATCAACATATTAACAAGAGAAAGAAATTTGAGGGAGAGAAACGCAAGGAGCCAAAATGAAGGGGGAGGATATGTCCCTTTTGCCACAGTCTAAACCGGTTCCCTTATTATTTTCTTTTCCCCTGTTGCAGACAACATAGGGGGGCCCGAAGGGAAAAGGGCTCGGACTGCTTACACCCGCTACCAGACCTTGGAGCTGGAGAAAGAGTTTCACTTCAATAGGTACCTGACCCGCAGGAGGAGGATTGAAATAGCACATGCTCTTTGCCTCTCAGAGAGACAAATCAAGATCTGGTTCCAAAACAGGCGTATGAAATGGAAAAAGGATAACAAGCTGAAGAGCATGAGCATGGCAGCTGCAGGAGGAGCCTTTCGCCCTTAAGAGAGATATGCCAGCCCTGTTTCTCCCCTCCCCAGCCCCCAGCCCGGAGCGGGAAAAACAATACAAGTACAAAAACACCACAACAATTCAACAGTATTGTATAAATGCTGACCCTGTGTAGGCACGTCAGTATTCTCTTTGCTTAATGTCCCTAGAAGGGAGAATCAACCCTCTGCTGATGTATCTTAATAATTATGAGCCTGTTTAATTGAACCTACCTAGTGCGCGGTGTGTGTAGATCGGCTTCCCTGTGCATTTCTTTGTCTTGAATAGCTTTGTCTTTTTTAAGAAAAAAACCTAGATGTTTTAACTTATTTATATGAAGCAAGTGGCGTTACTTGAACTAACTGTAAAAACAGGAAAAAAATAGTCTTAAGCAAACACTTAAAAAAGGAAAGGAGAAAAGCTTTCCTTCCCTTCCCTTCTTTTCTCCCCCTTCAGTCTGGTTTAAACCCAGTGTTTTTCTCTGTGTTGTTGCTCTTGCTGTGCTTAACTATGCATGTGTGTTTGAACGTGTCACTGTATGTATAACTCCAAGCTGTGGCCAAGATTTCCAATCAGAAAAAATACTACCTAATTCCTGTGTCATTAATGGCTGTTGTAGAGGTGAAATAATGAAAAACAAGCTGAACTTGTCCAAACGTGTAGTGAATAGTGAATCTGTGACGAAAACTGTGATTCCAGACAGTATGTCCTTGCTGTGCCTTTGTATATGACTTTTTGCACGAACTCTTAAAAATGGCTTTTATTAAGGGCAGCTTCAGAAAAGTATACGGTTTGGGGGAGGGATGTTGTTTTTGTTTTGTTTGTGGACAAAGTTACAAATAGAGTCAAAGTTTGGCTGTTTGAACAAAAATGTGATTTTTTTTTTAAGAAATGTGGATTTTTTTTTTTTTAACTGACTGGAAAAATAAACTTTCTTTTATAAGGATCTTCTCCCCCTTTTCTTTCTATTCTGTCTTTTGCCTTTTGAGGGGGAGCTGGTCTGTACCCTACAGAGACTCATATCTTGTTCCACATTTAGTCAGGAGATTAAAGTTGGAGACAAAACTGTAAACTGGAGCAAAGATTGCTTTCTGGGTTGAATGTGGTATAAGAAACACAAAACTATTTGTCATTTTTTAAGGGGAAGGAAGATACCACACTGTTTTCTCTTTCTCCAAAAGAAAGAAATAAAGAAACAAACAAACAAACAAACATATAAACAAGCATTTGCTTTCCTCAACTTCATTTCTAAGAGCTTCATTTCTTTAGCTTTCTAGAGGGAGCTAAGGAAAACTAACTGATGGACAGGTATAGATATCTTCCAGAGAGACTTGCACACAATCTGCCATGAATTACACTTCTCCTCCTACAATTTTAACAGATATTGGGGAAAGACTGATTTAGATCAAATCAAATAAATATGTATTACTTTGTTTAGCTTTGCTAATTAATTTTGCTAGAAATATAACACTACTTACCGAACCCAGGACTTGAATGGGTAATGCTTCTGAGTTCCTAAGAGTAACTAAAGATCTGTAGTTTTACAGGCGAAGTACATTGGTATCTTCCCTTAAAAGTTATAAAGCAGTAAACTTTATAAGCCCAAGTTCCAGCTATATGACATTTAGATGCCAAATGAATAGGGTTTTGTCTATGAATTAGATCGTAAAATCATCCATAGTTACAGACAGATAGGCTCACTGGCTATAAAAAGTCACGTGGTGCCATTAAAGTAAGTTTTATGGTCCTGGGGAGTTGTCATCCAACATTATATACCACATAACATATAATCACACTGATGCTGGACTTCATTTGACTCTCTTACAGGCTACGTGTGCCTCCTGGTCATTCAAATTGTCAGGGTTTAGGGACAGAAGTATCTCTCCCCAAGTTCTCAAATACTCAATGAAAAAAAAGCGCTTAAGGTAAGTTTTGTGCGCAAGTTGCTTAAATTTATTTATACAGTAGAGGACTTGGCTATAATTTTGCCTAACACCTTGTTTTCATTCCTCTCCATATTTTGAAATAGTCCAATAACCTCTTCAAGGTGCTGCTTTAAAGACAGGGTGATTTGTCCAGTCTGCCCCAAATGCTATATAATTTGAATTTTTCTGCAGTTGAGCTGATACATATAAGAAGAACAAATTTTATTTTCATAATCCAGAATCAAACATTAGAGTCTTAAAGCGGAAAAAAAAAAAGCAGATTAAGAGTCTTTGGCAGAGATGGATTTTGAGGCCCACTTTAATTATGTTGGCTAAAGCAAATGTTAATGACTTCCCTTGCTCCATGAAGGTTTTTTGTTTATCAGTTTAATTTTGGGAATGAGAATCCGCAGGCCAATTTAAAAGAGAAAGAATTGGGGTGTGGGGGTGTGATGGTTTTGGCTATAAACTTGTTGGAAGGGTCAACAACCCCATTGTTACTGGAATGTCTGGAATATTTTCATCTAGATGAAATATTTACATATAACAATAAAGGTGTTCTAGTTGATTTTAAATATTGGATTCTTTGGGTCTTTTCTGCCTTCCAGAATTAATCACACTTGCACCCTGTATACTGTACTGAAGTTGTTGTATTATATGTGATCTTAATATTCCTTCACTGTATACACAGCACATGTTATATATTGTCCACTCCAAACATGCATTTTTTTTAACCTTCCTCCTGTTCTTCTTTCCAATGGAAATCTATCCATTGGATAGAGGAAATATATCACAACTTTAGATTCTGCATACCATTATATCCCTGGAAATTACTGAGGACTGTCTAAATTTATAGGACATAATAAACAAGCACATTTATGTAGCAAGCTACCTTTCTCTTTTCTCTCTGTTCTCTTTCTCTATTTTACTGGCTGGCAATTGTTGGGGTAGGCCCCCAGCTGCCTGTTTATTTCAACATCCTTTTTTATTTAAGCAGACACTTCTCACTAGAGTGTGATTATGCAGCAATAAAGTTTATGGCCGGATTTAGATCTAAATCTTTAAATTTCCAGGGTTGAAAGAAAGCATGAAATAACATTGGTGTTTTTTTTTAAACTTTCCCTTGCCTGCCTGCCTGCCTACTTTCTGCAGTACCATTCAATCAGAACCTAACATATTGTTACTCCTAAAACTTTAGGAAAGCAGCTGCTGGGGATACAGTAGCAATTTTATATACAAAATAAAATGAATGATTTTGCAAGTGAAAAAGAATTTAGTGGATTTAAAGAGAAGAAGCTAGCGGATATCTACCTTATGAATCAGAGGGTTTCAGCCTAAGAATTACGTGATGTTCCTTTCCTAAACTCTTGCTAATAATAATTCAACTGTTGGTCAATGTATATATCACGCTAGACTATTAAAGTTTATTTCAATTAAATGTCAAATGAGGCTTTACTTCTCTATGTCCTAATTTCTTTCTGCACATTATACAGAATTAAATGCCATTTGCATCCGTCTTAAAATCTCAGTGGTATCTGGCAATATAATTGAATGTTACCCTATTCTGGTTGCTATTTAGAAAGAGACAAATTTTATGGAGGCATGAATAAATATTTGAAGATCTGGAAATTTCTATGATTTTTAAGTTGACTTTAATTATGAATATACTCATTCAGAGTCATTTACATTGTGCGTGCATGTATGTGATCTCTCTTTACACTTATATGAAGTAGAATTAGTGGCATAAAATGTATTGACATTTGTCCCCCCTTCTCATTCCATGTTATGCAGGGATTTTTGCCTGCCATAGTTAGCATAGTTAAGATGTGCTGAATTTTCAACAGTCTTTAGCAAGATTTACCTTTGTGCCCTGCTTCGTTTCTTAAGTAAAATTAAAAGAGGAAGGCCATACAGATTTTTATATATATATATATATATATATATATATATATATATATATATATAT
>BLBF01000019.1:35865287-35918900 GCA_015471245.1 Laticauda colubrina
TATATATATATATATATATATATATATATATATATATATATATATATATATATATATATATATATATATAATGCAAGTCCCAATCCCACTTGCAGAGAAAGTGCAGGATTACTGATGAATTCCTACACATTCAAAAGCAAAGGTCCTACATGCCAAAGGCAGAAGTCTCCACATAAAATACTATTTAAGCCATAATGCATTATTGACTTCAGCTTAAATGTGCTGTGTTAAAGTTTTGCTGAGCTTCCCTGTTTTTAAATACATGGAAGAAATGATGTTTAAGCCAGCTGTGGCCAGGGGAGAGTAGCCCGATTCTTTTACCTTGGGTTTTTTTTCTAATTGCTATGTTTACTCTCGCAGGCGAGGAAGGAAATCCTTCTACAGTGAGATCTTAAGAACCAAATGTAGTAGCCATCCTTAAGATTATTTACAATTAAGGAACATAATTCTGTGACTTAGAGGCTAAATGTTGCTTACATTCTTTCTTATCAATGCTCCTTTTTGCATAACTAGTTATCTCCTGAACTAACAACCACTCAGCCAGTGCTCAGTGGAAAGATCGTTGAATTAATAGATTGATTTCACAGACAGAGGAGGGAAAAACATATAATTCTATCAAAGTTCTCTATAAATAAGTTGACCCTATGCATTTCTACTTAACAGTACATACTCCTGAATTTAATGAGATTTATTTCCATGTTATTGTATAAACTAGCATCCAGATCACAATAAATAAGATAAAATTATACTAGCCATCTGACTCTAAGGGGAGGATCACAACATTTGCAGGAAGAGAAAATATTTTCCCTCAAAATGATTTTATTTTAGTCTATTTTTCTATCATTTCATACCAGAGCATCAAGTTGAATAAATAGGCCAAAATGTACTCACCTGCTCAAAACACTCATTGCTCCAAAATAGAATGCTGTAAACCAAAGTTTTAAAATTAAAAAGTGTGTTTGCATAAATGATGATAACACCATTACTTTTTATTTTCTTATGGTAAGAATAATACTTTATTTTTCCTCAGCTCTTTATGGATGTTAGAAAGTTCAATTATATCAGCTCAAATCAGTGTTTTTGACTTCAGCACGGTAACTATGGTGCTTCCCTGTGCTGAAAGTACAAAGATAACTTTTAAAATTCACATGATATTGGATTAGCATGCAACTTCTGTTCAAAGCCTTCTGGCAGAATTATAAGCTCCATAATGCAAGTGAAAAAAATACTGCTACTTTCTACTGTTTCTATTGAACAGTTTAATACTGAGATTAGCAATCACAGCTCCTGCATCAGATTTTCTTACTTATCATCTTCCTTACTTCTAACTTCCCTTTCCCTTGAAAGAAGACTGTTTTGGGGGATATAATTCAGCTTTGCAGTTTTCTATTAATTCTGACCATATACAGTACATTGTAGACCTTTTTGAATTCTGTAAAATCCAAGTAGCCATCTTACTTTTCAGTATTCCTTACAAGCAGGTTTTCTCTGGGAGAAAAGAACTACATCTTTCTTGCTTAGACAGATGCAGTCAATGCAATATAATTACAAATAAAAGTATATCATACTGTGTTTTGTAAAAGTGTTTCTCTTCAGAATCCCTGGAATCTGCTCCTCTCATCCTGTTCCCGATCTTCCACAATGGCTTTTCAATAATAATATTTGTTATGAAGGTTATTGGGTAATTATTGCAGTTTTGTGAAACAGTCCTTGCTCGAGGTGAAGTCTGTCCCTGAATAATAAATGGTAGCTCTTGCAGTTCATTGCCAGGTTAAGTAAATGCAGAAAGAAAGATAAATCTGCACCCTCTGAAACTCGCCAGCAGAGCCCGCTTTAGACCAAGTTCATCGTCATTCCGCTTTTTCCTTAGGCAAGGCTTCACAAATCCAGTGGATCAGTTCTTCAGTGTGTTGTTTTTGTTATCATTGCTATTAAAAAGACTTGGTAAAAAGGACAAGTATCTTAATATTATACATTGAGCAAGCCTATTTCAGAGCTGGATTTTACCCACCTGTCACAGAGGCTACTAGCTCTATTAACTGCTTTTTTCAGCTGTGGCGAAATGTCTTTGGAAAGTGATCTTAGGTTTTGCTTACAATGATATACTTTTTTTTAAAGGACCTCTCCTTTTTCTTTTTTTCTTTCAAAGAACACCACATTCCTCTAGATCCTTTAGGAAAGCTTAATGGGACAAGAAAGACTGTGGAGCTTAATCCTTCTTTAAAGAGATAGAAGCTGCATTGCTTTTGTATATCTTTGTGATTAGGGCGTAACTACTTCAGGTCAAAAAGTTGAGGGTCAAAAGTTTACCTCTTGCACTGCTCTTAGACGTGAGCAGCCTAGACAGAGTTTGATGTCAATGTTATAGCCAAGATCTTGACTATCAACACAAAAGATAAAACAGCTTTGAGTTAAGTGCGGGGCTCTCAGTATGGACTCCAGGTGAACCCTGATGGTTGGTCGAATGACCTCAATTACCCAGGGAAGGATAGCAAATTCCTCTTTTCAGAGAAGAATACACATTGTATTTCATCTTGAATTATCAAGCACAGACTTTCCCTGAATCAGGTGAATGTGATGCTAAGACACATAGCTCCATTCTTCTGCACAAATGCATGTAAGCTGTATATACCAATATAAATATCTTTTTGACAGCTGTACAAATAAATACTAATCAATTCATTCATGAGACTTTTCATTTATTTTAGTGATCCAGAGTTGCACTTTTCGTGAAGAGAACTACAGTCTATGAAAATTCCTTTGATCCTTTGTATTCTTGTGCTAGGTTACAGCTTTTCCTAGTTTTGTGTCCTCCAGAAATTTTGAATTACTATTGGAAAAATTGTCCAAATGCATTTTGAGGATGTCACATAAGAGAAAGTTGCTTTTATCTGAGATTTTTGCTGGACTAACACATATTTACCTTTAAAAACTTGTAGGTTGTCAAAATGTCCCTTTTGGAGCAAGGAAGAATGATGCATATAAACGTGTGAAAAGATTTAGCAATGTATAGATTGCAATGCACTTTTATGTTTCGTACATAGCAAACTGTACACAACTTACTAGGTTCAGTTATAAGTGGGTTTTTTAAATAATATTTTGATTTTGGAAGTGAAACATCTAGAATAATGTGTGATGTTTGCTCTTGAAGCAACAAATTTATAATTCTATTTTTAGTAAGTCAGAAAATATATTTGCATTACTTTATATTTGTATGTAATGTGTACATATATTTATATGCATATATTCCTTTGGTGAAATGCTTTTATTTAGTATTACATTTAGAGAATACTTTCCTTCTTCTTCCAAAAAGCAGAAAAGGGTGGTTTATTTAATCTGTTCAAATGTTTTTTTTAAAAAAAACACCAGCCTAAATTTATTGATTTGCAGATTTTTGCAAAGGATTTTCTGCTTTATATACAACAAATAGAGTAACCATTGGAATATAAAACATTTCCCTGCAAGATTGAGCAAAGTACTATCTACACATATTGACCAAGGAGCGGCTTTTTTGAATTCAGTGCAGCTTCTGAGCAAGGGAGCAGAGCTGAACATTATATGGTGATTTGGTCTGGAACTGGAAAAAGTTGTTCTGGATGGACGCAATTACGGAAAGATAATAAACAGAACTTTTTAGAAGAAGAAAATAGTTTTTTTAACAAAATAATATCCATGTTTTCACTATACAAATACATTAGAAAATTTACTCTGTAAGAACAAACTATTCTGGTTATAAGGCAGTGATTGCACAGGTGTTGAGTTTCTAGAAGTTTGACAATCTGTTTTGATTTTTTTCTTGGTGTGCTTCTTGGTGTATTTTTCTTAGAAATTATTCTACAATACCAATCTCTCTCTCTCTTTCCTCCATATCTTAAATTTAGGGGGAGGTAATAATAAGAAAACATTGTTAAAATTCTGTTAAAAACAAGTGAGTGTAAAATTAAGGAGGATTCCTGGATTTGCCAGTGCTTTTGAACTCAATGGCCTTACCTCCAGATAACTGCATATAGAATAAAATCTTGAAGGCAGAATAGGACCAAAATATAATTTCTCTACCCACAGAACATGGTAGATGTCTTTGGATTTTTTATTTAAAATAACTGTTAGTTTAAGGAATCAGAGCTTTGTAAAAAGTGGCAAACAGAAACCTGCCTTTCTCCTTTCTTCACTACTTTTGCCTTAAGGTGGAATTTGAAGGCAACCAGCATTCTTTTTTCAAATTGTTTTGGGGAAAAAAAAATTTTTTAAAGCTTTTTTTTTTCTACTTTGGATAAATTTAGAACAAAAGACAGATTGTATGTTTATGTGAATAATGCATATAACACCAACCCCCAGCCCTGGAGCTCAGCACAATTAAGATAATTCTCAAATTTTTCTGTTTGCAAAGAACAATTTTACTGCCCCTTTCTTTTCTTTTTAATAATATCTTTATTATTTTTATAAATAACCCCTTCTTCTATTTTCCACTCAACAACAGCCCTGTAAGGTGAATTGGGCTGAGAATGACTAGCCCAAAGTCACCCAACTGGCTTTCATGCTTAAAGTGGGAACTTACAGTCTCAAGTTTCTAGCTTGCTGCCTTAACCACTAGACCACACTGGCTCTGGCTCAGTATGTATCTCCAACACTCAGATTCTTTTTTAAGAATAACTGTCAAGAGAATACAAAGACTAGAAACAGTCAAGTCTTATGATGAAAATTCTTACAGATAAATGAGTATGTTCAACTAACCTTTTTTCCAGTGTCTAAAACCCAACTGTCAAATGCTGAGCTTCAAAGAAATTCCTTTTAATGAGCTTTTTTTTTAATTCTAGAAAATGACAGGCAAATATAGTCCCTACATTTCACAAATATTACATTTTTCTCCTAGAAGAATTTCAGGATCTTTCCCATTTAGGAATAAAAGATTTAACCAAAGCCTCCCTCCCTCTTTTTAAAAGAGACACCCTCAAAGATCTCCTGGGAAAAAAAAACTAAGTCCAAGGCCGAGGTGAACTTCAGGTCAACTTGTCTAACAAATATGAAAATGTCGCTTGGTAAAGGGCACGCCTTGTTATTTAACAAAGACTGTCAATGTGGAAGATTAATAAGAATCAAAATGTGCCCACTGTCACTTTTCGGTTACTTTAAAACTTGTGGCAGGGATGCATTGAACAAGGAAAGCTGGATTAAATATACTCAAAATGTATCAAATCAGTGGCGAGGCAGGGTGCTGGGTTTGTTGATCAGCCATCTTTTCCTTTCATATTCTCTTCCAGGCACGTGTGGCAAGACAAAACCTCTCTCTCTCTCTCTCTCTCTCTCTCTCTCTCTGTGTGTGTGTGTGTGTGTACATCTTTTTGCTCCAGATACACACTGCTCTTCTCTAGTCAGTGACCATCAAAGGAAGATAAAATTGCCATTTTGCTCCTCCAATATCAGCTCTTGCAAAAGATCCCTATAGCTTTTATTCCTCTCTTCTTCAATTTCAGTTAGATTATCCCTCAGTCCAGCCTAGCTCAAACCAACTGCTGCTAGAACTTTTGATCTGGAGGTGAAGGGAGCTCCCTTGTTTGTGAAATCATCTTTATCTCCCCAAAAGACTGTGCGGGTGTGTTACTGAAGAGAATGGTGCTGAATACTGGCTAGGCCAGGTTTCTGGATCCAATATGTGTGTCTGTGGAACAGGGCATAAATCTCTGGTGACATAGGGGTGGGGGATGTGCAGACTGCTGCTGGAGAGATAATCTTTGGTGGTCTTGGCCCGGCTCTTGTTTATGATATGATAGCGAAACCATCAAGACAAGGAACAGGCCCATCTCTGGAGTGGAGGGGGGATTCGCTTGAGAACCATGCAGCGGCTGAGCTGATCGGTGTTGGTCACCTTGGAGATTTGGGGGGGGGACTCGCAGAATAAAACCATTTTTATTTCTATGGAGTTGAGCAAAAGAAGGCATCCAGTGGAAGGCAGTGAAAGGAAGACAGTCAGGAGCACTAATCTTAAGCAGCCCTTGGGAGATTCTCCTCAGATCATCCTCACCAGACAGAAAAAAGGTACCTGCTTTCCATGCATCATCATCATCATCATCATCATCATTATTACTATTATTACTATTATTAAAGGGAGTCATAGTTTTTCAATAGTTCCTCACCCTCAGGTCCTGGGGAGGTGGCTTTTCTTTGAAGAAAACACTCTCCTGTTCAGAGTTGCTCATTGCAGTTGCAGACTTGCTTCCAATTTGACCCTTACACAGGGTTAGGGCCTTAACACTTTAGAATAACCCCAACCCAAACCCTCCCTATACCCAACCTGGATGGGTACATCCACACTTCCAACTCTCACTCCCATTTAAACCATAAGACAGAAGTCAGAAAAACCAGGGAGAAAAAAATGCTTCCCTCTGGAATCCAGCGGTAGGGTCTTCTCCATTGCCTCCAAGTGTTTTATGGCCTACTCCAAAGAAATGACACCTGACTCCTTTCTGCAGGTAAAGCATGCCAGAAAAAATGCTTTACAAAAAGTTAACTGAAGATGATTAAAAGTGAAATTGCAGAGAAGACATATTTCTGGTATTAGCCGAAAACCTAATCTTTGATTTTATAGGTCAGAGTACAGGTGTTAAAGAAAAGAGGCAACGGGGAAATGAGGTTGGAAGGAGGAAATGCAACAAAGATATAATAATTTTAGTAATAAAATCCTCTTAAAGAAAAATAATGCTGGGACACAAGTACAGCTCTGTGTAGTTTCCATTCCACTTCAGAAGATTTGGTTAGAGGATTTTAATTTGGAAGCAATTATTATATTTATCCACCACAGCTCATGGAAGGTAAATATAATCACAGAAATCTACATTTGCAGTGAAATAATGGGCAACTGTCCCTTGTCTTCGGATTAAGAAATCTAATAAAAACAGACAAATTAGAAACTAAAGCAAAGGGTAGAACACACATTTACCTCTGGAATAATACTTTAAAATGTTATTTTAGCAGCATAGTTTTTGTAGTATAGTATACCTGCCCATTCATTAGAAACTCCCATGGATTCTCTATGATTTATTCTCAAGGAAATAGGCTTGATCCCCTGTTGTAATGATAAAGGAAGAGGGCCTCTCGCTATGCTTATGTGTTGGTTAAACAGATTTAGGACATCACAATTTATGCATTGGCTTCCTTATTCTTCGTTTTCAACAGAGATGGCAGAGATCAAAACAAAATCTTTCAGCAGTAATAGGACATATTTCTCTCACATGAAGGCAATAGTTTTCATATTGGTGAAAGGCTTTTTTTTAAAAATTAACTAGGTTCATCCAAAAAGTTACCTGGGCTTCAAAGGAAAACTGCGTTTCTGGTAACTTCTTGGATTTCTGTGCTTCCTTATTAATACTTGCAAGAATGACTTAATATTTCTTAACTGCTCTTATATTTAATTGGACTTCTATTTGATTTTGTCTGTCATTTCATATCTGTATCTCTAAAAAATGATCTGCCATTTAAGATTTGCCAAGGGTTGTTGGGTATTTAGAATAAGTAAATTACAGTAAAAACACCATTTCTGAAAGCTGTGGAGAAGGATCAGAAGAAAACAAATAGCTCTTTGCAATTATTTGACCTTTCTTACTATTTAATAAGTTCATTGATTACTCTACTATCATTCCTTATCCTTTATTAATATTCCAAAATTCACTGAATACATCAAGTTGTTCATTCCCATTTTTTAGCTGGTTTAATTATCCTTTCAAAAAACGGAGTAGGAGAAGAATAGATGCAGGAAAAAACCAGATGTACAAAGATTTGCTTGCACAATTGTGTCTGGAGGGGGGGGGGGGAGAAGGGATTTAGCAACTTCTGCAGAACGAATTTTGCAATAGCCAAAATTCCTCCATGTATGTATATGTGTGTTTGTGTTCACATACTCACACCATAGCTTGCATTGAAGAACAATAAAACTAGAATATTGATCACCTTTGTTTCTTTCTCTTGATGGGATACAAATTTAGAATCTCCAGCCAAGCTCTTAATTGCTGAAGTTTCTCTCTAAAAATTACAGAAACGGTAAGGGGGTCTTCTACAGATTATTACTTGAATTTCCACATCGCAGAAAGCCAGCCGGCTTGCGATTAAGTGAACTTGGATTTAAGAAAGGCTCCTAAACCAATAAAATAGGAGTTCAGAACCCACAAACCTCTGCCAACTTGCATTTGCAGAACCGCCTTAGTGTCACCTCATTCTATAGCCTTTTAAAACTTAAAAAAAACAAAACAAAACACGATTTTTGGAGACCTTCCTTCCAGCCGGCCTCCGTTGCTCATTTTACCAGATAAAATCGAATTGCACCCCTTCTTCCCTGAGCGGGGAAAACGCACATAGGATCATCGCACAACGAATCTTCCTTCTATTTCCTGATCCGGGCTCTGCCAACCGCATAGCAATTGGCCCTGCCGGTCAGGTGGTGGGGGGTGGGGGTGGCAGTGGTATGTATCTCTTGTGTACGACTGTGTGTGTTTGTGTGTGAGAGCGCGCGTCTGTGTGTATCCGAGCTCACGCGTGTACTTTGAGCTTTTGGGGTGGGAATTCAAGAAGGAGGAGCGGGCGGGGTGAGTGAAGCCCCAAACTTTGGCGAGAGGCGCTTGACAACAGGGCGGGAGGGGAGAGAGGAGGAGGCAGGGAGGGAGGGAGGGAAGGAAGGAAGGAGGAAGGGGCAGGAGGGAGGGGCCTCCTCGAGCCCAGAAAAACGACAGCGCGAGAAAAATTAGTATTTTTGCACTTCACAAATTAATGACCATGAGTTCGTTTTTGATAAACTCCAACTACATCGAGCCCAAGTTCCCTCCTTGCGAAGAATACTCACAGCTCGGCGGCGGCAGCGGCGGTGGGAACAACTACCACCCTCCACACTCCCACCAACACCCCCATCCCCATCATCCCCAGCAACAGCCAAAACTACAGCAGCTGCACCTGCGCCAGCCTCTTCCCGATTTCTACCAGCGGCCGAGCAGAGAGCCGGGATACCAGCCGCCGCAGACCCCCGAGGCGCGGTACCTCACTGAGCCCCCCCATTACCCCGAGTCACCCTACGAGTACAGCAGCCTCAGCGCCCCTCCAGGGCAGGAGCAGTCAGGTCCCGGAGCCTCCTCACCCCCCTCAGCGCCCCTGCCGCCGGCTTCATCAGCTCCGACTCCGAAGGGCCATCAAGTGGCCGCCCGACCCTTGCTCCAGGGCCACGGCCCACAGCCTCAGCCCCAGCAACGTCCTTATGAAACAGCTCTGGGAACAGCTTCCGGGGGTAGTCCCGGTTGCCCCCTTTTGCCCGAAAAAAACACGCCCGGCCTCAAAGCGAAGGAGGCGCCGGTGGTGTACCCCTGGATGAAGAAGATCCACGTGAGCACGGGTGAGTTGGCCTCCTTCAGAGGGATCAGGGACTGAACGCGGCGAGGTCCCCGGAGACTGGGCTAGGGCTGGACTCGGACTGGGGGTGCACTGTATAGAAGAGGGCGCATTTCCTAGTTTTAAATCGAAACCCAAAAAGAAAGGAGCAGTGAGGACCCCTTTTGTAAGTGGGGCCCTTGAGAAAAGATTGAGCAAAAGCCAAGCTGCTAAGGCAGTAATTATGGCCTCCATAAATTTAATAGCTCTGGCAGTGGCTCTGGGCGGTAAGTCTTTGAGCTCTCCTTGGGTTCAAATGCCCCTTACCATTTTTACTGATCCTTAATTGTACCCCTCTTGTCAAGAGCTTGCGAAACCTTTTCTTCCTATTTTAAAAAGAAGCCCACCGGCGGCATTGTATTTATGGCACAATAATGATAACCTTCCCTTGCCTTCTTCTTTTGTGCATCTGGGTGTGTGCGCGTGTACCTGTACGTGTGGACGCTCAGTCAGCCCCAGCTACAACGGAGGAGAGCCCAAAAGATCTCGGACTGCCTATACAAGACAACAAGTCCTGGAGCTGGAGAAGGAGTTCCATTTTAACCGCTACCTGACCAGGAGGAGACGCATTGAGATCGCGCACACACTCTGCCTATCTGAGCGGCAGGTCAAGATCTGGTTTCAAAACAGGCGGATGAAGTGGAAGAAGGATCACAAATTGCCCAACACCAAGATGCGCTCTTCCAACAACTCTGGTCTTCATCAGCCAGCCAAAGCTCCAGCCCAGCATCACCCACCGAGACCCCCAGAACCAGACCCCCTTTAAACTCAGCCTCCCTATGATAGCCAGCCTCACTTGGGGGGGGGGGAGACACACACCAAACTACCCCTAACATTTCTCCGATTCTTGCGTCTTTTTCCCTGTGGCCTAGGGACCAAGCTATTGTACTGAGGGGTAAAATAAAAATCTGTGCTGAAAAAAAAACCATGCGTGTTCAAACCAAAAAGTAAATAAGCTATGGACAGTAAATATGTCCTGGTTTTGCCCTCCTTTTCTTTTTAATTTATGGGAGTTGTGGATGGACCAAATGTTTAAAAACCACTCTTTGTATAGATGTTTTGAGGCAACATAGTATTATTGATAAGTGACCTTGTGTGTAAATCCTAGACTTGTGTTGTTCTGTTGAATGTTTGTTCCTGCACACTTGGAAGACTGCAGAAGTAAAGTGGTCCGACCTCACGAAAGTCATTTGGAAAGTAGGAACAAGGGAGACACTCATAGGAGCAATCATACACTCTCATCCCTAACTGGCTGAAAAAAGTGTTTTCCATATACCAAAAGGTTTTTTTAATTGTAGTTCTTGCTCCAGTTGTGATAGTAGTCTCCCAAATGTTGCATTTATTATTATTTTTAAAGAAAAATGAACCAATGTTGCTCTAAAAGCTCAGCCTATACTCATGTCTTATCACAGTCCACATCTATGACCAAGATGTGAATTCTATATGTACCCATTTGTGAAAGTGTGTTTTGTGTGTGTGTGTGTGTGTATGTATGTATGTGTATATATATATATATATATATATATATATATATATATATATATATATGACCAGTGCATTTAATAAAGAATATTCTGTAAACAAATAAAATTAAAAGCACTAGACACACTGGCAAAACCATGCAATTCCAAAGTCTGGGCTTTTTTTGATACTTTGTAGCCATGGCTTATTTAAACAAGTAGATGTACTGATTGAGTTTGCCATTAGCTGGTAAAGGCTGAATCTTAGTATTAGTATTATAGCCAATGGTATCATTCAGAATCAACATAAAGCATATTAGGTGGAATAAGTCATGCTGATTTCCAAAGCACTGATTTCCATACAGTACCTGAGTCTTAGTACCTGAATACAAGTCTTGTACCCCAGTACAAGGAGGTGGGAGCAAGTCCTATTGAAATAAATTACTAGAGTGGAGATAATGAGTTAAATAGGATGTTTTTAAGTACCCAACTTATAACATCTTCTTGAATAGGCAACTGAGTTAAAGTAATACCTATGGAAATCCACCCATCCTGCAAAAACAATTCAATTTTTTTTTCATTCCTGTTCAGAAGCTTTGTCTTTTGTGTATATTAATGTATCACTACTTTTATGCAATCAGAAATAGAAATTGTTCAGTACACTGGAGGGACTGATTAATATTATTCTTGTCACACTAGCCTTACTTTTCACCACATCGTAACTGTATCTTTCTTTTGTTTATTTGTTAATGGCGGCAACTTTTCTTTCAGTTTTAATAACAAAGCATTTCTTGGATTATAATAAATTGGTATTTACATGTTAAATAATGTAGAGAGAGAAAGAGAGAGGGAGGGAGAGGGAGAAAGAGGGGGGAGGCAACTGCGACTATCACATCAGGATGATGGTCTTAATATAACAGTTTTTCAGCTGATATTTTGAATAATTTGTACAATGTGCACTATAAAAAAATCTTAAAGATAGTCTGAGATCTTATTCTAAGTAGCACAAAACACCTTCACGCCTTAACTGCAATCCAGAACAGAGTTTGCTGGTGGGTAGCAAATGTATAATATGCTGCAATGAAACTTAATTCTAGTTATTTTTCTCTGGTAGAGAGGCCTTTCCAGAGTTATCAGAGAAAAAGTGGCAAAATTTAACTCAAATATGTGAAAATTCCTCTGAGCTGGGGAGGGTCACAATTTTGACAGTATTAAAATGTCATATTGTTATGAAAATAAAATTCAGGCCAAAGAGAACAGCCCAAACTGGGTCTCCCTTAAAACTTGAAAGACACGCTTGGCCTGAATTCTTAAATAGAAGAGAATGGCACAGAAAACTTGGAGGATTCCCTCCTCCTTTATGCTGAGTGTCTTTGTCTAAACTCTGTTTGGAAGAAGATTTTTCTTCTGCTAATTTACATTAACTTACAAATTATGAGGAATCTTCAAGGTGCTTAATCAGCTATATAAGTAAAAGATTATGGATACTCTTTTACTTGCCAGTTTTTGTTTTTTGTTTTGCTATGTGCCCCCCTTCCCCTCTGTTTTTTTTTTAAAAAAAGCTAAATGAAATCATGCTGAAAATAGCAATTTTACTGGGAATCATTAATCACCTCCTACAATAAATACTTCTTTGTAATTCAACAGCGATTCTGAAAGGCATTCTCTTGGAAAAGGTCTGCGAAGACACCGGAGGATTTTCTTGGGGAAAATGTGTTCATGTATAAAAGACACAGTTGCTTGGCTGCACCCTGAAGGTGTATGTTTTCAGGGTGGAGTATCGGACCTGGCAGGAAAATACATATGGCAGATTGTCACCATTCAAGGTAATTTTAAAAAATTATTCTATGGATCTTTTCCCATATTGTCACTTAAATGTGTAGTTGCACTTGGGAATCGAGATAGGCATGGGGGAGCAGGAGAGGTTGTGTTGTTATATGGTAGTGCCCTGGATTTCTACCTTAGCTGGCCTAATTAATGTTACAATTGTTCCAAAAACTACAGGGTAGGAGTTTAAACCCTACTATTGTCCTGTCATTGTACCAGGGCAAGGAGGAGAGTTCACTGAAAGGACACATTTTCTGTCCCATTAATTGTTTTTTTTAAAGAAGGAGACCCATCAAACCCTTGACCTTTAAAGGCAATATTCATTCTTAAACGGATCCTTAGGCTTAAATATGCTTTTCTTTTTTTATCTCCACCCCTCCATCTCTGTCTCTCACACAAATACATAGATATATGCAAATATCTTTGCCCTGTTATAAAGGAAGATGATTCTAAAATCAAGTGTTTCTTTAATGCTGCACAGAGGGAAAAAAGAAAAGAGAAAGAAATCTCCATTCCCAAAATCAGTCCAATGTAAGCCTGGTTCTCCCACACAAGGCAGAGCAGAGCAAAGGAGGCTATTTCTTCTCTCCATTCCATTTGTGGGGTGACACGAAGATTTGTTTATTTTTGTTTTTTTAATCAGCGCTTGTGGAATTCATTCAAATCCTTAAGAATCCCTAACTATGCAGGCTCAAGAACGGATCGATGGTCTGCCATTGTAGCCAGCAGCCACAAGAAATTACAGAACATGATGTGGCTGTGTTTGGGCGCAAGGATGGGAACAGGAAAAGAAGACTGAGGACGTTTTCCTATTGCCAGTGTCTCTATTTTTCAAGCAGGAATAAAGATTAGATTGATAGAAGTGTGGCTATTTCTTTTCTGGCTTTCTGCTCCTGCCATCTTGTTTGCTTTCATCTGACCTTATATCAATTCTGGGACTGATTCTCACTCAAACTTCTCCTGTCCTTGACTTATATTGTCCACCAAAATTGCAGAGCTAACTTGAGGAGGGGTCCCCCCCATTCTCCCCCTAAATAAAAATTTAAGAAAAGTGCTTTTTTGTTTGCTTAGCTAGTGCCCCAGAAATATACAAAAAGATCAATATCATAGTGACACCATTACATGAAGTAACCTTAGTGTGAACCAACTGAAAAACTAATAAACAAGAAAGGGAGTAGCTTCCTCTAGTGATTTGTGACAGGCACAGAAGAGTATGGTTGATATTGGTAAGGGGGCTGCACTGCATGGCTTTTGCATTGCAAGAGAGAGCAATAGAGAAAGAACACTTGATAGGGAAGTTATAGCTTAGCCTTGGTAGCCTAATGTCTTCCAGTCTTTCTCAAGCTCATGTTAAAAGCTATGGAAAAATTTTTCTAGATTTCAGCAAATACAACTTTTGAGAAAATCTGGCTATCCTTAAAATGGCAAATGGTTAACCAGGGATGGACAGGGAAGCTGATACTGTTTTTGAGCACTGTGTATTTTGCAAATTTGTTTTGATCTAATGCTCTTCCCATTCCATAAGTAGCCTTCAACAATGGATATGGTTGGTTCACAGCTGAACCTGCTGGCCACCAACAGGACTTGTCGATTTCCTGGTATGGTTTTAGTACAAAATAAGCCAGAACATGCTGAAATCCATCTGAATTCAGTGGGATGTTTCCCCACTAAATCAGTTATATTTAGTTTCAAATTACATGAGGGAGACATTGATTGACTTGTCTCATTAACTTCAATCAGACCAAAGAGCAGCTAAAGCTAATTTTCAGTCTACTGATTTTAGCATCTTCTAGAATCATCCAGCTATGCTGTAAGGATAGAAAGTCTATTCTCATTAATGATACTATTCTAGTGAATACTCTTGAAATGGTCTATGACCATAATCCTATATGCTAGTATATATTTCTGCAGAATAGGCCTGAAGTTAGAGGAGCTTGACTTGACTCCTAGGTAAGTCAATCTCGCAAGCTCAACCTATCTCACAGGGTTGTTGTGGGGAAAAAATAGAGGGAGGAAGTTGTGTTGGATATGTTTACTGCCTTTAATTATTTGTAAAAATAAAGCTGGGATACAAATACATGAAAATAAAATTAATGACTGCTGAAACGTAGTCCAGCCCCAGCCCAATGAAGCTTAGTTGTAGTTTGGGTGGTTGTGACCTGCTGGCCAAAATGTTTTGTACTTTTCATACCACATTTCACTAGAATGTTGGCCTTCCAAGTGTTCTCTATGGATATATGCATTTCCCTTCCTAGAAGAGTGATAATATTCCTGCAAGGTGCACAATTAATCCAGATTTCATCACCTTCCATATCATTCAAAGAAATGCCATAGACAGGGAATTATGAAGCATTTGATGGCCTTTCTTGGAAGGGCCTGCCTATCTGGCACTCCCATTACAAACACTTCTGCCAGTGTCATGGCTGGAACAAAAATCCAGTTATGTCCCTACCTGCACTTGATAATACAAATTCGAATCCCAATGACTGATTGGGGGGGGGGGGAGATAGAGAGCATGTTTGCCTCTCCCCTAGTTTGACACTGGTCCCCCCACCCTGTGCATTATGGATGCCCAAACGACCTCTTTGAAAACTGAAAAACTGTCAGAAAGCAGAGAGAAGGGTTTAATAAGCTTCTGAAAAGCTTCTGCTGGGATAGATAAAGGTGTTGCCTCTGTTCTGGGAGTATTGAAATTTTAATTTGGAAAGGGGGACTGGGTGGGGGGAGAGGAGAGAGGGAAATCACGTGACAGGTTAAATAATTAATACCGGTCTCTAGCAATGAATCGTTGGCGGTCAGTTCTCACTCGTCGAAGTGATTCTTTCCGAAGTGAAGGGCAGCTTCCTCTTTCTAACCCCCCAACTTCCCCCCACCCAATCTTTTCGTGAAAAAACAAAGCCATTCCTACCCTACAGCCTTTCTGATGTATCTTTGCAAGGGTCTTTAAGCCTCTTAAGCAACGATAAGGGGGGAATGAAGAGGTTTGGTAAGTACGTAAGGACCAGCCTTGCTCCTTGATTGAGATTCATTGTTTCAAGCTGGCTTGCATCGGGGGCGGGGGCGGGGGACAGTTTTTACCAAAGGTTGAAATCTCGCTGACAAACGGCTTGGCGGCCAATTCTGCCCTCCGGGCGATTCATCCTTCTCTGAGGCGAAATCGACTTGATAACTCGCTTCTGGTCTCTCCTCATTTCTCCCTGGGGAAGGTTGCCTGCCCCAGCGAGGAAGAGAGGGTTTTGGTGGCTGGTTCTAAATTTTCCAGGGCTTCATAAATTACCAGCTTCTCCATTAGGACCAAACAAGAAACGGGAGACCAGCAAACATCGTGAGAAAGGGGAATGGAGATGCGGGTGGGTGGCAATGCACACTGAAGGGAGACATACTTCTTAACTCTTAGTTAAGCCGAGCGATTTACTACAGAATGAAAATATCCCTATTTAGGGTCGATTTGGGGATAACAAGAAGTTCCCATCTTCCGGTAAGAGCTCCGAGGCTACTTCGCAACTTTTGAGATGGAAAGAAGACTCCTTCCAACCTCTCTGGCAGTCTAAAATCCCACGATGTGCCATTTAATCGCTCTCCAATACACCCTAAATTTCTGAGGGTTGGAATGCATATTTAATAATAAATGTCCAAAGAGAAAAAAAGTTTCAACTCAAACAAGGCAACTGATGTGGTGGTTTTACAAAGGGATGCTTTATTTTTTTACTTAAAGGAGACAATGGGGAAGTAGCAGAAATATTGTAGTAGCCGCGAATCCGAACCCGCGTGAATATTCTCAATTTAGCAGTAAATATCTGATTCAATCCGCGGGCTCTTGTTTAGGGGAAAAAATACCCCCCCAATAAATTATTATGGCTACTTTTCTCTTTCTCAGTAGTTTAGCCCCAAAATTGAAATTTTGCTTCTTCCTACCAAACCCTACTGCTACCAAAGGAACCAATTACAATTTGGGGCAATGTTTCCCCCAAATGGAACAGGGCCTTTTAAAAAACATTTGCAGCAATGAGCCTCCAAAAGAAAGATGGATCAATACTTTTACCATTCACTTTTACTAGCCACATGAAGAAGGATCATGCATATTTATTTTAAAACCTGGCACTGATAGAAACAATGGAGTAAAAGATGGACAAAGACACTCATTAAATATGTTTGAAGAAAACTTACCTTTGAGGTCAACAAGCTTATCCAGATGCCCTATTTTTATTAAGGAATCCACAGAAGACAGACACACAACTATTTAACTCTCCTGCTTCCAACTTCCCACTCTTTTTAAAATTATTGTTCTTGATTCTGAATCAGTGCTGATAGTATCTCATAGTTGTTATAACATAGATGTTATTATAACATAAATGTTATTTGACTAAATTATGCTAAGCAATGATTTTCCAGCTATATAAAAATACATGTTTCTGATAAGAATTATATTAAAAGAAAATGTAGGTTTCTAATTGCAAAACTAACTTTCAATTTCATCCATATGTTGCAAACAGCATCATTATTGGTATTAAAATTATAAATTTCCTTTTACTGATGTTTTTACTGTTCTATAAGCAAAATAAAAAGTTGATTTAACTAATATATCTTTTAAAGTTGCAAAACAGTCCTCTTCCCTTCCCTTAAAATTAATATCTATAACTTCAATACAGTTTAATTGTTAGTTTATCTGTTGCCTGTTCTTTGTTTACAGCATTCCAGGTCACGGAAAAATATGATTTAAAGTATATAACCTGGAAACAATTCTGTGCTGTGGCTGGAAGGACGAGGAGGTAAGAACCGTGTTTGAGGTGGTGGGAGGAAATTAAACCTCTTGTACAATAGTTTAAAATAGTTTCATGTTGCAGAGAAGAGGACTTGATTTGCCAGTACTTGTTAGAGAGGTAACTACAGTGTTGGGGATTGATAAATAGCTAAATCGGTTGGAATTTTCTTCACTATGCTCTATTCATCTTTCTTGGTCAGTGAATGCCCGTCTTGTTAAACAAAGAAATACACAGAGCTTAAAGTAAGAGCAGTTCTCTGAGTTTCATTCAAATCAGACAGCTTTGCACACTGGCTGGAAAAAGCCAAAGACGTAAAAGGGTATTATTGAATATGCATTGGGGGGCAGGTGTGTGTGTGTATGAGTGTCAAGATATAAGACCAAGTTGATAATTAAAAGATTTACATTAATGGACTATTGATAGTGTTTTTCTTTCATGATTCCCAAAGTGTCTCCTAATTTTAGAATGTTTTGCATTAATACAGGAGAGGAAAAAATAGAGTTATAATTTTCTTTAAATGTGGGAATATTATTAATGAGTGTTGAGAATACTTCTAGGAATGTGGAGGATCACTTTTACTTTTAAAATATTCTCGGAAAGCCTCTGAATGCAATGAAAATGGATTAACTGAAAACTTTGTTGTACTCAACTTTTGATGTTAAAGTTAAAGTTCTCATTTCATTCAAATTTCTATCATTGTTAAAAAGTTTGTTCTATCAGGATTTCAGGCTAATGTATGTGGATGGTTATTTGAATTGTCTGCTAAAATTACTCAAAACTGAAGTAGAATTCGGTTAGTACATGTTTAAAGGTAGCCATAAATGATAATGTTCCTTATGTTGATATAATAGCTTGTTCAGGTTCTTCCTTTTAAAGAAGCCCTAGAATCCTGGGTCTTGGCTGTTCCAAAATAAAATATTGTATTTCAATATAAAAATATTTAGAAAGGGAAATTAAAGATGCTTATTACTTAAGTACTTGAGATTTAATACATCATCATTCCAGACCCAACTTCCACTGTTGTAACTTAGCCTTAGAAAATACCCACACATACATTCACACATACGTACATACACACACACACACTCTCCAAGGCTTAGGTATTGTGGATGTTTATTTGACAGAAAGTCCCACTGAAAAGTAGGACTTATAATAGATATGAATATGATCACTCTTGGTAGCTTTAGCTCAAGTCCAGGTTAGGATCTGATTATGCTTGAATCCAAAATCTTATCCATTTATTTGAAAAGCAGCAATCAAGGCCATTAGTACTATTCTTTTTCTTCCAAAAAAGTTTGTTTGAGATCCCAGCTCAGACCTGTTTCATGTTTCTCCAGCCTGGATTCTGTGGCTACATGAACAACTTTATCTTCTCTCCATCTAAATCCCCAAATAAAAGTAACTTTTTCAGGTTCCCTAAAGTGTTTAAATTTCTAGCTCTTTGAGGTGGTAGGAAAATATGGTGAATTTCTGCCAGCAAGACAAAATCTTAGATGCCTAGAAGATTTTTTTTTAAAATAGTCACATACATCTTCAATGAATACTGGAGTTAATAGTTCAACAGCAGTTTTCACATTAACAAGCACCAAGAAACAACTTCAGAATAATTAGATCGTAGAAAAGCAAAGGAAGATTTTCGAGGTAGGCCTATAAGTTGAAGTTGGCCTTAAATTTTGGATAATTATTACTTTGGCTATTTCTTTTCACTTTTGACTGCATGGAAAACTGTTTGCTTATTACTAAAGGTTTACTTTTTTCCCTGAACCTCCTTTCATTAACCATTAATTACAGCTCCTTGTTGTCCAAGAGATTCTGAGGGTCTCTTGACTGGGTTGAAACATTGCCTTAAATAACCCGTGAAACCCTTCTGAGCAGAAAGTTGCTCTCGATTTCAGATTAGCATTTGCCAGCAGAATTCTGAACAGTGGTTGTGCTGTAGAAAAGCAAATCCTAGCTTTTAAGGTTGTACAAATGCACTATAATCTATGGCAGACTTAGACAACAGTCAAAGGACTGAATTCTGCTTTTTGGTGGCTTTAATTCTAAGCATACTTACCTGAAAATAAAGTCATGAAAAGGAAAGTGTGTTTTAGGAGTATTTTATTTATTGACTTCATTCAATTTGTTTTTGTGATTTGCTGAAATCAGATTTCACAATAGTAAATGCAATTTATTCCCAAATAAATATGCATAGAATTGCAGCATTTTACAAAGACTTTTGCTATCCTTTTAAGACAGCTTTTGTTATTAGTTCCAATTGCTATGAAAATATATTTCCTAAAAGTCCGAGAAGCTGAATACCCAGTCTTAGACTAGGGAATTCTCTGACAAATTTTTAAAAAATGAATTCATGTGCTTTCACATTGTTGCTGAAGATGGTTTTCTTTTGATGTAACCATAATCCAGCAATCTCTTAAGCACTCTTAAAATAAATTTAAAGTAAAAAATTTATGGGGCTACTCATAACTGAACCATAAGTTGGTGGAGACTGTAAATTTCATTTTCTTACACATTTTAAATTCATAATAATGAGAGGGAATGTAAAGAGGGAGAAACAGCTTGACAGAGTGTTGAAAGAAGCAAAAGGCAAAGAACTGATTCTATTCTCATGGTCCTGTTGAGAGGAAATGCCTTGGTAAGTAGAAATTGTCCAACTATCGAAATGGGCCTGATAGAAGAAGTAGCTTGTTTCTTCATTATTAAAAGTATTCAACATCTCCTAGGTTAGAAGATACTATAGAAATGAATTTTCCAGAAGCAAAAAAAAAATCAAAAATCATTTCTTATGCTCGTTTAAAAGTCCTTTTATTACCCTTCCTCTTTGTTTTCAAAGTTCTGGGTCCCTAGACAGTTATATTATTATTTTCCCTTAAACATTTCATTGTTCTAAAGCCTTGTAATTTTGCACATCACTCAAGTACTTGCATGGGAAATGAAGGTACCAAAGTTTTTGGTGAAATTTAGATCTACCCTCCAACAGGCAGATGCTGTCCTCTACCTCCTCCTCCTGGGCCATTAACAGTACAAGGACAACTATCCCTTAGTTTCTATCAGAAGGTCCTTTGTCAGGTAATTTAAAGTCTTTGGACTCTCCACAACAACTCTGGTGTTCCACGTGGGTGTTGAGCAAGCGCCATTCAATAGACTTTCAGAAGAGGCTGATGGTCTGAAGGCTTCTCTGCAGAAAATCCAGATTAAGTTCATCTGCTTTGTGCCCAGTGCCCTTCCTCCCTCCCACCTCCGAAAGGTCACCAGAGAGGTTCCATTCTACAGGCCATCTAATTAGCCTTTGATGAAAATAATTCTTACCTTCCCTCTAAAACTTACATGGAAAAAAAAAAAATCTTAATATGTGGGTTGGGAGGATAATAATAAACATCTCCAGCTCGTGGTTTTCCCCTCCCTCTTCTGAAATGCTCTTGCTTCAGGCTTAAGAGGAAAGAAGGGAAAGCAAACACAGGCTCTCTCGCGCACACACACTCACACATGCGCGCGCGTACACACATACACCAGAGGCTCGCGCTTCCACCCCTGATTCCTTCAGCGATTCTCGATTTCAAATAAAAGGATTTAAGTTGACGTATGACCACGTGAGCACATAATACAGCGCATTATTGTGCCATTTGGAGTGGAGACCCGGACTGGCTTCGTCTGCGATTACCTTTCCCCAGATTCTGTCCAGAGCAAGGACTTCTTTCTGTTATCCATCGCCGGTTCTCCCCCCACCCCCGTCCCCTGAACGCTACGATCACCCTCGGGAAGTCTCCGTTTGGGCGACCGCACTCGATCCTGATGGAAAGGTTATTATTGCCCGGCTGTTAAGGCGAAAATGCTTCGTTAAAACAAACCAACCAAATAATAATAATAATAATAATAATAATAGTAATCATAATCAGGGAGACAGAGAGGATGGATTTTATTTTAAGGTATTTTCCGTTGATTTTTTTCCTGGCGCGCGCGCGGCTTCCAGCGGGGCTAAAGCAAAAAGTCCGGGGAAAAGGCTTAAGGGGGCTATGGACAGCAGCAGTTCGCTTCGCCTTCTTCTTTGTTTCGCTGGGCTTGTGAGGTTGGGAAAGGGAGCTTTGCTACGAGCAGAGAACTGTCCCCACCCCGTCTCCGGCCCCTACTCAAAAGGTTAAGATTCCTGCGGATTGTTCTAGATTGGGTATTTTTGGGGGTGGGGTGGGGGCTAAATGATATAGAGGTTCCTTTTAAAAGTCAAAATATGGAGGAAGAACAGATGCTTATTTTGATGTTGCTTGTTTCTTAGTGATTATTATTATAAATAATATTTATTGTTATTATTGTTCCATGAGTGTTTTGAGCAATGTCAGGAGACTGTGATTACAGCCAGAAACTAAGTGCTCTTTCTTTCTTTCTTTCTTTCTTTCTTTCTTTCTTTCTTTCTTTCTTTCTTTCTTTCTTTCTTTCTTTCTTTCTTTCCTTCTTTCTGCCTGCCTGCCTGCCTGCCTGTCTGTCTTTTTTGGGGGGTGGGGTGGGGGACTTAAATAGGATGTATATGCAATTCAGCTGCCATTTTATTTGTGATGCATGGTGATATTATTTTTACCAGTATCCCACCTAACCTGTGCCAGGAAAACCTTTATCAATCCAGTATGGAAGAAAGGTGTTCCCTCCCCCATTCCACTTGCATCTTCATTCTTCTCTCAGAGAATGGAAGAAAAGCACCCATCCATCCACGCACCATAATAATCAATGAGATTCTTTGCAGGGCCATATTTGCTTGAACAGGACTCTCGAAATCAGCAAAAGCAGACGCATGTCTTCCTCTATCTTTCCTAAGGTTTTCATTAGCTATCACCAAATCCTAACCACTTATTTATCTCATATTATGAGAGAAACTGCCCCCTAAATGGAACAGGGAGAGGGCATGAATGCCCTCCTAGCTTTATACAAGGGGACAAATGTTATATAAAATTGCATTCACTACTGAGTCCCAGGATTGCTAAAGGTCAGAGTGCTGACTGTTGATTTATGTTGCCAGTGGGCTGGGGGCAGCGTGCTCGCCTTCACTCTTCTATGCTTTCCTCATCCTTTTATTGGCAGTTGCAATTATTCAACTTAGGGTTCATTTTAGATGCATAAAGATTTAAAGTATCAAAAATAAAAGTATCAAAATAAAACTTTTTTTAACCAACATGGTTATTTTATATTTAACAGCAGAATATGTTAGTGCATCTCTTTCTTACATATACACATATGTAATGAGTACAAATTAACTCTCCTTTTCTTATCTGCCAAACAAGCAGGTCTCCAGTATATCTGCAAAACTAACCACCCATAACTCTTTACTATTTCTCTCTGTGTATTTGTCTGTTAGTGTGTAATTAAACATAATTGTTTGGCAATTGAAAGTATTTAAAAGTAGCTTTTTCAGACAAGGGAAAGAAAATTGGATTTCACATGGACCAGACCCAGCTGGGGGGGGGGAGGGGAGAGCGTTAATTTTGGCTCAATTATTTTGTCATCATTTTGTATGATTTATGGCCCAGTTCTGGAAAATTTTGACCCAGTTAAAACAGTCATAAATAATGAATCCCAAACCCGTGTTTGTGTTCAGGAGTTAAAAAGTGTTGAGTAAATAGAGATCCAGGTACCAATGATGCTGATATGATAAACTCTACTTTCTAGGTAGAAAAAGATTTTAAATTCTGTCCATATCAGGAAACAAGTTCCATAAAATTAATGATAATACCTTCCAGGGAAGATTTGGTAAATTTGGAATGTTAACTGCCCTGAAGTTTAAAAATCTAGAATCGTATTTCTCTTTCCAGTATTTTCTCCCACTTACAGAGCTTTGGTTTATTTTATTTCTTACACATGCACTTTTGAAAAGGTGTGCTGAGATCTTTCCTATTTATTGTGCTGATAAGGAAACTTGCTCATATTTTCCCCCCTAGAGAGAAAACATTCATTTCCAAACTTTACTTTAAAAATTCAAGCTTTTGTTTTTGAAGAATAACCCTCATTCCTACCTTGCTTCAGAATGAGAGGTTCTTGAACCGTTTGGATTTATATTTCTTTAGGTCCAGTTGGTCCAGCATGAATCTAAACGCAGTGTGGCTCTTTAGATGGCAACAAGAGAGGGGATGTTACATTAATGCAAAGATACTTGTATAATGGAGTAGAAAGGAGGGAGAAACTCAATAACCCGAACAAGAACCAACATTCTGAAGCTTCAGTAAAGCTAAAGAAAGAGACAAAGGATGGGGTAGGTTTTACCAACCATAAAACTAATAAATGGGAGAAGAAAGGAACAGTGCCACTTATTAATTGGATACTTTTATGAGAAAGTTGGAAAATTATCCTTTCTATTTGAACCTTTATTTGACTTCCGGGAAGGAATTTTAATATTTGCTGCTTCAGGCACCTTCTGAATGAAATATACTCAGAATCGAGCAAGGTGAGCAAGCCCAGCTGGCTGTTGCCTGCATTTTTTTTTTTTTTTTTAACTTCAGAGGAAGAAGGTGGTGGGTTGAACATCCAGTTTTCTCCTTAAATTCTCTCCGGAGAGAACTTTCTTTGCCAGCTCCACCAAAAAAAAAATGGCTTTCTTTTCTTTTTTTGTGGAGGGATGGCAAAAGGTGGGTGGGGTGAGGAGACAGAAAAAGACCATATCAGCATTTTTTCGGAAGAAAACTATAGGGCTAATGGTTGACAAAAGCAGAGTTCTCTTGCATCGCCACTGCCAAGCTGAGGATATAGCAAAACGGCTGACCGGTGAATTCTGGTGTCGTCCCCACTTCCTACGCAGCAGCTCAGCTTTCTGTCTTTTATGTGGAGTCCTCGCAATATGTTCTGAGAAGCAAGTGTTTTCTGTTGGGTAGCTCTGTTTACAGCTTGGCGCAAGCAGCTATAAATCTTGCCTCGCCATAAATGACAAAAACCATTGGTATGCATAAGAGGCCACCCTGAACTGAAAGTACGTGTGTATGTTTTTGCGTGGTGCGTGTATAAATTTCTTCTTTCCCCTGTTCCACTTTGTTTGGGGTTTAAGGTGACAGTGCAATTTAAAGAAACTTCTTTGTATTTTCTACACCTTTGGTAAGGCCTGTCAAAATCGCACTTAGCTTTTATTCCAGCGCCAACTGGCTGATTTTCTGAGGCAGTTTAAAACCTCGCCCTCCGGGTCTAATGTGATGGGCTTTTTGTTGTTGTTTTGTTTTGTCTGTTTTGGTATACCCCCTTCAGCGCAAATGGGGGGGGGGGGAATTATGAAAACTATTCTAGTTTCTGATGTTATTTTATCGTCAGACTACTTGAGCAAGAGAATGGCCGGAAAGTGCAGAAAGGGAAGGAGGAGGGGGAAAGGAGAAGGGGGATAAAGAAAGGTGAAAAGAAAGAGAGGGAGAGAGAGAGAAGAGAGGAGGAAAAAGAAAAAGAAGAATAAGGAAAACCAAAGTTACCAAAATAGCAGCTTGCTGATCAGCTTGCACACATAGGGCCATGGGTATTTGTTTTAAATAATGCGAATTGAGACACTGGAGGCAATAAGCATTAGACTAAGTCCTTAACTCTGACTGGGCTTTAGGAAGTCTTGATACCTTTCAGCTAAGAAATTATGCCTTTCCTTTTCAAATAAATATTCGCCTCTCCAAAATATTCCTGAGGGTATACAATTACAATTACAATTACATCCAAGTCTTTATTAGTGGTTGCTTTGGTTATTTAGCATTTAGTTACAGTTACTTGGAATTAGAACCTTGATAATTATTTAGTCTCTCCGCCATGGAAGGAGACAGGCAAGTTTATTTCACTAGCTATCCATCCAGGCATTATTTCTCATTTCAACTTGGAACCAGATTCTTTTCTATGCTAAATATTAACTGCTCCTTTTGTAAATGGATGGATGTTCTGTTTCCTCGATGATGTGTATATGAATGTTTGCCTAAGGGAAGGGCAACCTGAGAAGAGGGGAAGTGGCCATAAGACGAGGGTCCCCTACAGTGTTTTAATCCTCCCAGTTAAAAGTGCTATAGAGATTGCCCGGGATTGTGGGACAGACCTGAAGTCTACTTACTATTGTGCGTGATGGAGGTGGGGCAATGTTTATCCATATGTGGTATAACTTCCAGATTTTAAACTATGCCTTTCATCTCTCCCATCCCGTCCAGAATTTTCTGTATTATTCATCAAGCTGTTGCCATACTGTTGTGTGAAATTTATGTTTGCGGGTGTTTTACACACACACACAAAAAAAAAAAAAAAAAAAAAATCTGGGGGGGAGTGATGACCTTTTTGTGAACATCCTTTGTCTTGATTAGCATAATTTTCCTAGCCTCTCGTGCCTCTCTGGCCCTTCACTCTTTCACTGCCTCTTTCTTCTCACTCCATCCATTCCATCCCACCCACCCTCCCATCTCTCCTGCCTGCCCCGGACTTTCCGAGGCAACTGCCTCCTTTTTCCCAACAAACGCCCCCTTGGGCGTGCAAGGTTGCACAGGCAGCCCTCTGCCTTTTCCCAGCGATCCGGTCTAGGAGAGAGCTTGTCCGGGGGTAGCGAGGCACGACTCTCACTCGGCCCCAGGGGTGAGGTGGAGGGCGTGGAGGTTGGGGCCGGAATGAGGTAAGGACAGGGCAAGGGGGGGGGGAACACTCCACCAGAGGCAAGCTGAAGAAAGACTTTCTTGGGTGTCCCCTTCCTGGTGGAGGCAGGGAGCCTACGGTTCTGATTCTTGGGCTCGTCCTGGCAGAAGTGATTTGAACTGGTCCCCATCCCGGAGGAGCAGAAGGCACTTAGTTGCCAGGGCGGGAGGGGTTAAAGGGAACGGGGGGGGGGGGACAGCCTGATCCCCGGGCTGGCAGGGAACGACTGTCGCCTAGCCTCCAAAGACCAATACTGGCTTCCGCCTCAGTCATCAGAATTAAGGTAAGCAAGCCCCAAATACGTGGCTATCAGTGGTGAATGCCGGAGTTTATGTCCTGGTTGATTTATGACCAGAGACTTAAATCTCGGTTCAAGAAGAGTTCACAGGCTGGAGCTTCCTTCCAGGCAGTGACGGATAGACCATTTCACATTGAGTTCAGGCCGGGTGCCCCTCTCCCTTCAACTTTTCTTTATCTGGCAGGAAATCTTCGGCCGCCGAGAGGAGGCCAGCGGTGGGGAAGTGGGTGGGGAATGTAAACGGGGGTCCCCCGCATGGACCACGATTTACAGGAGGGATGGGGTAGAAGGGTAAACCAGACAAGAGCAGAGGAAAGGGGCTCAAAACCTGTAGTCTGGTCTGCCAGCCAGGTCAAGAGAACACCGATGATTTTGGATTCAACCCGGTATTTTCTGCAAGACTTCTAGAAACTCCTGTGCATGCACGGTTACTTTTCTTGAATTGTGGATCGGGCCAATATAGTGGTGATTGGAAAGGTGGATTTTTTGTGTGGCCAAAGTTTCCAATAAAACTTTGCATTGCTTCATAAATTTTAGGAGAACATCCCTCCATCAAGTGCGGATCTCGTTTTTTTCTTACCCCGCACTCCCCTCCCCCTCCCCAGTATTCCTGAACCAAATGTACCATCCAATGCAGTCTTTCCAGAGAGTCCATCTCACTTATTATAATGTGTCTTCCTCCTAAGATGAACAGGAATCGGACTGGGCTGTAAGGTTGCAATCCTGACCATGGGTACAAGAAGTATGTTCCTTTTAATCAAAGGGGAGACGGTTTTGGAATAAACCTGTGTCAAATAGATACTATGAAAAAAAAGCAGGCATCAACTTGCAGGTTGGCAATATAATCTACTATTACTAGAAAGTACAAGTTTGAAGTCATACTTTGATGTCATTGGGTTTGCAAACAGACTTTTTGGTGATGGAATAGTGCTTATACGAGTTTCCCTCACTGGCTGTTTGTGTGTTTTCTTGAAACAATTATTTACTTTTAGTGAAACAATTCTGTATATAATGTGAGCCTGTGTATTAATTTTTTTCTGTCTCTAAACAAAAGCTATTTCCTCTGTTAAGGGCATTGTTGTCAACTGCTTTTTGTTTGCACTGATTATCCACAAGCAGGAAAGGGGCTGCCTGACTGTCTCACCCCAAAGTCACTTTTGCATATTTTTTCCCTATTTACAAGCAAAAGGAAATTTGGAGACCTTTTGTAAGAGTTCTTTCTGCAAAGGACAGAAAGGAATCAGCCACCATCTTATTGTTTCTTAATTCAAAAAGCGAACTAACATTTCCACCCTATCCCCCACTCCCAACAAAAGGGCAAAATGTTAAAAGTCTGAAATTAGGAAGGGCTATTAGAAAACAGATAGTAACACTCAGGCTCCCAAGTCAAATTTAAAGTAAAGTTCTGGAGTTTAAAGTAAATTTACTCCCAAATCAGATAGTGTCAGTTCCCACCCAATCCAACTGCAGCTGAAATTCATCTTCTATATTTTTCAATACAGGTTGTTTATTATAACTTTTGAAAGACTTGATTGTTGTTTTTAAAACCAAGCAACCAATAAAAGAAGATAGCCTCATCCTCTACTGAAGGAAGCTGCCATCTGCAAGAGGTTTACTAAATCAATCTGTCTCTCATGTGTGCCTTGTTTTGAAAAAACAAAACAAAACACAAAACTTGGGTGAACTGAAATTCAAACTCCTGCAATTAATTTGAGTGTGCTTGTGAGGTGATAGTGTATAATGTATCCCTCCAGCAAGATAACCTGGCAGCCCACTGTTTTGACTGGAACTTGAGTTGGGAATGTTTGTGTGAATATGAGGACTTTGGAGAGAAGGCATGGAAGTGATAGGTTTTTAACTGGTGGTTTGGATGATCTGTAAAAAGTTCTTCAATTGCAGATAAGGAGTCTTCTGAAATCCCACCCAACCTCTTCTCTAGCTGATTCTGCTCAGACAGGTAAACATTGTTGAGTGAACAAAAAATATTTGCCTGGTTTGTAAGAGTGTTTGTGGTTTTGTGCACCCATTCCTCTGTCTGCATCCAAATGACCTCCATACATCAAATGACACTGCAATCTCAGCGACAGAACCTATTATGGTTGAGTTAGGAGGAAGGTTCAAGCTGTGGTCATGGAGATGGACACTAGCGGGTGTGCCTTTTTCCAGATATTTGTGAATATATTCATGAAGGAGGGAAAGGGGGAAATAATAATTCAAAACATCTGACTGACTGTGCAACCAACCATAATAGTAATAATGTCATGTTTGATACACCCCTCAAATAATTAGACCGGGATCCTGCAAGGACACAAGCAACCAAAGGGACAGGCCTGAAACTTCCCACAAAGGAGCTCTAACTGGAAGATAATTTCTGACTGTTACCCGTTTGCTACATGTGGAGACTATTGGATGATAGAGGCCAGATTTGTGTCCCTGTCTAAACTGGCAGCAGTTAAAGCTAATTTATGCGCAGGAAGTTGGCTGATTATTAAGCGGAGAAAGCTCGGGATATCCCCAGCCACTGTGCAGTTTCATCACACGAGGGTCATTATGGGTTCCATTTATCAAATCTTTTGGTTTCCTAGCCAACATTTCATGAGTTCGAACCCCTCCAGCGCTGGATTGTTGAGTCACTCTTCGTGGTGAGCCTTGAAGATGCATGTATTGATTTTTCTTTAAAAGGCATTGTATCCAACCCTTTAAGTAAAGTACAGCAAGATTTTCTTTTTCTTTCGATAAATAAGGGAAACAATATGATATTGCTCGAAAGGAAAGCAAAAGGAAATCGTAAGTGGTGCTTTGAAGCGCTTCATAGTCTTAAATCAGTTATGGAAAACAATCTGCTCCAACCTCTTTCTTATCTGGAGGCCATTTATTGCAGTGATCGATCAGAGCCCTTTTTATGGGAGAAAAGATAAAACAATTCTTAGCCTGCATGTGGATGTGAGTGTGTGCGTGATTAGAAATCACCCAATTCTACTTTCTCTTGGATCTGTAAACCACACAATCTGGGCTGCCAGTAAATCTCTGCATATCTCTTTCTATTTCTCCCTCCCCCTCCTCTTACCGAAATTCTCTTCGCCTTCAGGCCAAGTCATGCTGCTAAATATTGCTGACCACTTTTTCTGTTATGGCTTTCATGTCACTTAGCTATTGAAAGTAAGATGGATTTGTACTATTTCTCCACTCTCCTGTGCTTTCCCTACACCCTAGGTCTACAAGGAGAGCCCATTGGAGGAGAGACGTCATGTGACAGAGTGGTGCCAATGTTATTCTTTAAGGGTGTCAAGACCCTGTCAGTTTATGAAATAAATATTGGGAAACAACGAAATGCAAAAAGCGACCTACTACGACAGCTCTGCGATCTATGGAGGCTATCCCTACCAAGGAGCAAATGGTTTCGCTTACAATGCTAGTCAGCAGCAATATCCTCCGCCTTCTGCTTCAGCGCTGGTGGAAACTGAGTACCATCGACCTGCATGTTCTTTGCAGTCTCCCGCCCGCACCAACAGCACTGTGTCCCATCACAAGACTAATGAAATCAGCGAGAGTTGTATGAGGACCATCCCCAGCCAGTCTCTCCAGCCCCCAATCCTATCAGAACAGTCCGAGCAACAGCCTCCGACCCAGCAGGCACCACTACTGCCCCCTCCTCCTCCTCCTCCTCCTCCTCCTCCTCCTCCTCCTCCTCCTCCTCCTCCTCCTCCCCCCTCCGTGTCACCACCTCAAAATGCTACTGCCAACAGCACCCCTGCCAATGCCACAAAGAGCTCCATCCTGAACTCACCTACCATGTCCAAACAAATCTTTCCCTGGATGAAAGAATCTCGGCAAAACACCAAGCAGAAAAACAGCAGCTCCAGTTCAGGTAATGGAATAGGGGAGGGTTAACTGGAGAAAGCAGGAGGGTTCAGTACTTACTAGCCCAAGCAGCTGATCCACCACCCTCCAAAGTTCTGCTAAACTTCTTGGGAGCCCTGCCTGCCAAGTATTTCGTGGTGTCAGAAAAGAGAGATGAAACGTACCCACTATTTTTACTGGGAAATTGAACCCGTACAATCTCTTGAAATCACAAGCATTATTTTTTATTTCATTTGTGCATACACACACAAGCCCATCTCCAGAGAGTCGGGTGATGAGAGAGGCTTCAGTTTGCTTGATGGTGACCTCTGTTCAACTCTGAAAAAAGAATGTGAAGTTCCCTTTGCTTCTCTCTTTTCAAGCTTGGATGCCTGTTAGAATCATCTTCAACATTCCATACTGCAGCCTCTCCCTCCCCCCCACCCCCACCCCCCTTGGCAGCTATTAAACCAGAGCCAGATATGTACAAGCCCCTGGCATGTCTTCCACCAGTATTAGCACTTTTTTTTTTTTTTTTTGGCTTGATTCTATTCCAGCAATAAGCCAGCGACTTATTCCTGCTGAAGCGTAATGAGAATAAAATAGCTCATCATGATCTTCAGTCAAGATCAATGCTTTGTTTGATATTCATAACCTCCTTTGATTTTAGCTCACAGACTGGCAGCCTTATAGGAATGGGAACAAAGCTTAGGTTTCTTTAGCACTCTGAAGGCAGGTCCATAAATACATTATGGGTGGATTACAGTGTTTATCTACAGTGTTATTGCATAAGTAAACCCAAATCGATGAGAAAAGTATTAGCGTCCTTTTCCCCAGGCATTTGGCTTCTACTTATCATTTACTTCTGCAATTTATCTTGAACCGAGAAAGTAGATTCTAAACATTTTTGCAAATGTTTTCCTCAATGCATTTCTAATGCTATCATAGAGTAAAATAATCATAGGCAGGCTTTATTATTTAACATATTCAGTGCTCTATGTTCTATATTTCTCTCTCTCTCTCTCTCTTCTGTATATATTTGTATATCTTAGTTTACCAAACCAGAATCTATATATCTTGTCAATCAGAATACTAAGAGTAGATGCTAAATGCTTGTATTTGGAAATAACAGCTACTGAACCTTTCAGATAGATATGCTTTAAGCTGCAGCCTTATCTCATCATTAAGTTCAGTAGCCAGAAGCTTAGATACATAAATTAAGCTTAAACATATAAAACTTGAAAGAACAACTTATATACTTCCAAAAGACTATCCTCTAAGAATCAAATAGCTTCAGCAGTGGTTTCTTCACTAATGTGAAGAAAAGAGCAGGGCATTTTTGAAAACGTATTTTTTTCTCTCTCTCCCTGTAGACACAGGACAATTAAGTAAATAAATAATACAGTCTACCCTTACATGCATTTCAAAATTGTTATCAAGGCAAACTATTTTTACACTTTAAGAGTAGGGAAGGAAGTGTCTTATAGTTGGTTTGGACTACATTTCCCATAATACCACAACATTGCTTAAGATAATTAAGCCCGATGGATTTTGCAATGCAAAACCTCTTCTGAGGCATCAAACAGTATATCCCTTTAAACTCAATCACAGATTTGGCTTTGTATCTCTTATTTCATTCCATTCTTTTCAATGGGCTGAAGCTGGCTTTAAACCAAGTAATATTCTGCTTCAGGACTGTCCAAAGTTACCCTGAGAAGGAAGTGAAGGGAGAATGGATGTTTGCTATCAGGATTATATTTTGATTTTACTGATGTAAGGCATCCATATTATTGACAATAATCCAACTCAAGTAACAAGGAATTTCTGTGGTTTGGCGCTGAAGAAGAATAGTCTGACAACCATTAGTTGCCTTGTTTATCTTTCTTGTAAAAATTACATTTCTGAGGAGCTGCTATTTCTAGTAGTTTTTGAAGACTGCATTGCTCCTTTTCTAGAAATGGTTGCCTCAGGCAATTATTACTAGATCAGAGAATTAAAATGGGATGGGAAAGACCAGAATATTACTTAGTCTGGTGGTTTTCAATTCTTATAATCTTCACTCTGCATAGCTATTCTGGGGATAAGAGACTAAAAAGTCAAATATAGTTGGAGGGTGCTAGGTTTGGAAGGAATCGATAATTTTGCTTCAGTGCTCTTATGAAAGCTTGCTAGTTTCAGGATGAGGGAGACACCAACCATTCATCATGATTGATTCAACACAGGATGGTTGAATGGAAGAACACCACTTTGACTCAGGCAGAAATGGCCTTTGATCAGCTTTCCTTCCATTTTAAATACATTTGCTATTAGTTTGGGCAGAGTGAGCCATTCTAACATTAGATCTCACAGTGTACTTGCAAATTTAGCAAGTAAGTAGTTTATTATTATTTCTGGTCATAGTATGCTAGGTATCATCCTACTTATTTTGTTCTTTGTATGATTTGTATAGGTGAGAGTTGTGCTGGTGATAAAAGCCCCCCAGGGCAAGCTTCTTCTAAAAGAGCTCGCACAGCTTACACCAGTGCCCAGCTGGTAGAACTGGAAAAGGAGTTCCACTTCAATAGATACCTTTGCAGGCCAAGAAGGGTAGAGATGGCTAACCTCCTAAATCTCACTGAAAGACAAATCAAAATATGGTTTCAGAATCGCAGGATGAAATACAAAAAGGATCAGAAGGGCAAAGGCATGATGACCTCTTCTGGAGGACAATCCCCCAGCAGAAGTCCTGTCCCTCCAACTGCTGGAGGTTTCCTGAATTCTATGCATTCCCTCGTCAACAGTGTTCCATATGAGCCCCAGTCACCACCATCTTTCAGCAAGACTCATCCGAATACCTACAGCATCACTACATCATATCCGACTCCTATCAATAACTGCCCTCCTCCTCAAAAGAGATACACCGGAACTGCAGCAGTGACACCAGAATACGAACCTCACCCTCTTCAAGGCAATGGTTATGGCAATCCACATATACAGGGAAGCCCCGTCTATGTTGGGGGCAATTATGTGGATACCATGGGAAATTCGGGACCATCTATCTTTGGTCTAACTCATCTCCCTCATCCATCCTCTGCCAATATGGACTATAGTGGGGCAATGGGCAACAATCATCACCATGGACCTTGTGATCCACACCCAACATACACAGATCTTACTTCTCACCATCCTTCTCAGGGAAGAATTCAGGAAGCACCCAAACTGACCCATCTGTAATATATCATTGGTTATATAATGAGTCTTAAAAGCTTCCCAGTTTTTTCTTTTTTTAAGAAATGGAGGGGGACCCCAACTTTTAAATTCTCTCTCCCATCCCCTATCCAATACAAACAGTTTTATTTGCTTCTGGGTTTTATTCTGATGTGTTTTCCTTTTGGTAAAATGCGTTTTCAAGTTTATGTGACGTAGCAATATTTGTTGCTTGAATTGCTCTCTAGTTTCAATAGTGGATATTTATCTTCTTGAACTCTTGCCTTGTGATCTTGCATTGAGAGTATACATAGGCTTTATACTCTTAACTTTGACTCTTTTATCAAAACAGGGTATTATGAACAAATTTTCTATACAGACAGTTCTTAAATGTGAATTTGTTCATACAGAATCAGTCCCATCTGGGAAACATTTTTTATTTTAATTGCACTTCTTTTAGATAACAAGAAAAAAGGGCGCTTAAATAGGGGCTCCTGAGCAAAATGATTAATACGTGTACGTCTTTAATCGTGTGTATGCTGGTGAATTTTCAGATTTATTTATATTTTTTTGAATAAGTGTTTAAATTTTTTATTTATCCCCATCTGTCATATTTATATATATGAAGATATTAAAAATAAACTTCTTTACCCTGAATATTCAGGAAATATTGACTGGCTGTATGTTTAATGGCATACAAAGAAAGTATCATTTGAAAAAGGAACCAGAATTATTTTATTTTTTTTAAAAAAGAAATAATGCAATAAAATCTGCAAAACAACACATTAAAGTAGGAAAGTAATGAATCTCTAAATAAACTAAGTAGAAAACGGGTAAACCGGGATTTGACAACAACAAAGGATCATAATTTTGTTTTCAAAAGGATACACTCATATTCTTAAAACTAGCTTACTAAATAACAGCTTTTATTCTGAATAATAGAAATTTATGATAGATGATTTGATTGCCATCCTCCAGTCTGAATCCAAAGACAAAAGGAACGAGGAAAAGAACGTCGGGAACCACTGAGCCCCCTAAGTTTTAAATGCAAAGCCAACCATTATTTTTTTTAAAAACCCTTTCTTCTGACTGGACTTTTAAAGCTGCCAAAATTTAAGTATTTCCAGAAGGTACGGGCGCTAGTCTGTTGCCTTAAAATCGAACAAAGCCTCTTCCAGCACCCCCAAGGCTGGTCGTACAAGCGTTCCCGTCGTTCGCGTTTGACTCCAGACTTAAGAGACAGATTCAGTGAGTAATTTTCCTGAGTCAGCGCTCGCCTGGCGACCTCCCCAAAGAAGACCCGCATACTCAGGGCGCTAAACTGCTCCAAACTGGAAAAGATCCCGGTTTGTGACCGTGGCTGATTGTCGGCATCTCTCTTTGCAGGTTTGTGTGTGTGCGTGTGTGTGCGTGTGTGTCCTAGGTGGTCTCAGTTTCTCGCCTTGTCCTCGTCAAAGTGGTGGACTCGGATCCAAGACTAGCGAGCTGAGGGAGAAACAAAGGCTGTTTCTGGAGGAGCCTCTTCCTCGGTCGAAGAAGCTCAGGTGCTGTGACATTTCTCTGGAGGCTGGAGGCCCCAGGCTGCCCGGCTGCAGGCTGTTCTCTCCTGTTGGCTGGAGAAGCTCTCAGCTCTTCCTCGCCTCCGCGCGAGGGGAAGCGATCGGAGGTTGTTTTAGCCGCACACTTTGCCCCACGGGACAAAATGGACAATCGAGAAACGGCGATGGGCAAGCGTGTTGTTTTCCTAAAGAGAACGAAACTAAATAAGAATCTGTGGACTTAAAACGAGTGTGTGGGCTCATATTTGCGATGACATTGATTCAAAGCACATTTGTTTACAGGCAGATACAATTTTTCATCCCAGTAATGAAGAAACGGATTCCGCAACAATAAATCTGTTCGCGAGGCGACTTGGGCAGCTTTGAAAGAGCTCATCCTATTTCCCCCCCCCCCCCCACACCAACTAACCTACTTCTCTCTGGCTATAGCAATTGCGGAATTATTATCATTCCGCACATCTTGTTAATCTAATTTCCTTTCACAACCCAATCTTTCTCATTCTTTCTAGAGGAAGGGGAGGGGGAGGGGGGAGGGGGAGAACAAAATTATTTATATAATATAGGTGAATGTATAGAACCCCTTCCATTCATAAATACACACGCATACACTCAATTTCTATACAAGCGTTTCATGAAGCCCTACCGGATCTTTTCCTGTCCCTCAAATTCATCTGTGCTAACAAACATGGAGAATGCATCCCCCCTTTATTTCTAAACAGATAAAACATGAGATTTGTCGCCTGTCTTGAATTTGTTTAGGAAGATCTCACTCAGTATGTATATGTATATGTATATGGAGGATATGCCACCGTATGATTTGGTTATTTTGTTTAATTTCAATAAATTTGCCATCATATTGATTTCCCTTTCTTAAATATCAGTCTTTATTTTTTTCCGATAAATAAAATCTCTCTGGTATTTTTCTTCTTTCCTCCCCTCCATATCTGAAAATCTTCCAGGGGCCAAGTGATTGTACAATCTACTAAATTCCTCGTTCTAATTTTGCATTCCATACTTACAGTATTTTATTTTATCTTCGCTGAACCATTTTCCTCTATACTTAACAGCTGTGTGGCTCCAGACTGAATAGGAAATCACAAAATCTATTGAAAAAGCAAAACTATTTAAAAGAGAATTTTTGGAGTGGAGGAATCATTTTAAAATGAAGTAGAAAGGGATTGTGGGCGTTATTTTTCTTCCCCTCCATTCAAAATTAATTGAAGAAAAATGCATTACATGAATTTATGGCATTGAAGGGCTGAGAGCAAGAGAAAAAGAAGGAGAAAACTGGTATGAGAACAGAAAAACTGACCCTTAGGAAGGTATATAAGACAAAGGAAGTGGCTAACCACCTCCATCTCCACATTCCAATTTGATTTAAAAGACATGTATTTATTATTTCCCTTCATCCTGCATATAGTTTATCTGCACGAAAATGTGCATACTTACAGAAAATACAGAAATAAGAAAAGAAAAAAATGCTACTTTAAAAAAGCCAACCAAGAAGAAAAGCTCTTTGTTCCAGGTAGTTTTTCTATTAGATTGTCCACTGGAAAAGGAAAGAACCCACAATTCAGCCTACACAAAAAACAAAAGCAAAAATCTTCCCAATATCCTTCCCACACCAATTTAACTCACAAAGCCTCAGTGAACCAAATTGCCCCAGCCGCCTCCCTTGTTCGCCTTACCTCCTTGTGGGATATAACATACAGAAGCTGGGGTGCACACACAAGCACAAGTAGGCACACACACACACACATGCACCCCAGCAACGTCTTGCTGTTATCATCAATATTCCATAAATAAATATGAAACAAAATCCTTAGGCCTGTGGCTGTCTTCCAGGCAAGTTAAAAAGCTGAACTTTCTATTATTCATTGAGAGGATAGAGTAAGGTGAGGTCCATTTGGGAAAATAAAGCAGCAGCATCTCTTTTGCTTATTTACTAGAGTTTCTCTCTCCCACCCTGGAAACAACCTTTCTTCTTTTTTGCTCAGTCACATTTCATCTAGGAAAGAGCATGAAGCTCGAAATGTGTTCTTAAGGGCCAGAAGCTGTCAAGGCATTTTGGCCGAGAAGATTGATCACGCCTAGATTTCAGCAGAGCTTTGTTTGAAGTAAAGCAAGAAATTAAAAAAAAAAAAAAACACCTTCCAACAACGTATATCTTTGTAATGCACCCTCTTTTCTCCCCCTATATTCTTAAACAATTTCTATCTGAATTTTGTGTTAAGATTATTACAATATATCACCCCTCCCCCACCACCTTTCCTTCCATATTGGAAGGGGGAGTGATTTACTCAAAAAACGAAAGAGGCCTGCTGTTCCTTTCCCTTTCGCCTCAGATGTGCTTCATCAGAAGATAAAGCAACCAGTTTATCATTTGAACCCTCTTGAACAATTCCCAGCACTAAGTCAGAATTTCAAGGTGGTCGACATTTAGGGAGTTTTTGAAATACACAGGAATACCACATGATATTCTTCTCTTCTCTTTCCTATAGCATATTTTGCTGTGGAGGAGAGGAAATACCCTTTTCTGTTCCTTGTTACTGAATCCCCCTGATTCCTTCCATTGTTTCCCCCCCCCCTTTCATTTTTATTTGAGGTGATTGAAGTATTGTTCTGTCCAAGTCTTCAGCGTTGTTGAAGGACCAAATCGAAAGAAAAGCAAGCAAAAAATAATAATGGTGTAGGTCAAACAATATTATTTGGAAAGGGGATCCGTTTTATAATTTTTTCCTACATGATTGATGATAATTTTTAAAACTGATATTGAATTTTGGTGTATTTCTTCTAAATTAAGACTTATCTAACCCATTTTTGGAAACAGTGAGTCAGAGCCAGCTGAATCCAGTATCGTTTTTGTTAATACTCTGATTTCTTTTTGTAATCGACTACATTTCTATGAAAGGTACTTCTATGATTTGGGTGTTTGATGGAAATGCTTAGGATTGTACTATCCAATTCTGTCCAGCCAACTCAAGATATGTACATGACACCGCTGGACTTCTGTTCTTCTGCCTATGGAAGCGAAGTTCCTGGAGAAAATTCCTTCTTCACAATGGATACATGCCAAAATCTGCCGCCAATTGTTCTCGGTACTGTACCGTTCAGAAAAGTGGAGCACCTACCCACCCCCGCAGAAATGCAGAAAGATGCCAGGTCTTGAGGAGGGGGTGGGAAAACCCACTTTGTTCTGGTGCTTGTTTTAATTTTAGGAAGCAATTATTTCTTTCTTTAGGACTGGTGGTGAAGGGGGGAAATACAAATAAAATGCAAATCTAAAAGTAGGGCTCAACGCTTGGCAACCCAGGCCGGGCGCAACTTTCTGATGCGGTTGAGATGAGGAGCCGGCAATGTCAAAACTTTGAAGATTAATGGATTACTTTGTTAATGACTCAAGGCGTCAGATTGGAGGTGCTTAAATGATTTGCGAGGTGCGAAGCGCTTGCCTGACAGTTCCAAACAATGAGAGGGGAGGGCGCAGGACGGGAACAAGCGGGGCAGAAGCCCTACAGGGTGAGCAGAGCCGCGGCGGCCACAGGAGCAGCGGCGGCGGCAAGAACGAACGGCCAAGCGGCGACCGCAAGAGAGAGACGCAGGCACACAAACACCCTCTTTCACACAAGCACAGTCACTCACCCCAGATATCATTTCAGATTAGGAGGCAAAAGGGGAGCGGGCAAGCAGCGGAGGAGATAAGCCTCCTCCTAAAAAAAAAAAAAAAAAAGTGTAAATAATGCCTCTCCGGCCCCAATGAGGCGTTCCTTCTCGACTTTTTTGGATCAATCAAACAGACAGTGGCTTCTTTTGATTAAAGCCCAAATTGTCATTGGGCAGAGGCAATCATGTGACAGCCAATTCGGTCCAATTTCAACCTTGTCTCCATGAATTCAATAGTTTAATAGTAGCACGGTCCCCATACGGCTGTAATCAGTGAATTAGAAAAAAAACACCCCACGAGCGATCTTCTATGATTTTTTTTCCTTCCTTCTTTCTTGTCTCCCCCTTTTTCTTTCTTTCTCTTCTTCTCTTTCTCTCTCGGTCCCCCCCCCCTTCCCCTGACTGGGCCTTGCTCCCCCTCCCCCTCCCAGAAGCGCTAAATAAGAGGGAACTTTTTCTCCAAGGGGGCTGCGAGTTGAAGGCCATGAATTTCGAATTTGAGCGAGAGATTGGCTTTATCAATAGTCAGCCATCGCTCGCTGAGTGCCTGACATCTTTTCCCCCTGTCGGTGATACATTTCAAAGTTCATCAATCAAGAACTCGGCGCTTTCACACTCGACACTGATTCCTCCTCCTTTTGAGCAGACCATCCCCAGCCTGAAACCGGGCAGCCACCCTCGCCACAGCAGCGGCAGCCGCCCCAAGCACAGCCCCAATGGCAACAGCGGCAGCCCAGTGCCACCCGGCGCCCTCCAGCCTCCGGAGTACCCCTGGATGAAAGAGAAAAAGGCGTCCAAGAAAACCGCCCTGCCGCCGCCTGCTTCGGCCTCCGCCCCTGGACCAGCTTGCCTGAGCCACAAAGGTCAGTTGAAAGACTTTGCTGCACCATTCTGCTTCCCAAGGCTTCCCCACGATTTGTTTGTTCTCCCTCACCCTCCCCACTGCCTTCGCCTTCTCTGTTGGAGCGTTGCCTTCCTAACTCAGGCGCTTGAACCCTGAGGAAGGAAGCTGGCGGTGGGATCCACAGGCAAAAGCACCAGAGACACCAACCCTCCTTCGCCCCCACCCCAAGCAAAGTTTCTTTCCCCCTAACTTGTTTAGCGTGGGATGATTTATTTGAGTTGGAGGTGACCTCCTCTTGTCTCGCTGTCCTAGAGTGGGATCCTTGACAGTAATGAAGAGTGATAGATTACTCTTGCTCAGCAAAGCAGCTGATGCATTAATTATAATTTGTGGTATGACTAATATCAAAGTTTGCTCGGCTAGGGGAAGGTTTGGGAGATGGAGCTCCTCCAGCTGAGGGAAAAAGGGGTCCCGGAGAGCGGGCGTGCAAGGGGGCAACACAATGGCTTTACTGCATTCGCGGGCGGCCATTTTGTTGCAGTTGAGATGTTTTTACGCTCTGGAGAGAAGGAGAGCGAGAGGAAGAGATTCCCCACCACCAGTACCACTCTGTTCTTTCCAGACTCGAGTGTCCTCAAAAGGACCAGCTGGGGCAAATTTTCCACCTCTCACCCCCTTCTATGGCATGCATCCTTCTAACTGTGGCTATTTTTTTCGTCAACAGAATCTCTGGAGATCTCAGAAAATGGTAATGGGGGCTCCAGGAGACTCAGAACTGCGTATACTAACACACAGCTTTTGGAGCTGGAGAAGGAATTTCATTTCAACAAGTACCTCTGTAGACCAAGGAGAGTGGAGATCGCAGCTCTCCTAGATCTGACGGAGAGGCAAGTCAAAGTGTGGTTTCAAAACAGGCGGATGAAGCACAAGAGGCAGACCCAATGCAAGGAGAACCAGAACAGCGAAGGGAAATGTAAAGGCTTGGAGGACCTCGAAAAAGCCGAAGAGGAGGAGGAAGAGGAGGAAGAGGAAGAAGAAGAGGAGAAGTCTCTTTTTGAGCAAGCCCTCAGCAATATCTCGGGTGCTCTTTTGGACAGGGAAAGCTACCCTTTTCAGCAGAATGCCCTGGCTCAGCTGCAGGCGCCTCCAAGCCTCCACAATGGAGAGTCCCAAACTTTTCCAGTTTCGCCTTTAACCAGCAATGAGAAAAATCTCAAACATTTTCAGCACCAGTCACCCACTGTTCCCAATTGCCTCTCAACAATGGGCCAGAACTGTGCAGCTGCCCTGAACAATGGCAGTCCGGAGGCCCTAGAAGTCCCTTCTTTGCAGGACTTCAGCGTTTTCTCTGCAGATTCCTGCCTACAGCTTTCTGATGCTGCCGTCTCCCCCAGTTTGCCAGGATCCCTCGACAGCCCTGTAGATATTTCAGCCGACAGCTTTGACTTTTTCTCAGATACGCTCACCACAATTGACTTGCAGCACCTGAATTACTGAGAAAGCACAGACCTTCATGCACCAAGGGTTATACCTTCTTTTTTTCTCCCTCCTTTCCTTAATTTTTATTTTCCCTTCCCCCTTTGATCTGATTTCTTTTTCTTTGTCTGTGATGTTGGGAGAACTACTTTGCCATTTCCCAATGGCATTTTAGTTTAACCTAGTCACAATCTAGGTCCTTCTATAAAAGCAATATATATGGCCTGTAAGAAAGTGATCATATCAAATTTGTATCTTCACTTTCTTTTTATTTTTGTATTACATTAGGGTGCGTTGTCATAACTATTTTTGGTAGAATAAATTCTTGTTTACTACAAGCACCTTTTTATCTCTTTCTCTCTCTTCATGTATAGCACAATGAGTTGCCCCCCCCTCCTCCTTTGGTCTGAAATAAAGCCAAGAAATTTGGTTACAGACCTCTGTTCTTTTTTTTCTTGAGAAAAACATTTATTGGAAGAAAGCTACTGAAATCTTTTCCCTCCCTTTCTCCCCCATCTCCCAAAATGGCATTGTTACAATTCTTCCCATAACTTAGAGAAGATCTTTGATCCTTATTAAAAATAAGCATTTCCTCCGTTTAATACATACCATATATATTAGAATTAAAATACACGAAAATACTGCTTTAGTGCTATTAAAAGCTATTAAAAACACTGAGTTTGTCTCTTGCACGCATATATATGAAAGAAAAATATTCTGCAAAAGAAAAAAGCAGAGGCTCCTTAGAAGGATTAGTTATGCAGACGGATAAAATGTATATATTTATATTAGTCACTGTGTTTATTCTTTTTGCGAATCATGTCTTGGAAAGAAATGTTGGTGTGGAGAACCAAGAAAGGTATGCTTCTGATGGATTTCCGTCCCAGTGTTCCAAAGGTCCCAAGAAAAGAAATCTAAAAGAGAGAGGAAATCAGAAAAGCCATTTGGTAAAATCTAGTTATTAATTGTTCAAGGCATATAAACTATGGGTTTAAAATTGGGTTTAGAGGACAAAAGCTCAGGATGAAGTTGGAGAAACGGCATTCTCAGCAAAGCTCAGTTTGGACTAGGTTAACAAGTGTACATTTCAGAAGATCTTTTAGCTATCTTATCCTGCCAAAACCACATAAAAATTGAAGAGGCCGATCTAAAAGATCTGTTAATTGAAAGTGGTAGTGGTGTGTGTGTGTCCATCCTCTATTGCAGGTTAATTTAACTCATTCATACAGGTTGATATGCGTTATTTTGTGTCCTACAAGATAGCAGCCTTTGTTAGCAGATGGGGTTTGTTTTTCTTGGTATGTGTTGTGTGTGTGTGTGTGTGTGTGTGTGTTTGTGTGTATGGATAAAAAAACTCCTTTTTTTCTCCCTTTCCCTTGGTAAGAATGCATATGTGTGTTTATGTAGGTGCACTAGCATATGGAGAGAGAGAGAAAAAATGATTCAGGCTTTTCAGGCTTGCATTTGCTAGCCCTTCTACTCAGGCTGCATTTATTTTGGTGGCAGATTGCTTCCCTGCTTTGCAACCCATCTATGTGGGGTGGCGCAAAACCGCGTGGGTAATAGCTGGAAGGACTGGATGTAATTCTTCCTAAACTCATAAATCAAACGCTTTTTGTGAATGAGAATGTCATCAAAGAGATCAATTGCAGGAACACATGCACAAATAAAAATCCTCTTACGTATTTGCTGGAGTAGGGGATCCCCGTCTAAAACCATTAAGCTTGGAAGAGGCTAGTCATAATTCATTTTTTATTGCTCTGTTAAAACAACTGCTTGGCTAACCTTCAGGTGCGGCAGGGAATCCCCTTTCTTTTCCCATTCCCCCCTTTCTTCTTCGCCTAGCACGAAAATCGAAGGTCGCTCTTTCGGGGCAGAACATTTTCTTTAAAGAAGCACATTTTCGTTTATAGACGCTTTAGTTTAAAGGCAAACCAGCAGGTCTGTTAGTTTGGGGAGCCTCCTATGCTACTGACAAAGAAGCTTTCGACACAAATCAGTTGCCTCCAGACCCTAAGCAGATTTTCCCTTGAGACCAGAACTATGCTGAGACGTATAGTTCTCACACAAAAAGGGGGGCTAGGGGGCGGAAAGAAATCTTAACAATGATTCCGGAATGTGAAGGTTTTTCGGGAAAATTCTTGAGTGCTTTAACTATCCGATAAACGCAACAAACGGCGTTGCTCGGTTCAGACTACCGAAGACAGGCTCGCAACAAAGGGAGCTGTAGGGGCGAAGCGGCGAGGGATCGGGTCTTGCAAAAGTCCCGAGAGGTGAAAGTTTTGGAGGGAACTCGCGCGTTCGAGAGTCAAGTTAGAAACCTTGATGGCTGCAAGGGACAAGCCGTTTCATTTCTCTTTCTCACCCCCTATAAATTCTCCCCCTTCTGCACTCTGGCAAGCAAGCGGGGTGGGGGCGGGGGCAGTTGCGTTGGCCACAAAATGCAAAGCTTTCGGGGGGGGGGGGGGAGAAAGAGAGCCTGACAAAGGGGGAAAGTTCTTTGGAACAATGGCGGAGAAATAGACGGTAGAGGATTGAAGGAAGCGGCAGCAAGGAAAGGAAAGGAGGGAGGGAGTGGGGGGGGGAAGAGGGAGGGAGAGAGAGAATGTCTGAAGAGAACAGATGGATAGATAGAAATCGGGCCAAGGATAAAACTGTTCCAACAGTTACTTGGTCTAACAGAAAACATTTTTATTTTCAAAGTTAACAAGCAAAGGTTCTGTTTTTCTAGCAAGAAACATAAAATTTTTATATATATATATATCTATGTCCTTTCCTTTCAGCTAGCCTACAATGTAAGCAACATTGTAGGCTAACTTCACTGATCCGGTTAACAGCTCTATTATTATCCACTGAATATGCTTCCTATTTTTGATAATTGATCTGTGAATGTGAATTATGAAAATGGTTTGCTATACTCTAAAGTGGCAAGTGATATTTTCTTTATTCTGTTCCTAAAAGAAACAGAACTAAGTGTAGACTATAAACTTCCAACCAAAGAGGTGTTTTTTTAAAAAATAGGCTATAGAATTTAGCTGTTTACAAAAATGCCAGAGACCTCCTTCTAAAAATATTAAGTGTCTCTTCATAGCTAATAAGCTTCACATTTTGATCAACTATTCCTAGGTCCTAACTTTCATAGTTATCAAAATAAGAACATTACGTTACCAGAAGAGCTAACCTAGAGATGTAGTTTTAAGGAAAGAAAATAGCAATCTAATTAGATAATGACTAGAACAAAATCTGGTATGTGAGTGAAGTAACTGTTAACTGTTTAGAATTGGCACAAACCTTAATGCTTTCAGCAGGCCTCTTTGAAGCAAACGTTCCCAGGCCCTTTCCATGCTTGTTTTATCACTTTTCTTTTCTAAATCACCTTTTTGTGTCATATAAAGTTTTTTAAGGACTTCCTTCTTAAAAAAAAAAGAAAGAAAGGAAAAAAAAAAGGGATGTGAGAGAAAGGAAGATAGAAAAAGAAGAAAGTATTATCAAAGCATTTAGTAAATAGCTAGGCTGTTCGGGCCAGTTCTAAACTCAGGAAAAAAATGGGTGACTTTAATGGCACTCTTCCAAGAAGAAACTTATGTGGTTGGAAAACAGAAGTAGAGGGCCGTCATTTTGAGCGCGGACTTTTTGCTTTTCCTCGTCTTCTGCCACAACGAAAGAGATACATCAGCTTAGGTGAAAAGGAATCCCAGACCTCCGTTGTCGCTTTCTCAGCCCTTTTCCTCGGTCCCTTTCCTTTTAATCACGGGACGTGGTCATTCAGCGCTTGCATTTCACAGAACATCCTGCGCTGTTTGGTTTTTTCAAACCGGGTGTACAGCCAATGGGGAGGGGAAAGAAGGAAAGGAAGAGGCGAGACTGCGCGTGATTGGCAGAGGGAGGTAGGGTCGAAAACTGGGAAAGAGATTGGGGGGGGGGGGGGGGGAAGGAGGCCGAGTGTTTGCACAGGCGCTCTGCTTCTTCAGCTGCTGAGCTGGGCAGAAGCGAAGACCGCTGCCAATGGCAGCCTTTGTAAGCGTCTCCTTTCCGCACCAAACGGCGTCAAGCATCAGCAGAAGCCCGCAGCCTAAGCCCAGAGGCTTAATTTTTATTCAGCCACCTCCTTCCCACAGCCACCGCCCTTCTTGGGAATTCAGAGCCCGCGTCCGCGGCAACAACAATGGCGTTGCGTCTTATTTCCATGCAAATATAGCCGCGGGAGGTTGGACTAAGCGCCATTAACTCTTGCTGGTTCGCCCCAGGTTCGGACTGTCCCGAGCGAAGAGGGACGGGTCCTGGTTTCCCCCTTGCCCGGATGATCGCCTTATCCTTGTAAAGTCGGGCCTTTAGGCTTCCCCCAGCCCGGCTGTTCTACACCTGGGAGAAGGTGCCAAAAAAGCGGCAACCGATTTGATGGCGAGCGCCTTGGCTTACCTGCAGGCTCTGTGTCCTTCCATTCACGCTGGAGCAGCCCCCTCCGGCGGCCGCTCAGTGCTTTCTGTTCTTACTGCTGTTGTTCCCGCGGCGGCTGCTCCAGGTTGAGCGCTTGGGCGCACACTGGCTCGCCGGCCCAGCTCTCCAAGCCCAACACGCTGGCTGAGAAGAGAGTGGGAGGGAGGGAGGCAACGGCGGCGGCGGCGGCGGCGGCGGCGGCGGTGTCTGCGCGTCACCTTGATGAAGGGGCGCTCAGAATTTAAATGCCATAGCCGGGGTGATCCATCACCAGGAAGGAACAGGGCAACTTTGGCAGCCGCAGCAATGATTGGCTGCCGCCCTCACGTGGTCAACGCCTCACTGTACATTCATATCATTTTTCTTCTGGCCCCCATGGAGGAAGTGAGAAAGTTGGCACGATCACCCAGTACTTCGAAGAGCCGGTCAATCGGTGATAGATGGACACGGCAAGGATGAATTCCTTCCTCGATTATCCGCCCATCCTCAACGGCGAGCCCACCACTTGCGCCTCCCGTGCCTATCACCGCCACCACCACCACCACCACCCAGACCATGGGATTACAACCACTTTTCAGTCGTGTGCTGTCAGCGCCAACAGCTGCAACGGGGACGATCGCTTTCTGGTTGGCAGGGGAGTTCAGATAAGCCCCCATCCCCACCACCAGGCTGGTACCGCCTACCAACACCACCCCAATTTGGGGATGTCATTCTCGCACCCCAGCTGCGGGTCCGGCTACGGCACGCAAAACTTCACTGCAGGAGGCTATGGCCATTATCCACTCAGTCAAGAGGCGGAAATCAGCGGGGGCTACTCCCCGTGCGCTCCTACTCTCTACTCGGGAAATGTCTCTTCCTCCATGGTCCAGCATCCCCAGAGTTATGGTGGGGGCACAACCAGTTCTACTCAGTACATTCATCCCTCTTTTGGAGAGGAGCAGCAGAATTTAACCCTCACTAATTTCAGCCACTCTTTGTCTCCTCTCCACTCCGTTCATCCAGAAAGCTGCGCTTCTCCTTCTTCGGAAGTTTCTCCACCAGCCCAGACTTTCGATTGGATGAAAGTGAAGAGAAACCCTCCTAAAACAGGTTAGTCTTCATTTGCTAGGTGGTTAAGGCACTCTAGACTTTGAAAAGCTGTTGTTTTGAGGAATGGCCTGGCTTTCCTAGGTTTCACTAGGAAAAAGGAATACTTGGGTCCCAAAGGCAACAGGTTATTCTAAAGTGGACATTACAGTCTGCCACCACACCAAGTTAAATTGTTAAATGCGAGCATCTCTGCTAAAGGAATGTGCCGGGCATTGGTTTGGAATCAAACTGGTTCGCCTGGCCTGTTTAAATGGCTCTTATCAGGCAAGGTAGTTGGCAGGGTGATATGCAGAAGCCAAGCATGATGAAGTTAGTTCCTATTGAAGTCACCATGCTTTGAAGTAGCCATGCATAGAAGTGGCTCAGAAAGCACTAGCAACTACTGAAGTCATGCCTTGATAAATGCTATCTATCAGTTAAGGCCTTGAACCCATGCTTATATGCAGCAAGATATGATTGGGTGATTTATGGCTGCTGTTGCTTTTTTTTCTTCTTCTTCTTCAGGAAAAGCTGGAGAGTATGGCTATGTGGGTCAACCCAACACAGTTCGCACCAATTTCACCACCAAACAGTTGACAGAACTGGAGAAAGAATTCCACTTCAATAAATATCTTACCAGAGCACGTCGGGTGGAGATTGCAGCCTCTTTGCAACTCAATGAAACCCAAGTCAAGATCTGGTTCCAGAACCGCAGGATGAAGCAGAAGAAGAGGGAGAAAGAGGGCTTGCTGCCCATCTCTCCAGCCACTCCAACCGGAAGTGAAGAGAAGGCAGAGGACTCCTCTGAAAAGTCCAGTTCATCCCCATGTACTCCTTCTCCTACTTCTTCTACCTCAGATACTCTGACTACCTCAAATTGAGCTCCACAGTTGCCATTCATTCTTCACTCCCTGGTCCCCTATATTCAGCCCTAGAGTAGTTAGTTGATAGTGTCCAGCCCTACTTTTGTAAAGACTGAAGGGGACCTTCTACCCCATCCTTCTCTTACCATATTGGGTTCCAGATCAAATCTTTTCTTACTGCCATCCCTCAAACAACTGCCATCCCATACTGAAACTTGGAAGCAAATCTCAATGATTTTCTTAGAACCTTCTTCCAAATTGATGGGTAATTGATGAGTAATTGATGATCCAAGACTACCGAGTTAGGGCATGGAGAAATAACAGAAAGTGACTTTGTAGTATAATATCACTCAGATTTAGCTAAAAGATAATTTTGGTTGGAATAGGCCCAAAAGATTCAGGAACACAGTCTTATTTCAAGACTGAGAGTGTCTTTAATTCAGCATCAGGCTTTTTCCTCCTCAGTGTGCTAAGTACAAGAATTTATTTAGGTGTCTCCCATCTCAGACCATTTGTGAGAAAAGTAAAAAAGTGATTACCACAATGATAAATATTGATAGATCAGAATGAAGTTGCCAAAGAACATTTATGTAGGCTTTCCTCCATGGCAGAGACAAAGAGGTTCGCAGTTCCAAAAAGAGATGCACTATTGAAAGTGTTTACATGACTTAAAATGTTCATGCTTTAATTTAATGTACCTGGTTTTTTCGTGTGTATGTTGTTGTAAATATTTTGTTCAAGAGATTTATCTTTTTACAGATTTTATAGAAATGTTTAGATTGATTATAAATTCAAAACAGGGTGGTTACGTTCTCAAAACTTGATTCGATTTTATAGCAAAAAGTGAAGTTGTCATGATCAAAGATGTGTTCAACTCAATCCGATACCTCAAAAAAAAAAATCATAAACTAGTATTCTTCCTTCAAAATAGTTAGGTAAGAATGTTGAAATTGCACTAGATTTTAAAAAAAGGAACATTGCTTATTAAGGTCTGCTCACTATTTTGTTTCCCAAAATCTCTATGGAATTATTTTGACCCAAAACTTATGCAGAAAATGGAGATACCAGGCCTGCTCCCAATTTCCCATTTATCCTTCCTTAGATTTTTCAGCTGAACTTCTGAATGTGGTAATTGGCCCAAACTGAATGTATAGTTCATGTGGTTTGTGTACAAAACTTTGCATGATACACAAAGTTTTGGTGTACTAAGTTAACACTGAGTTTTATCAGTTGTCTTTTGTGATTGAGTACTTCTGATATTTTCTGTACAATCATTCAAGGTTCTGAGATTCTGTTTGTGTGGGTGGGTGGGGGAGAGAGAGAATGGAATCCAGAGCAGGATTTTACGGGTCCTAGAAATCTCTGTAATAAATATACTCCTATAGTAGGCTCTTATTTGCTTTGGTTCTTTCTTATGAAGAGACGCCTAACCAATCTCCCATGTTTGGTGCAAGCCATCTTGGGTTTCCAGGCCCCCAAAATTAGTGGAGACCCTAAGAGAGAACTTGATGATCTTTTACTAGGGAAAATAAGGGCAATGAACCAAATCCTAGATCTTTTGGAAACACTGTGGTGGGAGCTTCCTGGGTCAAGTGCTAACCTTTTCACCCCGAACTGCATATTGACCTATGTGTAAACTAAGTCCTTTTCAAAAGCCGAAGCTGTCTTCAGCTGGTCTTGCCTCACATCCCAAGCCACTAGCAAAGAGACTTATACTTCCTTGCCTCTGAGGACCCCAAGAAGCCAGCTTTCACCCTCCTTTCTTCTAAATTGCCAGAACAATCTTCCAGGCACAAACTTTGGAAGACAAGCTGAGAGCAGGCAAGAAACAGCCTGCTGAAGAGCTGCTCCTCTTCCAGAGCAACTCTTCCTGGAGTGTCATCTCAGGGGGTCCTGTAAACCCCCCCCCCCACTAAATTCCTCCACCGGAGATTTGAAAAACTGGTTGGGGGAGATGTCAAGTACTTGCTGGGGAAAAAAAAAACAGGCCTTTTATTAAAAACCTGTAGAGCCAACTGGAAGGACTTCCTTCCTTTCTTTGTGATTTCTTTCACCAGTAGCATAAATGTGTGGGGTAATCATAATGGAAGGAATGCAAAACATCGTTTTCATTTCACAGCAGCCAGTTTCGGTTTGAAAAAGCTGTGTTCACTAGAACTTAATTGTAAAAGCTTCTTCAAGAGGCTTTTAGGACTCCTGCCCCAGAGATAAAGCAGGAGAGGTTGGAATCCCAAAGATTTTGGCTGGCCCAAACACCAATGGTTGCCTTTCTCCCACAAATCATCATAAATAAGCCTTGATCTGCAGCCACTTCAGGCTTATTGCCAGGGCAAGGGGAAAACCCTGGATTGCTGAGCCCCTTTTCTCCAGGCCTTCTACCACTTTGGGCAACTTCAAAGCAGGCAAAAGACCCAGGTTCCTTTCACCTTTGGCTCTTCTCTCTCCCCCTTCCCCCACCACCTCCTCTTGGCCCCCTTGCCTGCCTTCCACTTTCTCCTTTTGTTGATTAGGATAAGGCTTCAAAGCTAAACAAATGGCATTTGCCAAAAGCTTTCAAGTGGCATCTACATGCCTATGGGGAGGGTGAATTAGATCTTTCAAGGCTGGGGCTAGCAAAATTCAGGAACCATCTGATTCTTTCCAGTCTTTTCTTGAAGTACCTGGAGAAAAGGAAGGGCTTGGTATCATCTGCCTTAAAACTCCTTTTAGCAGTTCCAGAGGTGCCAGGGTGGGAAGGAGGGGTTCATAGAAGAATGTTAATAGCAAGAATACTTATTGGAAAAAACACCACCTTTATATGAGTTATAATATATATCTTTATTATATATATATTAATTATATATCTTTAAAGAATAAATAATTCATTCCTAGATATACCTGAAGGCATTTATTTCTGAGTAATCTCTGATCTATAATTTTTTAGAAAATAAGTGATAAATCTGAAATAAATAACTTATAATGTAGCTGACTGAAAGCCAATTAACCGCAGAAGAAGAAATTTCCTTCACAAAGAGGTGGCACAGATTTCTTCAAAGTTTGTTCTAGAGATTATTGATCAAAAGGTCCATGGATCAAATTGAATATCTGAGGTACCTCTCTCTCTCCCCCTTCGTCTCTCTCCCCTCCTTCTCTCTCACACATACACCAGGTAGATATTATTCCCAAGGAAATGTGTAGGAATTTAATTAACTACTCATTAATATGACTGTGGAGAAAATTGATCCACTGGACAATAACGATAATAATTTCCTTTAGACTAAAGTAGGAAGTGTTTTTGCCTGAAACAGAACTTGTGTAATTTTTGTCAATGGTCCTTTCAGTATCTATTGCTGCTTACCCAAATCCACATAACTGAATTCATGTAATATAGTAAATTGATGGACTAGTCCCAACTATTAATTGATCAATACTCATAAATTGCCATGGGAGAAGAGGCAGTAATATAAATCAAACAAACAAACAAACAAACAAACAAACAAACAAACAAATAAATACAATTGATTAACATTTCTTTTCTTCATTGGTGATAAAATTTGGAGTAGATCCACCCTTTCCATGGTATGCCAACAAATAAATAAACAGTAATTCTTTAAAAATTGTCTTTGTTCATCCAATTGAGATTAATTAGGTTTGGTTTCTTTTGGGTAAGGTGAATACTTAAAATAAAAATCTGAAGGTTATTTTTGATTGTCATCCTTAAAATTTGGTTTCAGACACTGTACAAAGATGTTTTTCTCTAGGCAATCAGATTGAAAGCAATCAATATTTACTGAAAAGGGTTGTTGAAAAAGCAGCAAACAAGAAACTGCTTTGCTGATCACTCCGTTTAATCTCAGGTTCACCAAAAGTTCAAGCAGAAATGAATTCAGTGATGGGTCACTTTAGAATGAGTCCCAGTGGTTTCTTTCACTCACTGCTAAAGGCAACAATTATTTATACATACAAAGATAAAGGGGTGTGCCTCCAAAGGGTTTTTTTTCCTTCAACCTCTTGTTCATTAAGATAATAGTTTTACTGTACCTTTATTTTAAAACGAACTAAAAAAACCCTTCAACTAACGTCTTTCTTGCTACTTTGTCTTTTTTTGTCTTTATTCTTGCTTTGGCTTAAGTGTTAGTCAAAATACATGACAGTTTTCAAAATAAGGGAGAGAAATACGCACCCTTTCTTTACATCAAAATCTTTTTAAAAATATAAGTACTGTCATGCACACTATTTGTTTGGGAAGAGAAAGTCCTCTTGATGTTAGCAAGAAGTTACCTTTAAAGCATTTTTATTTAACATTTTTATCAGTATCTGCAATCTTGTGAATATGAAATACTTCGTTTTTCATGTTTTAGTGTTTTAAGTGCATTGGCTTGACTGAGTTCAGGACAAGTGTGTATGTATATGCAAGCACCCGTGAATTTGAGATGGGAAGCTTAGAGGAAGGGACCATGGGATTCCACAAAACCGAACATTTGAAGGTGCTGCACGTTGTGGCTAATTGCAACAATTCTTCAGAGGTCAGAGGTCAGCTAATCACTGCATAAATGCATTCTTAATGAGAATTTATTAGCCTCTTTCAAGTGGTGGATCACGTTTGAGGGTGGACTAACTTTTATTATAGCACATTAGTTTCTAGAAATAATCAGATTTTAGCTTAGTGTTTTGCATTTTTTGATATTATTTAATTGCCATGTTTATTCTAATGGTCTAGTAATGTTTAAAGTCTCCAGAGAACTAACACCTATCTGCATGATAAACAAATAACAGACAGACAGATAAATATGTTTTTTTGCATGCTTATTTGAGAAGAGCATTCCCTGGTTTCTAAATTTAAAAAATCAGAGACAGATCTAAGGTGCCTCACGCAGGTGGTTTCCAATATTTATGTTAGTAACCAAATAAATCTTTGGGGGTGGTGACTTTGTTTACATAAATACTAATCTATATAATAATAGCTCCTTTTAAAAAATAAAATACACGCAACAATAACATAACCAAAGAATCTGCATGTATTTTAGAAAAGTAAATAATATATGCATGACTAAACATGGGTAAGCACACCTGGGTTTTGGATATGTCGTACAACTAAATCAACAACACCTCTGTAATTTTCCCCTTGTCTCCCTCCAGTCCGCCCAGCATTCCGGTGGTCTAATACTCCGCAGCTGTTTTCTTCGATTCAAAACTTTTTTTTTTAAGCCTAGGGCTGACGTGCACCCGAATTTGTCCCAAGTCCTATTTTCCCTGATCTCAAATACAGAGGACTTCGATGGGAAAACTTGGGCTCAGCCGACGAAGGTTGGTCTGCCTACTGGAATCGGGGCTTCCAAGTTGCTTGCGAGATCCATCCCACGCTTTTTAATTCAGCCCAGCTGCTCCGTTTGCTTGGGTGGGAAAGCGAGAGAGGTGAGGGAGTTGGGAGCTGAGACGCGGATAGCTCTGTTGGTAATACAACTCCGCCTTTAGTCTCTCTTTGCCCAAATCTTTAACGCCCGGATTTAATTTAACCCAAGTTTGTTTCCATGATTGCCAAATTGCCTGAATCGACACAAACATTTCGGCAAAGCACTGGCAATTCATTTAAAAAAAAAAAAAAAAAAGTAGAACACATCGCGCTTCTTGCGCTGGCAAATATTTCTAAGGGGAAAAGAAGAAAATTGCATTGAGTGTTAGAGAAAGCGGAAGAAAAAAAGCGGCGTGAGAAAACTGGAGCGGGAGGACACCCAAAGTAACACTTAAACGCTTAATCGACGCGTTGCCTCTAAAGAGTGCATAAGGTTTTTCACACAGGCAGACCCCTCGACTATCTGACGCCTTACAGTCATTCATTTAACGGAACGAAATCGGTTTCTCACGTTTCTTCTTGTAACTAGCTATCCTTTGGGGCTCAGCAGAATCAATTTCGTATGGGTGGAAAGAAAAAGCAGAAACGTCTAACTGGGCTCGAAAATAATCCGGAAGATCAAATTTTCCTCCACGCTGCTATTTTCCCCTCCTTAGCTGTGTTCTCACAGTAATATTTATAGATCCCAAACTATAACGGTATAGCTATAAAGATGTGGCTGCTCTACAGAATTCTCCTCCTCTTCTTTATTCACGGACGCATCTAACTTTAAGCAGCGTTTCTAAGCCCATTACTTCTTTCTTGATTTCTATTAAAGCGAGTTTTTCCTATTCACTCTATAATCCAGAACGGAGAATTTTCAAGAATACGAATTAGTCAAAATAAAATGGCATGTCATTTTTTTCTTTTTAAATGGTAGTACTGTGTAAACAGGAAATATGGGGATTGATGTGTGTGTGTGTGTGTGTGTGTGTGTGTGTGTATATAT
>BLBF01000019.1:35919300-35944947 GCA_015471245.1 Laticauda colubrina
AACAAAGCTGAATGCCATACATGTAAGTATCCGCGAAAACTTAAGAATACACACACATATATATATTCTTAAATTTTCATGGGTACTTACATACATACATACATACATACATATATATATATTTTAAAGAATGGTATTCTTGTAACAGAAATAAAGCAGAAAAGGAATGAAAGTGGCTTAAAATATTACTTTGGCTGTATCTGCTTTGTGGATGAAAAGTAAATCAGTTGCATTAATGGTTAAATACTAAACCAAAAAAGATGAAAACAGGAAATACTGAGCTATTATTTTTTCCAAGTTGTCTATTGTAGATTTGTAAATTAAGTGTACTTATTTATTCTTTAAAATAATAAAGAAATGTTTTAAAAATAACAGGCTAAAACCTTCGTTCTTCACTTAGCACTTCTATAGAATTAGCTCCTTGTTTGGCTATTTAATCCAGTTTTACAAGCTTTCAGCGCTGTAGAGAGTAAAGTGCGTTTTTGGGGGGCAAGTGGCTGGTAAACTGCTTAGCCGGAAAATGGATACTTGTGACTCATCTGAGTCTTGAAGTTAGTATCTTTGCTTTCCATAGGGCTAGTTATATTCTATTGAAATTGGAGATATTAATCTCCAGTATCCATGTGTTCTATGTATTATTTGCCTTCATTGATAAGAAAAGGACAGTGCACTGACACCTTATTGACATGGATATACTACTTTATAATTGTTGCAAAAACAACATTGCTTTGATAAACCTTAGTTTTAAAAAAAGGAACCAGAAATATATTGAAGAACTTTCTCCCCAAATTGGGGGCTCTTTTAAAGTTAATCTTCCAGACTAATCTCATTATACAACTCCCAAACCAAGAGACTCTGCATTATGTTTGTGCTAGTATTTCAATTTGCTCATCAATGTCTGATAGAAATCAATGCAAAATGCCCTTGAATTTAATAGCTGCAATTGGCAGGCAGACAGCCTCATTTCCTTGCATTCTCTTTCTACCTCATTCTCTTCCTCCCTCCCCTCCCCCTCTCTAATAGCTCTTATTCAAAAACTTTTATATTATTTTGACAAAAATATTATATGCAAAATCTTCATGATACTCATTTGGCAGGTGCGGAAAAGCAATCTAGATTAAGAGCAGGGAAAAACTTCATCCAGGTTTCCAACCCTAGATGCAGAGGTATACTGTTGGAATAATCCTATCATTATTTCTGTAAATTGTAAAAGACAAAAAAATTGAAAACGTGATTTCCACATATTGCTCCCGTCTCTTTCAATATGGGCAAGAGTCAAGAGATCCTATTTGCAAGCCAGCCACCAGAGAACCTTTGTTCAAATTCTTCACCCACATCTACTCTCTCTCAAAATCTCTGTGAAGTTACATAGATCTAGACTGCAAATTAGAGAAGAACATAATCATTCTTCTACAAATTAAAAAGAGGTGAATGAAACTACGTGATATGAAATTTCACTGGCCAAATTGACTGTTATTACTGATAGTGGGGATAGTAAAGAACATGTATCAAACTGTGAATCTTCTATACACAAGATGCCTTACAACAAATACTAAAATTCAAACGGAGTCACACAATAAAAAATAAATAAACAAAGTCTGAATGAAGATGACAAACAGTCATTCTCATAAGGCCTTGGGGAGAATCTAACCTTTACATTTCTGGAAGCCATTAGAGATGAAACCAGTAAAACTCTAGAGGGAAACTTTTCCATCATGTAATTACAATGAGATAAAAATAATGCTTCTGGGCTCAGCACCCTTCACTTCATGGACATGGGGTACTGTGAGGACAGCTTCTTCCAGGATTTCTTGGATGGATTGAGTCCAGCTGCAGAAGACAATTTGAAAATTCCCAGGTGCAAAACCATATCAAGGCTTGGAATTGAACCCCCAAAATTCTTGATAGCTAATACAAAGCCAGGGGTAATATGATGCTAGTGATAAAGCCAATCAGTAGGGAAACTGCTATATTTGGAACTCTTTGTAATTTCCAAGTACTCTTCCAAGACAAGTCATGTAAGATCTATTCCTGTAGTCTATTTGGTCATAAATAAACAGCCACTGTAGCCAAAAAGAGCCACATCCATGCATCAGCTGCAGTGAGTAAATACTCCCTTGGATATAACTTCCATCTGCCTTTCTGGCAGGAGCTATGATCCCAGGAGGACTGTTACATTGCAGTTGCAGGCCTACATCTCTGAGAGGCAAGAATGGACTAAGAATCCAACCTTATGTTCCTCAACTTTGATTTGAAAATAAAATTAATTTAAAGACAATGTAGGGATAAGTGGGCACATAGGGAAGAAATAATTTAGATAGAAATTTCTATTATTGTGTGGTATATTTAGTTTTATGCAGTTTGTGTTTTTACTATGTCCCTAGTTTATTGATAAACAGGGCAAATGATTCTAGTTTGAAGAAAAACTATATTTGTGCACTAATCAAGATGAACTTTTAAGCTTCCCCTTTCAAAAGAACAGATTCAAGTGATTTTGCTAAATCCCAAGGAATATGAAATAACTAACTTTTTTTTTCTTTTAAAAAATATGGGCTATAACAATAGTTTCCCCTATACTCTAGAGGCAATTAGTATAGCATGAATCTATAATACTGTGCACTAGCATTGAATCTAATGTAGGAATATAAGTTATATTGACTTAAATGGTTGTTGTGAAATGCCTCATATATATTTCATGCATCAATTTCATTTCTTTTCTTCTTCCCTTCAAAATGCTTATTTTGATATTCCTGCTTATCCAAAACCTTGGCAGCTTCTTAAAAAGCATCTTACTCAATCACTCATACTTCTTTATCCTATTAATATATTCTTTGGAGTCATTTTTCTTCCTCTCTTTCACCAATACTTTAGCCAATTGAAAACCCTAGGGAGAAGCTCTTGGACATGCCATCAAGATCTTGTGATAGGATAGAAGCCCCTTTTGTAATTTCTTGGTGACAGATGCTGGTATTTGTAGAGTTCAGTAAATAGAGACTTGGACTGGACATTTTCATAACGTTTTCATCATTTCCTATCAAACTACAACCAAAGAAAGATGCATCTCCCTTCACACAGTTCATCTTCCTTCATTTTCAGCCTTCTTTCAGCTCTGGCAAGGAATGAATTAAGAAAAGCTAAGTAGAGCAATTCAGCAAAGCTATCGATAATACTTTTGGAACACGACCATCTCTCTGTCTGCTATCAGTAGATATTGGTATTGCTGTCTGCCAATACTGAAATGGTGCACAGAGAAGCAGATCCTCAATTTGAATAGCAGAGATATTTTATTTATTTATTTTTATCCCACCATTATTATTATTATTTTAAAAATAAATAACTCAGAGCGGCAAATACTACCCAATACAGGAATTAATAGTTCATGATAAAATATTATTTCTTTTGATAAGAAGACAAATTTAACCTTTGAAACTTTAAAAGGGGTAAACAAAAAACAGGCATTAATTGGAACAACACTCTGGGATATAGCAAAAATCTACATATTAATAATAGTCCTTAGATGGAATTTATAATATGACAGAAATAAGGGAATAAAAATAAGTCTTCCACAAAATATTTCATAGCAGAAAAATACTTACCCATTTTGATTTTCTTTAGCTTCAATCTTGTAATGTGAAAGTAAAGTGCAGTGAATTCTCACCTAAATTCCCAATTACTATTGTTCCTTGTGGAGAAGTCTTATATTTTTATCACCTTATCAGCAAACTTTAAAATGTACTTCTAATGGTTTATTTATTTCTAATAAATGCTAATATTTCTTGATAAAGAGATAAAAAATGTGAGACTTCCACTAGGAAAGACACTCTGTGTGCATGGCTTACTCTTGTGGAATGGTGGAAGGTGCTGCTACTATTGTCTTCAGATTTTTATCATTCTATTTCTGTTATCTCACTGATTATTCCTGTTGTCTGATCTACATAAGCTCACAGTGAGAATTTCCTAGTTACATTTTCTCTTGACTTTCAACTGAAGCATAGAGATCTGAGATGATTGTATGATGAGAAACAGAGTATTTCCATGTACCTTCTGGACAATAAGAGCTAAGGTATCTGTAAAATGTGCAGTTAGAAGTTTTTTGTTTTTTTGGAGGAAAGAAAAAGAGTTCCTTTCTTTTCCATTAAACTGAGAATACTTGAAAAAATGCAAAAAACAAAACAAAACGTAAACACATGTTGCCAAAGACGGATGTAGGACTAGGTTAACAATGGCAATGGTTGGGTGTTATAATGTTATTGGTAGGAAAATAAGTATTTCAGAGCAACTGGGCATTATGACTATGGGAAAATTTCCAATACATAGATTCCAGGTTCATGAATTTCACATCAAATTCCAAACCATCAAAAGCTGGCCTTTATTTACATTTTATATAGCCAAACTTTTAACATCTGTATAAACAGAAATTAATTTTGCAGGATTTTTTTTAAAAAAATAAAATTATAGGAGAAAAGAAAATATGTTGAATGCATGTATACAACAGATTTTTTTTGGTATCTGAACTAGATAATAACCCTCTTAGTCCTAAGTATATTTAATCAACATTAATGATTTTACTTTTAAAAATTGGTCCACAGAACTTCTGCCCACAGTGACACTGCACATTCCCTCCCACTCTTCTTGATACAGACCCCAGTTAAATGTAATCAATAGCAGATATACATGCACTTCAAAAGTTTGGAATATGTGACAGCTTTCCATTCCTAAACTAATCTAGCAAGAAATAAGTAAGTGTTGTTTGAAAAGTCTAGTTTGGGCAGTGTCACAATGTAACTAGCTGTAATTATCTGTGACTAGAGAGTCTTTTTGTGTAAATGTATGTGTAACCTTACAGAAAGCCAGCTAATATACTATTAATACAGCTGGACATGAGCCTGCCATTTTATAGCATACCATTGACATTCCAGGCATTACATCTTGATTTGTCTCCAAGGAGACAGTAGTTTTGCATCTTTGGGGATTTCAGTATAAAAAAGAAACACTTTCTAGATATGTCAACAGATTATTGGGCTTGATTTCTGTTTGGGGCAAAAACCCTGGAGACATATTTTATTGGCAGAGGTCATAATCTAGAGATAGAGATCCTGATAGGGGAATGAGAGCAGGCAGTTCCTACAAAGAGATCAGAAAGATGAACTCCACAACAAGAGTCATAAAACGAAGGAAGTCCATCTCTTTCTTGCTGTTGCTGCTGTTGTTGCTGCTTATTTAATTAACAGATCCCTGAACATATATAACATACAATAGCAAAAATAATGTTTGATTTTCAGATGTGCTTCTGAATAAGTGGAATTGATCTTAAAATAACCTCTCAAAATGTAAAGAACTTTCTAAGAATGAACAGTATCCTGTCTGACATGCTATTGAGTTAATCTGAAGCTTCATGAAGGCCTGCTACTTTATACAATGATTGATGAATCCAGTTTTTTAGTTCATTATGGTTCCAATAAAAAATAAAAACCTGTATATAAATATATTAGAAGTTTTTTAAATACATTAAATATATGCAGATATATTTTATGTCCAATATCTTGAAGTTTTTAATTATGGCATAAGCATGCAGTATTAGAAAACCAAATAGTATTTGCATTTAACACCTAACCATCTGCATCAAGGATGTCAAACTCATGGCATCATGATGGCATCATGTGATGTATTGGGACTTTCCCCCCCTTCCCTAACCAAGCATGGACACGGCCAGTGTGTGATGCATCTGGCCTGTGGGCTGGGAGTTTGACAGCCTTGCTCTACATTCCACCTTGTGAAGGACTCATTGTTAATAACAATGCTAATAACTTTTTTAACTAGACATGCCAAGATTTGAGACTAACATCTCATGTATGTTTATTGCAAGGAAAGAAAAATACCATTGACTTAGTGGAGCTCCCTGGTAAACGTGTATAATTCACATCTTGATGCAGCTACTCAAAACTGGTGAAGACTAATTCATTTGTACAGAAAGTAGCAATATTTACTAAGCATTAATAGAATATAAGAAGTGCCTGATGAAATTAATCTGTGGTTTAATTTCTCTGTGTCACTGGTCTCAAATTTTGTTCTATTCATTTACCCTGGTTTATCTTAGGAAATTATATATCACTATTATAATTTTTACAGTGATCTTCTATAAGTAAAATATATGTGTGACATCTGAAGGCATGTAAAAGTGGACTACAAGAATAAGTCGCTCATTGAGGAATCCAAATCTGTTATCCATCTATTAGTGTTGACATCTGAGGCAAAGATCTTTATAAAAATGTATATGTATATGTGCCTGTCTAGTGCAGGGGTGTCAAAGCCCATGGGCAGATCTGTTCCACGGGATGCTTAGATCTGGCCTGTGGGGCTGCCCTCGAAACAGCAAAGGACCAGCCATAGTGCCTCTGCCAGCAAAAATGGAGCTCAGAAGGGCTGCATGCAATCCTCCCAAGTTCTGTTTTTGGCTGTGAAAGCCTCCTGCAGCCCTTTGCCAGGGAAAATGGAGCTCAGGAGGGGCATGTGTGGTTTTCCTGGGTTCTGTTTTTATTGGCAGAGGGTTGGAAGAAGATGTCGTAGCCGAAAACAAAGCTCAGGAGGACAATGGATCCCCCAGCCCCACCCAGGCCACCAACATGAGTGACATCAAATTTGGGAAGCCAGCCTCCCAAAGTCAAACACAACCCTGATGAGGCCCTCAATGAAATCAATTTGACACTCCTGGTCTAGTGGTTAAGGCCCCAGGCTAGAAACCAAGAATCTGTGAGCTGTAGTCCCTTCTTAGATATGCAAACAGGCTGAGTGACTTTGGGCCTGTCACTCTCAGCACAACTCACTTCCCAGGATTGTTGTTGTGGGGAAAATAGGAGGAAGAAGGAGCATTAGGTATGTTTTTTGCCTTGAGTTCCTTATTAAGTAATAAATGTGGGATAAAAATCAATCAATTAAACAAACAAACGAACAAATAAACAGACACATTAATGTAAAGCCATATGTTCAAACGTTTCTACCCATCTAAGTAGATAGAACAGAATGAGCATGCTGCAGATCTCGTCACCCAAAAAATGTTGGCTGGTAGGGACAAAAAGATGGACTTTTTCCACAGTGGCCCCTGTTCCATGGAACATTCATCCTTCAGAGATTAGAATGTCCCTAACCTTGTTAGTCTTTTATAAGGCCCTAATAACCTGACTGTGTTCCAGTGCTTGGGGTGCTGAGTGTGTTGAGGCCTGGTTTCCTGGTTGAATTGCTAAGCTGGCCAAGTATCTTGCATATTTTATTGTTTTAAAATATTTTTATTCTTTGTAGTTGTAATACACACACACACACACACATATATACACACACACATTCAAAAAAGAAATACATTACATGTGTGTGTGTGTGTGTGTGTGTACACACACACATACACGTAATGTATTTCTTTTTTTAATTGTAAGGTCCCTAAAGTCATTCACTGATTGATTGATTGATTGATTGAATGAATGAATACATAAATACATACATAAATAAATAAATATAATGAATGAATGAATAATAAGTAAATTGGCGTAGTTCAGCACCCCTTTCTGCATGCATTGCTCCTTCATGAAAATGTAACACATCAAGGATTAGCATTCTATATGAGCTATACCTGTGCTCTATTGAAGTTCTACCACTCTTGTGGGGAGCAAGTGCTGTGGCATGAAACTTTTGGGCTGTGACAGAAGATATAAGTTTTCTTGGGTCATCTTTTGTTATGGAAAGTATGATGAGAATTGAATGGAAGTTGATGGCAGTCTTGTGAAGGACAAGAAACCCAGAGGCAAGGTTATGTCAGTGTAAACAATAAACTGGGGAATTAATATAGAGGAGAAGAAAATGAGTAGCTCAGAGGGGGCCCATTATTAATCATGGAGCAGGGATGCTATACATTTTTGGGGAGGAAAGAAAAGTTTAGCAACCAGGTTGAGGTACAGTGTTATAACTTCAACAGATGAATCCTTCTTAGAGGAAAATTGCAGGGGTAGAGCGGGAGGGAAACAAGCTGAAAGAGGAGCTTATGGAGCTATAGAATAATATTTCTTTTGAAGCGTCAGAAATAGTAAAAAAAAGACAGGCTTCTTTCCCTGAAGACAGTCTCAACCCTCAAGGCAATGAGAACAGCACTATTCCTGAATAATAAGAAGGGCAAAGCTTGAGGAGATTTCTGAGGATAAAGATTAATCAAAAGGCAGGAATTCTTACTGACTAGAACTTGCTTCTTACAAGGTAATTAATGCCAGCTGAGTTTGGGTGAAATCTTCTACTGCCTTGCGTGAAAGACAGTAAAAAAATGAAGACAATGGCAATTACAGTCTTGCTTGTATTTTTGTCCTTGTCCAGATTTTTAGATATCGGGCTAGGCTCTGAGCCTGTTTTTTTTTTTTTTAAATTATACAATATTGCTGTTGTTATTTTTGAACCTTGAAATGGATTATATTTGAGGCTTCTTCTCTTTGTCAATCACTAGGGTTCATTTTTGCATACTATATTCTTTGTCACCGTTTGGATATAACACAGAAATGATTAAAATAAATTCAAAATACAATATATCAGCATTTGCCCAAGAATCTTCAGCTATCTAATTACCTTTCTAATATGTGTGGACAAGCACTGTTGTTGAAAAAATTTAGAATGCAGTTATCAAGTGGAAGAGGGTTAATTTGCTGAACAAGTAGGTTAGTGGACACTATGAGAGCTATTTTCTTCTTTCTTTCAAAATGTGGAGACCAGAGGTGGTATTCAACCGGTTCACACGAGTAGCGGTGATTTGGCATGGATCGCTGAACCAGTGGTGACCCTTGGCTGCCACGCCCTGACCCAGGCACCCAGTCATCAGTTGCTCACTTGCTCTGGTCACTGTCTAGTTTTCCCTACCCTGTGGTGCAGCTTGGGCGGATGTCCCATGGCTGCTGCACATGTACACTGCATGTACAGCTGCTACACATGCAGTCTGCATGTGCAGCAGCCACAGGACATCCACCTGCCTGCCTGCCTTCCCGGAGCACAATTTCTTCCTTCTCCCAGAGGACGTGCCTCTTCCAGCCTGGCCTGGCCTGGCCAGCCAGCAGGTTGCCCCCTTGCTTGTTCTGTATGACAGAGGAGGAGGAGGAGAGCAGCTAACTGGTTGGGGGAGGTTTCTTGCACTGCAAAAGAGGTGGCTGGAGACCAAAAAAGAGTTGTCTCCAGCCACTCCTTTTTCAGTGTGAGAACCCTGTAGTTGCCGCTCTACTTCTCCAATGAGCCGGTGCATGTTGTGCTCTTTTTGGTGGAGGCTTCTTGCAGTGAAAATTACTGATTTCTGGCTCTGCTCTGCTTCTCCAATGGCCCGGTGCCGTCCTGTTCTATGCGCTGGCTGCTTGGACTTGCTGGCCTGGCACATAGAACAGGGCGTGCTTTTTTCGGTGTGGCTGCTGGATTCCAGCTGCACCAAAAAAAGCACACAGCAGCTGCAGGCATCTCACAACAAGGGGGGCGAGAAGCCCTGGGACATGTGGTCACCTGCTGGCTGGCCAGGCAGGGGCAAACTGGAAGAGGTGCATCTGCTGGGAGAAGGGAGAAAATATGCTCCAGGAGGGCAGGTGCACTTCCTTCATGCTCCTTGTGCACGCAAGAGTGCCTAACTGGAACGAGAAAGAGTGAAGTTGGCTGCTATGGGAAGAGCACCTTGGCTTCCCCTCTTGCTCCTCACAGTTGCCCTGAGCCAGTGCAGATCTTTACTTGGGCAGCCAGACACCCGAAGCAGCACCCGCAGCAGCAACAGGCAGTGCTGTAACAACGAGGTACAGTAAGATTTGGTGCTGCAAATTTATTTTTCAGGGGCTTCTGGCCAAAAACAAAACAAAAACCACCCAAAATAAAACCCATTCAGCAGGCAGACTCGACAGGCAGTCGCGATCTTTAATTGGGCCTTTTCTTTGTCAGTCCAAGAGTGAAGGAAGGAGAGGAAAGGTAGGTAGGAATCACCCTGTCTCTGCAGCATTGGTCATGTGACTGAATGGGTATAGCCAACCCGATGTCACTCGTAGCAAAGTGCTACACCACCTTGCTGAGTTGGCCATGCCCACCAAGTCACATGACTAAGCCACAACCACAAAACTGGTAGTAAAAAAAATTGAATCTCAACACTGGTGGAGACACCATGTACATCTTGCAAGCCATTTGGGCTGATCTTATATGTGTATATACACAGGATTGAGAAGGCTACATTAAGCAATGGAACCTAAACAAAAATTAAAAGAATTAGGAAACAACTGATAGAAGAAATATAAAAGAGAAAAGAAATTTTGATTGGAACAATTTTTTTTTTAGCTCAGATTTCTTTGAAAGAGCTCAGAGGTACTTCTCTGGCTTTATCTTCACTTCATTATTACAAAACTTTCTTGGGTAAAAGACAATGATTGGCCAAGAAGAAATTTTTATTGGAGTTTTCCTAATTCTAGGCTTGCATTTGAAATCAATGTATTTGTCCAATTTTTTTTTAAAAAAAGAAGTTTGATTATAGAATTACACTTTACTGGAAGGAACAAAGTAGACAGATAAAGAAGTTACAATTAGATAACCTAGGGCCTTGCAGAACTATTTTTCTATCTTTTAGATCTGGATCAGATAATATGGCGATTCCATGACCTTTGGACTATAGAAATCATAAGCCTTTCTCTTTGGTTGTATTGGTGACAACTATAAAACAATTTATAGATCAATAACTCCAGGAATTGCTAATTTATATATCCCTGTTGTAAATCTGGCAGATTGTTTATTTTATATGATGCTCTTATGGCTATTGTAATATTTTGTTTCAGAAAACCTAATGGGGATGAGAGGGCAAGGGCTGAGTTTGCACATTGATTTAAAATTATTATTTATTATTAATTCAACATTATTAAATATTACACAATTATATACACGACTGTCTTAGTTACATTATATGAAGCCATATTAAATTCTTAAAACAATTTAAGGTTTGCCTCGGCCCTACTCATTTTTAAATTAAGTGTGTCATTTACATGTATACATATATGCATATTTGCTGGGCAGAAATGCTTTTTCAAAACATTTCATTCAATTTGTTGACAAAAATTGATCAAAAGATTTCTTTATATTTCTCTTAATTTCTCTAGAATACTGTATATTTTCCAGCAAGTTTCCAAGGGCAGTACCTTCACGTAATGGTGAGTGTAGCACTACCACTGAAAAAGTAAGTTTTCAATCTACACAAAAAATGGGCCCAATTTCAATTGCACTATAAAGGCCAGCATTTTGAGATTCAATAAGTTGGACTTCAAAATGTCTACGGAACCTAGTATCTAGAACATACAATAAATAAATGTCAAATTAACACTGCTAACAAAAATGACAAGTGAAAGTAACTTCATATCAATAAAGCAAGCATAAATTTATAATTAAGAAATAGAGAGAGTTTGGAGAAGTCACAGTTTTAAAGAGAATTTATCACAATGAAAACATTTAGTGAAACACTACTGAGACAATAATGTCTTCTCTTTCCATAATTCTTTCCACTGCATATGTTTTGTTGGAATAATAATTAACTTCCCACTTTAAAAAGATTGATTTCTCTCATTGTTCCCTCTTAAAATCATTGCCATCTATAATGTACCTAGAAATTGTAATGGATCTCTCTCCCCCACTCTTCTTTCTGGCATGCCGCAAGTAGTATAATCTGTTTTGTTAGTGATACTGGTACTTATATTATCATACATTTTCTCTAACATGAGGTATACTAAACTTTATATAAACAGACTTTAGAATAGGATTTCAGAGGTTCCATGAAATGTTCTTCTAAATTGCATCTCAATGTTATGATTATGGCTGTAGTCATCACTGGAAAGCATCAACATTTTAAGAGAGATAAAGGTGATTTAAAGTGCATTTGTGATTCTGGCAATGAGTTGACAGCCATCTTTAACCAGCTTGACCTGGGAATGACCCTGAGCTCAGCTGGTGAGAAGATAGTTCGGTCTATTATGGGATAAAGTATCATATGTCTGACAGGAGGCAGAGACACATTATTCAATCACAGCTGAGAAAGACTACAAGGCAGAATCTCATTTCATTTTGACTAGCAAATGGCATGGTTTTATTTATTTATTTATTTTGCTTTAGTTCATTTAACAATAAGTATTCTTCCTCCCAAATGTGAAGACATTCTCATTTGTTAACTGTTTATTTTAAACCTTAGACCAAACCAAAGGATCTCGGTCCCAATTGTTGTATAAGCAGGATAATGCACATTGATAAATTAACATGGACATACATCTTTCATTTGGCTTCTCCCTTCCCATGCGACTTTGACTAGTTATCAGAGTCCTATTAATGCAGACACTGTCTGCAATTTGTCCCATATATATCTATATATTTATATGTCTTATACAACAATTTTTGAAGGTGGCATAAAAAATGACATCTTGAAGCCAACAGTATAAGCAAGAGCATGATTTGGCTAGATGCCTATCTTGAACTAGTTGATCAATATGTGAATTTCCTGAAAATGAGTGTGAAAAGAAATCTCCTCTATGATATTTTAGTGATTTCTTTCTTATCAACCTATAACATATTGTCCTTCAGCCTAATGTTCTCCATGTTAATTGTCCAAAGAGATTCACCAAATTTCTTGTAAATCCAATAGAAGACTTCAGTCCTATGAAGGTTTATTCAGAGAGTATATTGAATTAAATGGGGCTTAATATATAGTTATATACATTGTATATATACATATACATCTATATGTATATGTATCTATAAATCTATAATGTATAGAATTGCAGCAACCCAACAACATCATTTCTTAAAAAAAAAAATTCCTTCTGAATTACTAAACAAGCATAATTATTTAGAATGACATTGAGATTTCTTACTTGATGTTTTTATATTCTAGGCATTGTTCTATCTTTTGACTTACCCAGATTCATGAAGACTGCTATTTAAATTTTTGATTTTTAATTTATTCATCATTTTAACAAAAACAATTAGAAAATTAATTATTATTTACTTATGAGATTTATTTAATCTGTTGCCTTAATCTGGATGGCCCATAGCCCAGGCCAATTTTCCTTTTATCTTTTTATATTGAGGATTACTTTTGGCTTTTCTTTTAATGAGATAACTGGTTTACTACATAAGAGATAAATGTATAATTGTGAATATTCACATGTACAACGTGTAAAAACAGAGAAATTTTTCCTCCACTCCAAGAGAGACATTGATGGAAATCATGTAAAACCTTTACATGGGAACCTCACTTAAATTCTAAATCTTTCTGCTTTGGTAGTTTATGGGAAAATGGACTGCATATATAACTGGAAAAGATAAAGTATATATATCTGCAAAGTCTATTCTGATTTGATGATAATTCTCCCTCTCCATCAAGCAGCATGGTTACAATGGTGGATGTATGTATTCTTTTGTGTAATTCATATTCTTTTAATCGAGCATAAATACCATGGGCATTTAAAATATATATCTATGCTGCATATTTAAAAATTGTAACATCCTTCAGCATGCATGCCCAAGAATGTTCAGTTAATGCTAGATCGAATTTGGGTCAGTCACTGGCCCAATTTCGATCTCACATTATCCTAGAACATGTAGATTTGCCTTTAGATTTGCCTTAATTCATAATTAGTACACTTAAAAATCTGGATTGGTTCACTTTCCTTTTTTCCAGAACCTTATGTGATAAGATCTCTTTATACTGTGTATAAGGCTAATTTTGATTTGGTCTAGTTGTTTCCAAAGAAAGAAGTAAATGAAGTAAATCAGAATGACTTTATTAAATAGGTTCACACTGTGAAATTAATGTGAGCCATTAGAATAGCTTCCAGAGGATAACAGTTGGGTCAAATGCAGAAATGTGGGTAGCATTATAATCTTGCCATGGTTTGCTGCAGGAATTTATCCACTCTCCTTGCATAGTGAAACTATTTTTTATCTTATAAATATGCTAAAAACAACAGTTTAATATAAAGAAGCTAATAGAATGTTGGTGGTCAACACATTTTAAAAGAAAAAAATTAAAATTTGAAAAGAGTTTCCTTCCCTGCAAATCTAGCTACTGTAAAAATGATGTTTTCTTTTTAAATTGCCTTTTAAAATAATAACAGAAGAAGAAAAAGATATAAAACAACAAAACACATACATAATAAAAATAGAAAACAAGTGCTTAAAAATAAGTTTAAAAGTATGATAGAAAAAACCATAAAGTATGATATGCTGCTACAGTAAACAGTTATAATTGTATATATGATTAGTTAATGCAAACACTTTGCAAGTGTGTGCAGAAACATACATACATATATAATATATTAATTTCATATACATATTTACATATACATATACATACATATATATATATGCAGGTCTTGGTGTGTTCAGGTCTTTTTCTGTGTAAGATTAATCTAAGACGGAAAAAGACCTGAACACGCCAAGACCTGCACACCTCTACCCATGAAAATCTACATATATCTTTTTTCGGGTATTTTTTAAAGTTGTACCAACAATGATGATGGCAGATGAGATTCTGCTGAAACGTTGCTACAACTTTAAAAGCACAACAATTTGATGATGGCAGATGAAATTCTTCTGAAACATTGCTACAACTTTAAAAGCACAACTATAATGACATGGGAAAATACCCGAACAAAGCTGAATACCCTTTGTTCGGGTATTTTCCCACATCATTATAGTTGTGCTTTTAAAGTTGAAGTGACGTTTCGGAAGAATCTCATCTGCCATCATCAGGCTTGTGTATTGTGTTAGTCTGTGAGTCAGGCTTTCACAGCCGTTTCTGTTTTAAATTTGATGCTAGCCTATTGCTGTGTTAGAATGTTTTTTTCTTCATCCTGATTGGTTGGGAGTCTTGGTCTGTGTTTATTAGTCTTGGAGTTTGCTGTGTTCTGCTTGATTGGTATTTCTAATATTTTCTGTCTGTTTTGTAGCATTTTTTGATTGGCTGGCAAAATTGTGTTTCCTGTATTGGAGGCTTTTAGTGCGGCTTGGCTTCGGGTAAAAGAATGGCTATCATTCATTGGGAAGCTAGGTTTCATCTGTGCGGATGGCTGGGGTGTGTTTGGGCTGGAGGTAACAAGTGGGGTCTGTTTGTGCCCAGGCGTTTGCTTGGCTTGTAGTGTGGAGATTTTTTTGTTTGTGAGTTCAGGCTTCCAGATAATTGACAGTCTGGTGGAGTCATCTCTTCTATTCATGCTTTCAGGTCTTTTTTCAATCTCTATGGCTTCTCTGATGATTCTGTGGCTGGGGTTTTCTATAGTGGCCAGGGTTTTAGTGCCATTGAAGTTGATGTTGTGACCTGTGGTTTTCATGTGTTGGACTCATGTGAGTAAGTGTTTGGATATTTTCCCATGTCATTATAGTTGTGCTTTTAAAGTTGTAGCAACATTTTGGCAGAATCTCATCTGCCATCATCAGGCTTCTATATTTTGCTCATACAGAAGCCTGATGAAGGCAGATGAGATTCTGCTGAAACGTTGCTACAACTTAAAAAGCACAACTATAATGATGTGGGAAAATACCCAAACAAAGCTGAATACCATACATGTAAGTATCCGCAAATCTTAAGAATGAATTTATATATGGATCTTTGGTTATTCAGGTTTTCTCCGCATAAAATTGGAAGTATCTAGGCAACATTTCGATGAAGTCTCATTCATCATCCTCAGGCTCGTTTCTTCGACTCTGTGCTTCTCAGAGTAATGTGAGCTTGCAGCTGCTTTTTCCTTTTAATTGCTAGTGGGAGTATGACTTGATTGGGTGGGGGCTTGGCTGTGTTCTGATTGGGTAGGGGTGTGTTCTCATTGGTTGGGGGTTTGGCTGTGTTCTGATTGTAGGGGGCTTGGCTGTGTTCTGATTGGCTGGGGGTGTATTCTGTTCAGGTGGGGGCTTGGTTGTGCTCAGGTTAGTCTTAGTTGCTGGGGGATTTGAGAGGATCTTCAACTACAGGATGTCCAGGGCAAGACGGGTGGTGGAGAACGCCTTTGGCATCCTGGCCAACAGGTTCCAGATACTTCTCACCACCATGCAGCATGACCCAGAGACTGTGAGTAGCATCGTGGAAGCTTGCTGCATCCTGCACAATCTCATGCGCACCCGCTACTCAGTGTTGCAGAACAGACTTGTGGACTGTCAACAAGGCAATGGGAACATAGAGCCTGGTGAATGGAGGCAAGGATGAAACCTGATAGACACTGTGGATGTACAAGGCCCAACAGAGCTTCATGTGAAGGAAAGAAGTAGCGCAAGCTCCTGAGACACTGGTGCAACTCCCCAGTTGGAGCAGTGGAGTGGCAAGACAGGATTATAGATGGTTAATGGATGCTTCCTTGAGCCTGTCTCATAACACTGATGAGATTGCGCCATGTATGTTGAGTGGTCTTACAATGAATAGGGTATTAATAAAGAGCTTTGTTTATTTTGAAATGTGTTGATCAATGAATAAATTGTTATTGATAATAAAGGTCCATATGTGTGGCAGCTGGGAGGGTGGACCATACAGTCCCACTATGCTTGCACTGGAGGTTTATCTATCCCTCAACTATCCTTATCTATCCCACAACTATCCTTATCTATCCCGTAACTATCCTTATCTATCCTACAACTATCCTTATCTATCCCACAAGCATGCAAAGGCTTAACCATTTTTTCAAGGTTTTCACCAACACTTTATTAAGTAAAAAAAATGAACCAAGTGTCTCAAGCAAAGATAACCTTTATTAACTGTCTTAAGTAAACTGTAAGACTTTATTAAAAAGCAAAATGAACCAAGTAAAATGTCTTAAGCAAAGATAAAGTGAACAAGTAACAACTCAGTTTCTGGCACTATTCTCAGTCACTCTGAGTCATGTCCATGGTCTCAGTTGTTAAGCGGCCAGGGACTGTGGAGGTGGCTGTGGTCTGAGTGCTGGTCTGAGGCACCATTGGGGTGCTTGGCCCAAGAGTACAACAGGGGATGGTGTGTTCAGGAAGCTCTCAGCTGACTCAGTCCCGTGAGGTTGAGAGGCCCTTCATCAAGTACCTGGGATGTCAGGCACAAGACTGATGACAGATTGTCCGTTGAGGGGATTGTCTGTGGAGGAAGGAGGAGTGTAGTGGGGCTGTCTGGTCTGCAGCTGAGCGAGGTGTGGCATCTGTGGCATGTGATGAACCTGGGCCTGGACTGGGAAGATATGTTTCTGCTGTGGGAAGTCCTGATAGTTGTAGCCTTGGTAGGTGAGGGGCTGTTGAAAGCCATGGAAGGGCTGTGACATCATCTGGGGTGGAGGAGCAGACCTGGACTGGGTAGGAGCAGCTTCAGCTGGGCCTTGAGGGTTGTGCAGAAGTGCTGTTATCTTCTCCTTCATCACCTGGTACAGGGCCTCGGGCATATCCCTCAGGGTGTGGCTCATGTAGGTGATGAAAGTGTGGCGGCTAGAGGATCCTCTGTCCAAGTGGACCAGCTGAGAGAGAGGTTCTGTGCTGGTCTTCATTGTGTCCCTGATCTTCAACAGGACAGTGTGGCTCTGGCCCTCCAGTCTGCCTCTCTGCCTGCATCCTGTGGAGCTGCGGGTGGGAGTACGTTGGTCTCTGGTGGATGCCGCTTCTTCCTCCATTTGTGACAGGGGATCCTCCAAGTCTGGGGGCATGGGGAGTGCAGCTGTTGGGGGGGTCTCTGCCGTGGGGCCCTCTGAAGACACCTGCCTGGACAGGCTAGCTGGCTCCTGGCTGGAAGAGGAGTGGCTGTCTGTGGGCTGTCTGAGGGAGAGGGGTGTCAGAGGGGCTGCTCCTCGGTGGCGGACCTCACCCTCCAGGAAGCTGCACTTGGCCATGATGTACATCTCCTGGTCAGTGAGCTTGACAGCGACCTGCCCGGATTTCTTGAGGTGTAGCTTGCCATACCAGGTGTGCATGTGTTTCCACCATCCCAGGAGTACATCTGCAGTGTAGCCCAGGCTCTCTGCCTTGTCTCTCCAAGCTGCATGTTTCTTCTTGGTGTCGCGATAGAGTTTGTGGCCCTTTCTCCACAGGTACTCGTTCTCCCTCAGCCATTCCAGCACCTCCTCCTCATGGTCCTCGGAAACAGTGTACTGTTTCCTCTCTCCCTTCTCCTTCCCTTGCCTCTTCCTCCCTCTGGCAGGGGTTTCAGCAGGGCCTTCAGGGGCTTGAGCAACAGGGCCTTCAGCAGCAGGGCCTTTTGAAGATGTATGTGGCAGCACGTCTTTCCTCTGAATGCTGACTGCATGCGAGCTGCATCCTTTTATATCCGTGGAGCTGACGCAATTCATACTCCCCGCATGCTCAGTGAACACTTTGCATCCGATATACATCCGCGCGGCACCTGCTTTGCTTCCTATAGGCGTCTATGATGCATCCGCGTCATCCGTTATGCATCCACCCCTTCCGCTATGCGTCCACTTTGCAATTCTCCCCCGGAATCCCTTCGGAGGTGTCATCCACTTCCATCCTCTGTCATCTGCTAGGCTTCCTATGAGCATCCATTTAACATCCCCGCTACGTACTACCCATGTCCGTTTTTTTCCATTCTGTTTTTGCAAATTTTTGCCACTTTTTGGAATGGATGACAATGGATGGAGCCACCCCCAAAATTTTGCTCGTCCGCTGTGTCCTTTATGCATACGTTCATAACTGTCATGCTTTCTTAAAATTCTATATGTTGTTTAAATGAGGCCCATATTGCATATGATAATTCTTTAATCCATTCTGCTCTTAATTATTACATATCAGATAGATTTATTGATAACAAATATCTATAAAACTGATAATAGGTTTTTTTAGTTTTAAAAAGATGTTAACTGGTGGTTCTAGTTTTAAGTATCTCAAAAGCTTAAAATGCTGCTAGTCCAACAATATTATTAATCAATGCAGCTTTAGATATTGCTATTGAGTTATATCTGATAGATATTGTCTCAATAAAAACATGTTAAAAAAATCATCCCATCATCTATCAATTAGGTCAAAGTCAAATCCTCATTTTAATCCAATTTTTCCATATGACTATTTCCCTTTCCCCCTTTTTTTAATGTTGTATTTCCCCATGAAGTCAATTTAGTATGGGAAAAAGGATTACATCTATTTTTATTAGATATTTAATTCCATCGGTTTTTAATATATAATTGTTTCCAAAAATATTAGTGTGATATTAGATCCTAATACCATTCATCCAACCAGAGGTACTATAAATGCATATTCTAAGTTATCCAAATTGGAAAATTACAATTGATGCTTCCACTACTTAATACTTGATAATAGCTAAGCTCAATGAAATAGGTCAAGATTTGGAAAACCAAATTAAAAAACTGAATTTGGAAATATATTTTTCAGAAACTAAATTCTTTGTTTTGTAAATTTTTATGGATTCTTTTATTTTGAAAATGTCTTAATAAAATTGTTAACGTGATGATGATAGAATTATGTTTTGCTATTTAGTTTTTCCTCCTCCTTGCATCTATGTCTTGAGAATTTTAAAGAAATTATTTATGTAAAACTCATAGAGTTTACAGAAAAATGTCTATTTTCATCTATAGAAAAATTTCTATTGCTATATAAATGCACAATATAGAACTAAATTTGGCCCTGAAAAACCTTAACTATTTCTCACAGGGAATGTTACAAATTGTTATTAACTTGTAAATGAATGGATCTATAGATAGATTCATTCATTTACAATTTAATAACAATTTTTAACTATGTATCTATCTATCCATCTCTATCTATCTATCATCTCAGAAAGAGAAAACATACATTAAACATATAAAGAATAACCATATAAAATTTCATTTACAGGGTACTGAAATAAAATTCATTTTTGTTCTAGACTCATTTGCTACTTTTAAGAATAGATTTTGGTATAATTTGAGGTCAAATGTGACTCCCTGCCAAGAAAATATAGATATACATTTGTACGAAACATGCTTTGCACTGAATTCTGGGTACAAGGTCATGTTCACTTTTCAGTAAAATAGAAATTGTTTCAGATTTCAATGGTTTGTTTTTAACAAACTGCTTAGCTTAAGAAGGCAGAGGCCTTCTAGCAATGTTTCTTTCCTTTCTATTGATCCCTGCACTTTCCCACAACCTTTATGGCCTATGTAGCATAGCCATGCAATGGTTTATTACATTTAATTAAGAAATTAATTAATCTTAATTTCTATGATGAGATCTAGAATAAAGTGGAATCCATTCATCAGTTCCAGTGATGTTCTCCTGAAATTTTATCTGATGAAAGAAAGAATATTTTTAGAATAATAAAATGAAGTCCTCCCTGAATAAACAATCATTTTTCATCTCCATAACAATACATTGACAGTAATCTCTAAATGTATCTATTTGTTTTTAATTATATTTGACATAGTCTTAGAGATTAGATTTAGATCATAGCATTTGGAATTTTTCTGTATTAGAAAATTTTTAAGAAGTTACTTTTAACACTGTGTTTGATCTGAGCATTTCTTGAATTTTAGGTTAAAAATAACAAGAAATATAAAACTAGTGCTTACAATAGGCAGGCATGGAGCATCTTTCTAAGCAAAGATACCATTTTAGTGAGTGTTTAAAATAGATTTTTTAGTTTCTTTGTCATAATAATATGGCCACACATTTAACAGGCAAATAATGTTAATCCCTATTGAGAGTAATATGTCCATTGTTGTCATAATGGATCTCCTTTCACACATTTAACAGCTTGAAGGTACACATTTTAGGCACTATAACTTACCATAATTAATCTTTATTACACCATTACTGCCATGTACTCATAAAACGCAAAGCCCATGCAGGAATTTATCACTTGTATTAATGAACATGCCAGAGTCCTGCTAAAATTGCAGCGGAACTTGTTTTTAGAAACACCACACAAAAACAATGAGCAAGAAAAGTCAGCTGTAGGACTTGTCTACTGCGTTGTTATAGTAAAATGAACCGATATAATAAAGGCTACTGGAAAAACTGTTGCCTTCTGCTTTAAAATTAATTAGCTTTCTAAGAAGACCATATTAATCTGCCAATCAAACTTTGATCTAGGAAATTCAGAAATTCATTACAGTCTACAGCCAAGTATCTTTTTATTAATAAGCATCACATTTATTAGGTCAACCAACTTCTTCATTATGTCTCAGGAATAATCAATCTAACATACAGGAAAACAAGGTCTGAAAGGATTTCTTTCTAGCTGTATTATAAAGATGGATATGAAACACTGTATTGTATTGTCTAGGCCAGGTACTTTGTCAACAATATCTTTTGCGAATATTCTTAGAGAATAAAAGGAATTTTAAGCATTCTATAGATATTTCAAGAAAATAAAGGAAAAGAAAAAAAGGAAGGGGTGAAAGGAACAAAAAATGAAAAAAAATGGAAAAAATTGAGAGAAAAAAGCAAGAAAGGTAAAACTATTTTTGTTATTTGGGCTTGTTGGTTAACAACATTGAGAACAAATAGAAAATAAATGTGAGCATATAGAGAATTTGGGATTTTTTGTCACATACTTTAGGTTTAGAACTTGTGTTGAACATCTTCCCCCAGACGGTGAGCAATTTTGGGGAATCATAACCATAATCATAAATATAAGTCTGACCCATACTGCCTGCAAGTATGGAACTAATCTCTGATTAAAGATGTTGTTTTTAAATAATTGGAATTACACACTGACAGTTCAAAGTGCCATCAAAGTGGCCCTAGTTCAAACTGGTTGCCACCATCCATGTAGTAAATGTCACAATACCTGGTTTTATATTGATGCGTCAAGCAATATGGAATACTCATGGAAATACTCATAGAATGGGGAAGTTGTTGCAGGAAACAAGACATATTTTTCATATGGCACCCAACTATTTTGTGTGATTCCCAGAGTTCCTTCTGATTGTGCCATCCAATTTCACCATACAGTTGCCAAAGTGAGCAATATGTGTTCATTTATTTATATTTAATTTAATCAATTTGCCAGATACCTCAATTACTAAAGTAGGTCTAGATGGCATGCAAGAAAAGAACCCTTAAAAACAGAAATGTAGAAACAGATCACATTGGGGAAGAGTAACACCATATAAAGAAGTCATCAAATGGGATTGCAAATCATTCTTCGGTGGGTGGGGGCTGCTGGAAAACCAGATTTTTTTAAATGGCTTTTCTGAATGTCGCCATAAATAATTTAAGTGGGAATTGAGAACTGCACCCTAAGCCTCCAAGAAGCTGAACAGAGTGAAAAATAACAGCAGCAGCAACAGAAAAACGCTCCTCCCTCTACTTCACCCTGGAAAAACCCTAAAATATCCAGGCTCCAGGCAAGGGTGTGAAGCATCATCACTTCCCCAGTTGCTACTTCAACTGCTCCAATAATAGAGGATGGCCTCCAGTCATCAAAAGGTTGCCCAGCCCTCTTCTAGATTCTTATTTTGTGCAATGTGTATTTTTGATATGAAGATATGTTTTCTTTTAATTAAAGTCTGTTATTTATTATTCTCTCCCTCCCACCAATCCACTCATGCTACTTTTCTTGTAAAAGCTCAGATATCTACCTGCTTATCTTTTCTCCCCCCAGTTCCAAATGACTTACAACATGTAATACAAAATACAACAAGGAAAAAAAGGGGAAAGGAAAGTGTTGTGCAAAGGGGGAAAAGAAGAAAAGCACCGATTTCCTACTTGTTTTACCCAGTAGAATAAGATAATAATGGACAGCCTCATTTTTTTTTACTTTGCCATAATAATATATTCCAGCCATTTCTATAACAACAAGCTTATCTAATCATCAAAATCCTAGCCTCTCAAACACTGTGAAATAAGTTAGACAGGAAAATCAAGACTGGTTCAAAGTGAGCAAGTAATGTTTTATTGATACTGATCAATATGACTCAGGGCCTCCTTAGATGTCTCCCCCCAGGCTGCTTGTTCTCTGTGATCTTTCTCTTGCTGCCTCTGGAGTGCCATATACACCACAAGTTAGTAGTATCATTAATGTAAAAATAATATTGAATAAATAAAACTCTGTCTTCCACATGGATATTTTTTGGGTGTAAGCATGTTTAGCAACAAAGTAAAGAGACATTATCAATAATTCACAATTTTAATATGGTCGCCATTTTTGCTTATTTGCCTCTACCATCATGCAGTATGTCATCAAAAGTATGTCAACTTTTTTTGGGTAGTCTAAATTCAACAGAAGGAAAAGAGCAGTGTATTTAATATTTTTGTTACTTCAACAGATGTTATCAGTAATGAGTAATCTGTCAAATGAGTAATCTGTCAAAATGTTTTTGTGTTATTTCAAAATTTGTTATAAAAAATAAAAATATTTTTTCTTAATTGCACCCATATAACAATGGCCCAAACTGGATGACAGTTTGAATCAGATCCACGAAAGGAGCATATCTGTTTATGTGTGTATATATGTATTTGATTAAAACATTCTTTATACCTCAATTAGCTCACTAACTGATTGTGTATTTTAATCCAGTTTAAAAAAAAAAATGTTACTTTTAAAAATTTGTTCAGCTAATGGAAAATGACAACTAATACTTTTTATTGGAAAGAATATCTGTGTTTAACATTGTTGCTATAATATAGCAGAATCAAAATATTATCAAGCTAATTTACAATATGTAAATTTGTCAACTGAAATAAAATTCTAAATATTAATAACATAAAATATTAGTTTATATATCAATTAGTAAGATTGACAGAATTGAATCATTTAAGAAATTGCCTGAGCCAATTTGAAGAACATAAAGTTTGATATAATGATGAATATAAAATGAGGTTTAGAAACACAAACAGAAGACTCTAAAACAAATGCACATATAATAGAAGATTAAAGTGTACAGTACAAGAATAAACATGGAGTTTGGTTCAGAAAATAGTTTAATCTAATAGTCAGAGCCTAAATATACCTAAATAAATAAAAAATTGGCATTTGTTATATAATAAAGATAAGATACAACAAGACTTACAAATAATAGATACAATACTGGAATAGTCTCTTTTTTAGAAAAACTTTATTAAACGTTAAAAAGATATACACAAAATACAAAGCATTTCATTAAAAATGAAACAAAAACAAAAAACGTACACTTTAAAAATTAGTTAGATGGTGCTTTCTTATCAAACAATTCTAATTATTTCATATATCTGATCAGTACTCCTACTGTAACTCTTTATATTCTTCCTTCCTTATTTACTCGCTGGTTTCTATTATTTATCCAATTATACCAGTTTTCCCAGACTGTATGAGTCTTCCTTTTCTTTTACTCTTCGGGTACGTTTGTCCATTTCAGTGCAATCATAGACTTTTTGGATTATTAAGTTTTCTACTAGCATCCAATTGGTTTCTATAGGAAGAATTAGGATAAGAAGCAATTTATTAGATTTGAAAAAGGGGAACTTCATCTAAGACAAACAATGGGAACAGAAGAAATCAGGAAAATATGGAAACTCAAATGTCTTGTCTTACTGACATCACACAAATGTTCAGATAAGATCATATTAACAAGAGGCATGCACAAAACCAGTTTATAAGATTAAGCACCCTCTCTTTAAATACAGGGATTGGAGATGTGCTAATAAACTACACCCAGTGATTAGAAGATGGACCTGTCAATCACCAAATTATTTTCTTTCTTTTTCTTTTCACACCATGATATTTCCCAAATGTAGAAAAGTAAATCAGGAAGTAGCTATTTAGAAGCAATTGCTTGTAATATATTTTTGTAATAATCTTCATGAGGACTCAAGAAAGGTTTGATTGCTACAGAGGGAATCCTGTTTCACTAAGAACCTCAGTATCTGTGAAATGTTTCATTTAAATTAGAATATTAAATTCACTAGTTTTAGCTGTATTATTTATCATCACATATTATTGCTCATGCCACAGAAAATCACTTTTAAACAGAGTTAAAAAAAACCTAGTATTGACTGAAATTTAGAGCTATGCAGCAAATTTCCAATTTCTTATATTAAGGTAAAAAAAAACCCTATTTCAGATATCTGAAAAATAACCCATTAACAATTACAATGATAAAATATTGAAAATGTGCTCTTTTCCATATTTATTACAAATAAATACTATCATGTTTTTAAAAAACCTTCTCCCAAGGTTGCATTTTATTACAAAGCAAATTACATTAAAAGCCACTGTAATTTATTAAAAATAAATCTACAGAATTAAAGATCAAGCACTGTTTATGCTATGAATTAAATTGTAGGGCTTTTTTCTGTTGTTGAAATAAACAGATGGTAATTTACCACCCACCTCACTTCATAGCAGCTATCAGGAGTATTATTACAACAAAACTGTTGGATATAAACAATGAATAAACATCTAGTGAATTAATCCAACCTGAAAACCATGGCAATTATAAAATTCCTTTCTGAAAATCATTTTATTTGAATTAGTTTAGTTCTGTTTGTTTTCATACATCAAAGCAAAGAAAACTCATAACTGGTCATTTCAGTTGCAAGGACTCAACACAATTCTGGTTCCCCAAAGCCATGGGTTTATTTTTTAATTCTAGAAAAAAACATTTATTTGACATACATTTAAAACAGACAAATCAACACACACACACACATATTTGTTTTCATATATATATATACATACATACATACATACATACATACATA
>BLBF01000019.1:35945347-36062129 GCA_015471245.1 Laticauda colubrina
ACACACACACACACACACACACACACACACACATACATTTTACAGCATATATTGAGCAACGATTATTTTTTTTCTTTATCATTGACATGATCTGCCTTTTTACAATAACTCTTTTGTTCTTTTAATGTTTTGATTTCTCTATATAGTTTGTGATTAAATGCACGTCTTCTGTCATTTCCATAACTTATCCAAAAATCTAATATTACCTTTTCTTTAATCACTCATACCAAATGTTCCATATTTCATAATAGTCACTATCTTGTTTATTTTTTAACAGTTCCCCAAAGCCATGTTCAACTGCCTTGTTGCAACTTTCATTTATGCATCCTCAGTCTTCTATTATATTTAAAAACCAGAATTGTTTTGCTTTATTTTCTGTGTTAGATTATATCAAATTATTGGGAAATGGTTGCATATACTTTTAAAGCAAATGGATACACACTGCAGTGCCCCTTTTTCCAGGAAATCGCAGTGTCTTTCAAAACCAAAACATTACAAATTGTTAATTTACCAGCATGCAACAAATAAATTTTCAGCTTCCCCTGCTGTGTATCAAACTACAGCTCCACATCTTAATCAGGTTTTTATTTAAATAGTTTTCATTGTCATACAATAGCCTAAGCAGACAAGCTGTTGTCCAGTAATGGTCACATTGTCATCATAATTTCTCAAAATGATGAACCATAATAAGAACAGAGAAACATGTTGCAATAGAAAGACATATGCAAAGGGAATACAAACAGTCCTTCTGTACATCTTTTCTGCTTGTCTCTTGAGATCATGAGACTATCAAGGTTATTTGATAGTATATCTGATTATTTAGGCCAAATATCTGATTATTTAGGCCAAAAATTGTAGCTATGAAGCACTTAAAAATATCATTTAGAATTTTCCAGGCCAGCTGAATGCTAAATTAAGAAAAATAACTTGCTTCACCCCCAAATCTGCTTAAAAGTATATGCATATGACAACAAGGTAAACTATTTGTACACATATACTTTATCTTATATCAATTACTTTTTCACTTAATCACATGGAGAACTGAGTGTTTTTAATTCCTGGAGAGCTCAAAGGATCGAAAAAACAACAACAACCCTGCAACATGCCATTCTCTTGTAACTTCTTTTTGATACACATTTAGATTTTATCTTAATCAAGGGAAATCTCAAAAGATCCATCTTTTCCAATCCAAATCCTCCAACATCTGCATTTAATGCTATCCTGTCACTATCTTTGCTATTTTATAGTTATTTCTAATTCTGTTCCATATATGTGGGGGGTGGTGTGTGTTCGTGTGTGTGTGTGTGTGTACACATGCTTCTATATCGAGTATGTGTAATTTAAACCAGATGATGTGAAGTGACAACAGTTTCCAGTTTCCCCTTGCCTAATTTCAAAATCTTTTTGCAACCAAGCAATTTGGTTATCTCCTTAGAGTAATTGGCCCCTTCTCTTGAATCATCTGCGTGAGGATAAAGAGAGAAAAAAGAAAGTGAAAATAAAATGCCATGAAGAGAAAAAATGAGGGACCCCTACCATTTTTCAATACTAATGTCATTTAGCACTTGAGTCAACATTAATCACCTTTGGATGGTGGATGATACAATAAAGTCACAACAGTTGCCACTTGGGTTTTTATAGTGCATCTACACAGTCTATTTATAGTATGTTTATCATGTTGCCAACTTGAAAATTACTTGCAAAAATCTCTTTCTATTCTATAAATAACAATAATGGACATTTTATCCATAAAGGAAGGCTGCACAGAGATGCCTTCTGTGTTTTCCCAATGAAAGCAGGACACCAGTTTCTCAATATCTACTACTACTGACATGATCAGAGGAAGAAATAGAACGATTTTCATTCCTAAGATGAGGAACCTTTTTTTAATCTTCTGCCAGAGGTGGATAATATTGACTCAAATGTTGAATAGTACTACTATGGAAAAGTGGTTGTGGCCCCTTGTTCTCTCTCTTTATTCAGTCATTCAGAAGAGATCCTGTGATGGGAAACTACCGAGGTTACTTCACAAAGGTATCTATAAAGAGATGTTCCAAGGGCAGCTGAATAAATAAGTGACTGATCCTAGTGGAAGGCAGCAGGGGGGAGCTTGGCCCAGTTTGAGGCAGATTCTGGTAAACTACGGTAAGATGGAGAAGTCTGAATTGAAGTTATACAGATCAAGCCCATTGACTTTTCTTGGAATTGCTTGGGTAGAAATCAGTAGAAGACCTTCTGTTCAGCATTGTGCACATTTCTGTTGGATTCAGTAGTGTCAGAGGTTATGAAACTTGCATAAAATACTCTTTTCTATTTGGTAACAAGTGAAAAGAAACTGCAGAAAGGAGGAAGAAGAGGGAGACTAAAAAGCCTCTGCAATAATACATACAAGATGTGTGTGTCCTCTTTTTGGATTTTAACTATATTTGTCAATAGTATGTGATGTAACATTACCCATGATAAATAACTGAATGGTATAATAAAGCATGTGGTGTGATGGGATGGTACCAGATGGCCATTACCAGTAGCGTGTCTTGTCAAGTCTCATTATTTTTGCTACATGTTTAAGTTGCTCAAGGTAAGAGAATGGCAAGCAATTGTACGTGCTTCAAGGAGCAAATAACTAAGGTATCTTATGCATGAAATTCCTTTTTCCTGAAGGCAGATAATTTATGGTAGTCTCTGTGGTCAGTTCCCTCAAGATCAAGTAAACACAAGAAAGAAAGAGAGAAAAAAACAACTGTGGAATGTTAATGGAATCTTTTGCAATGTCTTTAAGAGATTTTGTTTCTGATCGAAACAGTAGGTCTGCATAGAAAAACTTGTCAAACTGCTCACACTGAAATTCACAGGCAAAGGCATCTTTGCATATCTGACACAATGTATTTTGCTCAAGATTAATGATTATTTTATTTTTATTTATGTGCATATTTGCATTGGGCAGTGAATATGATAAAAATTGTGAAATACATGATGCTTTAACCTATTTCAACTTCAATGTGTTGAACTGGTCTTATGTTTCATTTTGTATTTTTCACAATCAAGGAATCTAATTGATTACAATAATCCTGACACCTAAATCAGTAGGACTGCAAGTTTAAACTATACCAATGTGCATTCTAAAGTACATAAAATGTTCAAAATAAAATTGTGCAATTGATGTGATCCTCTGATGTTGCCTGTTTTCTACAAGCTCCTCACTTGTGGTTAATACTGTAACAGTATAATCCTGTGGATACCTGTTTACTCAGATATAAATCCCACTGCTTTCAGGGGGATTAGGATTAAAGATTTCAAACATAAGTAACCAAATGTTTTAATCCTTGCTGTCTCTACATGAATATATATCCCTGATCTTCATGGAAGGCTGTAATGTAATGGTAATTTTTTCCATGTAATGGAAAAAAAGGGATTTATGATTAAAGCTATTTTCCGAACTAATAACAATACAATTCTGGCTAAAATCACCTGGAGTTAAGGTTACTGTTTGTGGTGAAACCTACTTTTGATTAAGCACATGTAAGATAATATTGTTAGTATATAGAAAAATTATAGACGTAATTTTTCTTTCAAGCCCAAAGATGGGGATACAATTATAGTATCAAAGCATTTATTTCTTTTAAGTACATTTAACCATGGAGCCAAATCAAACTCTTTATCTTAGTAGTATACTAAGTTTTAAGTTAAGTAGTATACTTGAGTTTTAAGCCTATGTAATTTTGTATGAATCAATTGACTTTTAATATTAGGATATTTCATATAATTAATAGCGCTATGAAGTCAACATTGTTAACATATTATTTAAATTGTGATTCTTAAACCCAATTTTGTTAAAACATGTTAATCTTTGAGCTCAGTGTTGACTCTAAGGGATTCAGATTTCAGGTTCCCTCCATGTTTATGTTGTTCTTTTTGTATCTTTTAACAAACCTAACTGCCTCTAGCCATTTGCCTTCAGTTTCTGCTCTCTCACCTTTTCTCACACTGTTGCTACTGCATTATGTTCAAGCCTGCCTTTTATCATTAGAGTCTGTCAATTCAGGAACAAAACCGACTGCAACAGCCTGAATTCTCCAAGGAATGCTTTGCATACTCCTTGCAGTTGCTACCAAATGAGGGCATGAGGAACAAATACACTGTATTCTAATACACTGATTCAATGGCTTAAATCAATAGATTTGGTATAGCAGGAGCAGGTGACATGTGGGCCCTCAAAATACCAGTGGAATTCTGTTCCTATTAATTCTTAACTGCAAAAATTCAGTTCAGATTTCAAGACGAGGTTTGGAAAACAGGTCTATTCACTCTGGATTGATGTAGCAACTCCCTCATTCAAGCCAGGGCTGAAAACTGAATTTTAAATTTCATTTTCTGTTGGCAGGTGTGGGGGTTCTTTTGGTCCTTTTTTGACAGATAGTAATCCCTTACATGTGGATTGAGCAGAGGTGGTATTCAGCAGATTCTGAGTAGTTCTGGAGAATTGGTAAAAGAAATTTTGAATAGTTTGGAGAACTGGCAGTAACTTTCCCCCAGGAGTGGGGAGGGAATGGAGATTTTACAGTATCCTTCCCTGTCAAACCTACCAAGCCACACCCACTAAGCCACACCACGCCTACCAAGCCACGCACACAGAACCGGTAGTAAAAAAAATTGAATCCCACCACTGGAATGAAGTATACAGTATCAAATATCAGATTAATAGTTCTAGGAACTGATCATTATATATCTATCCTTTTAATGCTTTAAAAAGTGAAATTATTGTTACCATCATCATCCAACTAAAATGCATGGAATCTGTAGAGGTTAATCCTTCCAAGATTTTTAAGCCTATGTAATTTTGTATGAATCAGTTGACTTTTAATTTTTTAAAACAGCCTTTCCAATTAGAGAGGCTTTAAAAATGGAAGTACTGATTCAACTATATTTAAAATGTCCTGTTTGTATAGAATGCTATCCCACAGAATGATTAGGTTATTTTTATTTAATATAACTAAAATATTTTCCTGATCACCCACTATATCTGCCACACACATTAAAATTGGTGGTTAGTAAATTTCCATACATAGTCAATTTGGTTTAGTGATAAAAGGCATCAGGTAGGAAAACCAACTGAATGATCTTGGAGAGTCTCACTCTTTCTCAGCCTTAAGAAGAAGACAATGGCAAAACGACTTCCAAAAATTTTGTTTAAAACTTGCTTGGACTTGTTCAAGTAGTTGCCAGAGATCAACAATGAATGAAAGGGAAAGGCAGGCAGGTAGGCAACAATCCTTATGTTAAATTTTCATATTTAAATAATTTTAAGGTATTTTTGGTAAGAGGTATGTTTTATGAGCAACTCAGTGGGTTTTAGTTTATAATTATGAACAACAAAATATCGAACTAAAATTGGCCTCAGTTTGACCTAATAGATTATTGATTTTTTTTAAAATTATCCCCTAATCTTTGTTAACAATTTGATTGGGAGAAGGCCTGAGAAGGAAAATCTTAGTATTTAGTATATATATTAAAATTCTGAAAACATCTTGTTACTTTGAAGACTTCAGTTCTGCTTCCAAAGTATAATACCAGCATGCTTTAGGTTTAGGTGATGGATCAAGATTGCCCCTACAGTTTATATTCTTAATAACTGCTTGACATAGTGATACACTATGTATTCTTCTACATCTGGAGTGCTGGAGGGTCACTCTTTAGGCTACCCAGGTTTGTAGAAGGACAGGGTAAAATGTCTTTGTCTTTTTTGCTATACTAATAACATTCCTCAGTTTTGGTTTACAGTAAATACTTAAGAGTGAGGACAGATTGACAGCCACTGTACTGTATGAGCTGCCCAAAGGTAGAATCTCTTAATACAGAAGTTAGACAGTGTGATAGATCGTTGTGAGATAAGCATGGGGGTCCCAAGGTAAAGATATTTCAACATGCTGCTGTTCACTTCTATATGTTTCTGCAACAGGAAAAAAAATCAGCTTTGCTTGTGAAACTTTTGTGTTAACTTCTGTCACTTTATAAAAAAACAAAAGGAAAATTGGTCTTTATGGTTTCAGTAAATGCCAAATAAGAAACTGAGGTGAAAGATAACTTTTTAGAAAAATATTACATAGTTGGTGAGTTTTGTAATAATATATGCTTTAAAAAAGATATTAATTAACAGAAGTACGGTACTCCAAGCAATCATCTTGATTACTAAGATAGATGATAAAGAGTGAAGTTTGGAATTTTGCATGCTCTAAAAAGATGCTTTGACCTCAGAAATGTTGTGAACACCTGGACAATTTTTTTTCATCTTCAGCACAAATAGCTTGAGCAGTGCAAAATTTCAGAGATAGATGCATTAATATTGCTTTAATATTGCTTTAATTGAATATTAAAATGTAAATGAAATATACTGCAACTGAGTTTGTTTTTAATGGTTGTTTATCTCCTGAAGACCATTGACACAGGATAATAGAATTAACCCATAATATAAATGCTGTAATATGATTATAAACCATAATATATCAATAAACTACTTGTACACTTGTTTATATATTGATATCTTATTTAAATAAAATTTTTTATAAATTACACTTTTGACTTGTTTTCTTGTACAAATGCTTGACTTTACAATTTGAATGTAATAATTACATTGTAAGAATTACAACTTGAATGTAATGTTTATTTGGTTAACATGGATCTTTTTTAGTTATTGAATATGGAACTTTGCAAACTTGCTGAAGAAATGATTTTTGCGTATGAGTTCAACTCTGCTGAAATAATTGACATTCATAGTTACAAAACACAAAAGATTGTACAACAAACTTTATGTCTGAAGTTTATGTTCATAAACTTGTCATTTTTCGTTTCTCATCCTTTCTCAAAATAATATGGTTAGGACTTTTCCTATCTCCTTTATTTTATATTAACTATTGTGTATGTGTGATTAAAAAAAAAGGTATTCTCTATTTGTCCAGTGTGCAGTTGCAATCCTTAGAAGATTAGATTGTTTTGTCTATCAGCCAGAAGTAATGATTAGGACACCTACTTCTTCTTCACCCCTGCAATCAACTATGTTTAAACAACCGAGTTTATCTTTGTGCTCTTTCATGTTTTTTTTTTTTGTTGATCTACCCTCCAGCTTCTCTACTGTTCTGTGCAGCTGGGATTCTGATGTTTAACTGACCTAATACTGGAATGTTGAATTGGACCTGGAAAAGGCAGTCAATGATTCACCTGGCCCATTAAACAGAAGACGAAATCAGTTAAACAAGTCTGTACAATGAAGCTTCTTCTGACAGTTGTAGATTAGATGGAGAAGGGTAAGAATCCAAATAAAGCTTTAGTTCTTTTTCTTACCTTTCAAAATCATATATATGATACCATATTTTGTTGTAAGGTATTAGAATTTACTGTGGTAAAGATTTGAAAAACACAGTGTTGACAGTTTATGTTTTCATCTCTAAATCCTTTGTCAGAAATGTTTCTTTCTCTAATTTAATTCTGTATAGTAGACATTGGGTGGCAGACTCTGTTAATATTTCAGATGAAGATGTTCTAATTCATAGTGACGTGAAGACATATATACATAATTTAGTATTGCCCACCCTCTTTATATTTTTACCTCTGTTAGAAAAATCTATTTTTTGCTTTGTATACCAATAAAGAGGGGATATAGTGGCTAAATGGTTAAGATGTTGTCTTATCAGCCCAGGTGCGAGACCTGAGCACCACACAACAAGGTGAGCTCCAGCCTCATTCCAGCTCCTGCCAATATAGCAGTTTGAAAACATAAAAATGCAAGTAGATAAATAGGTACCACTTAAGTGGGAAGGTAATAGTATTTTGTGACAACATGTTGGCCACCTGATTGAGAAAATGTCTCTGGACAGTGCTGGGTCAATGGCCTTGAAATGGAAATGAGCATTAACCCCTTTAGTCAGCAATGGTTAACAGAGTAAAATCTGCAGGGACTCCTTTATACCAGCTGGGGTGGATGTTAATGATGAAATAATAATCATTTAATCATGGCTATTTTAAAGCTGATTGATTTCAAGTCATCAAAGCAAACCATTGAGCTCTGTACATAAAAGTAAGGGAAGATCAATAAAGATGGTTCACAACTTACGGTTTGAGCTTCTTTGGCGACGGACCAAAATCCGAGATCATGCATGGTTTCGATCCGTGCTTGCTGCTGGAGCACCCCAAGCCGGCTGGATATGGGGCTAAGCCACCCCTTAAAGGTGCTGAAGAGAGGGGAGACTACCAGCAGGATCAAGGACAGCCATATCCCTCCTCCCTAGCTGGCTATAACTACCTTTCCCAAAGGCAGTTGCAGGGGTGGTAAAAAATGGCCACCTCAAAGAAGAAATCGACCGGAAAAGAATGTGCAAGAGGAAGATAAGAAGAGAAAGTTTTGGTTGACCGGGTTGAACTGAAAAAGCAATAACATAAGATATCTGGAATGTGAACTATTAAGAATAACATTGTTCCCAAAGAAGATTTTGAAGCAGCGAAGGAGAGAGGGAAGGGAAAGGATTTGGCTTTTTTTTTCTTTCCTTCCTCATATTGACAGCTAAGAGATTTATGTATGAAACTGACAAATATCTACTTTGACATCAATAGGCATTTAAGCTGAAAACAAAATGTCAAAGGGATAACAAAGACTTTTGGATATTCAAAAACCTTTAAAAGAAGGAAAGAAGAGAAAAGGAAAAAATAAAAGGGCGGGATCTAGAAAAATGAAGGATACTGCCTGGAAGTAAAAGAAATTTAAAGCGAAACTTCAACAAGATTCCTAAAAGATACATTCTAACTGAAACTTTGTAACAAGATAACAGAACCCCAGGAAGAGAAAGTGGAAAAAAGAAGCAAGAAGAAACAGCTTTGGTTTATTTGGATTACTTGGTGATTTTTGGATTTTTGGTTATTGGATTTAAATGACTAAAATCAATCAGGTGGTTGTTTAAAAATGTTTAAAATGTCATCCCTCTTGGAAGAACTGAAAATGGAACTTTAAAAACAGAAAGAAGATGCACAATAAGGAAGAGGCTTTTTTGGCTTCGTATTTCAATTTTTAGAAATGGAGATCTGGAACTATGATAAACAACAAGAAATGCTTGTAGAACAAGAATGGCGGGACAAAGAATAAGCCATCTTTAATGACCAAGTGATTTTAAGTGGGGGGGAAAAAGAAAGGGGGGAAAGAGAGTGAAAAGTTTAAGATTTGAAAAAAAAAAGAATAGTTTGAAAAGTAATTACAATATTAGGAAGAAACAGAAGAGTGGATTACAGAAGAGAGAATTAGAATTAGAGAGACAAGGGGTCAAAAAGAGGAGGGAGAAGAAGAGGGGGAAGAAGGAAAGCAAAAAAAAAGTTTTAAAGGACAGAAACAAGATATAGAGAAACAGGGAAAACATACAAGGATTAAAGGTATAAGCCTATTTAAAAGACATAGAGATAATGGGTGAAATTTAATTGAAAGAGGGATTCTGCAAGGATATATAAGATAGTATTGTTATATTAGAAATAGAAATAAACTTAGAAAATATGAAACAAGTGTGATTAAAATGATAGATAAAATACTTACTGTAATGTAATGGAATGTTTGTTAATAAATAAGAAAGAGAGAATGAAATTGAAAGGATGTGAACATTTCAATTATTATTAATGATTTATAAAAACTTAAGTGAAGAGAAATATGAAAGAAATATGGGGGGAAAATTATGGAAATATTATAAGTGTTCCTAAGAAAGTATGATATTCAATTGAAAAGAAATGTTAAACATGTTAAAGATTGTAACTAACAATGATAGAGCTGAATTGGAATAGAATAAATGTTTTATTTACTATTGTTATATATATATTTTGTCTTTAAGAACATAGTGTGTATTTTAAGAATGCACCAAGCAGAATTTGATTTGAAGTTATGTGTTATATTGAATGTTATAAATTGTAAAGGCATAAATTGAAGTTTAAATAAGAGTTCAAATGACAAAATTAAAAGATACAAAGATGTCACACTCCAATTAGTATCTACAGGAGAAAACTTGTTTAATGAGAAAAGAAAATATGAAATTGAAATAGGACAGACAAAAGTATAAATATAATGATTAGAAAGACATTGAAACCTAGAAAAAGATATATAATTGAATTTAGATAGGTATGAGGTAATTAAAAACAAAGTTGAGAAAACTAAGGAAGGGAAAAATTATTGAGAAAATGTTAAAATAGTAATAAGATATGGAATAGAACACAAAGTTGAATATGAAGTTGAGTTTGTGTCTGTATGGAGAAGTGATAACACGGGATAATGCTATTCTCAAAAAAAGACGTTTTATTTGTATTATGTTTTGTGAAAACCCAAATAAAATTTATTTTTTTAAAAAAGATGGTTTACAATATTTGGAAGGGCAACAGGATTCAAGTTAGGGTCCCCCCTTACCAATAGATGTTCATTGGATGACTTGAGCCAGTCATTCTTTCAACAATCCCAATACATTTCACATTACGGTAATGCAAAATACTAGTAATTAGGGCACAGAATGCCATACAGGTTGCCTTTAAGGTTACTGGAGAGAAAGGTGAGCTATAAACCTAAGGAATAATAATAATACAAGAAAAGAGGAAGAACTAGAGAAAATCAAGAGCAGTGGTTAGAATGCAGTATTGCCCACAGTCTGGAGTTTGAACCTGATGGGGCTTAAGATTGACTCAGTCTTTCAATCTTTTGGGTTGGTAAAATAGAATCTGGGGAGGATGCAGATTGTTGAGGCAATATGCTGACATTATAAACTCCTAAACTGCTGTAAATCAACTATGGAACAGCATATAAGTCTAAGTGCTATTACTATTGCTAAATCACACACAAAAAAAGATCTACAATAAACAACTGGCAAAGAAAACAAAAAGAAAACAAATATAGTCCCAAAAGTAATAGGTACCCTGGGTGCAATACCAAAGCAAGTGGAACAGAACTTGAACAGCATTGGCACTGACAATATCCCCATCAGTCAATTGCAAGAGACAATTTTACTTGGGATTTACAAGTTGTGATTATACCTTAATACAATCAAACAAAATCCTAGGCCCTTGGGAAGGACTCAACAAGTGCATAAAATGCCAAATCCAATCTAAACATCTGGATGATTCCAATAATTTTGAGCAAACTTTTTTTTAAATGTTCTGGATCAGGCTCAGGCACTAGAAATTTTTGTAAAAGAATGTACTTGATTATTTCTAATTGTTGAACAGCTTGTTTTCAAGTCAAGAAAGAGTCTTAATCAGATTTTAAACTTTGGTTCATGATATAATTTTAAAAAAATTTAGAAGTGGCCAATGAGGAACATTTTAAAAAACTAAATATTCCATGAAGTTTGTCATTCATTTATATATAATTACCTATCAGAATGGGAAACAAATATGGAAATGGAAATATCTTTATTAATCTTTACTTCTTAACAAACCAATTTTTGAAGTAAGCTCATTCATCTTCAAATTAAACTGGATTAAATTAATAATATAAGTCCATTGCTACTTTTCCTTTTATTTGTTATTCTTTCAATTCAAAGCAAAGCAAAATGTTTTCTGAAAATTTGGAGAAGAGACTGATTGCTAGACTACTTTATAGAGATGGGCAGTATTTCTAAAAACATTTTTTTATCTCTTGCGCATCTTTAGAAATTTCATTTTCTGCCAGAAATTTCATGCATAATTTTTAGACATCCTGTGTAACTCAATATTACATCTATTCACTCTAAGATAATTATATGACTGTCTATGTGGTATTTTGGGTGATTTGTCACAAACTGGAGGCTTCTGGAAGGAAAAAAAATATTCTTATAGAAATGGAAATGTGGTTCTAAACTAAGAGCACTAATGTCTATTGCTTTCTGGATGATCAGAAAATTGAGAAGGCTATTATTCTGGTGAGTTTTGAAACTGTATTACAAAAATTATAAAAAAGAGGGCAAGTTGCTAGATTTAAAAAACCATAATTGGCAAAAGCACTTGCTAAAGTGTTCTGTGTTATGCTCTATGAAATATTTGGTGGAGAGTTAAAAGAGAGATGTCAAAAAGAGTTGATTAGTTTTTATTCTTTATTAACATATAATCATTCATTTAGTGCCCATTGTAGGTTATGATGATTCTAAAAAGTGATGTATGATTCATGAATGAAGCCATTATGACTTGCAAAGATTTATAACTCATGATCACTTATGATTGGTCCTTTCACTTGCAACTGTTGCAGCATACATGTGGTCACGTAATCACGTATCTGGGCTTGGCAACCAACCAACATTTATAAAAGTTGTAGCATTTTGGATCAGAGATTCTCACTGAAGACCTTCTCAGCTGGCTTCCCACAGGGAAAGTTAATGGGGAACTCAAAAGGGAAGGTTGCAAGTCACAGTCAAGTGATACCTCACATAACAACCTCATGACTGTACCACTCAACCACACAATCTTTTGGTCCCAATTCTGGACATAAGTAAAAAACTACAAATAATATTTCACTTCCTGGCCATCTCCAAGAAAGAGCACACTATGTTAATAGGAAAGAAAGAAAGAAAGAGAGAGAGAGAGAAAGAAAGAAAGAAAATAAATGCAACCTTCTGTCAAATAAATAACAAACATTTTTACTTAAAACAAAAGACAACATGTGTTTGGTTTATCTGATAGTTTTAGGAAGACTTACTGTTTCACTTACTTTTTAAATTGTCATTTAATTTATTTGAACTTATATATTGAAACATTTTTTAAAAACACAAATGCTTTCAGCAAATGTGGTAAGAGAGCCTACAGTTTCTTCTGAAACCCTACAAATTCAAAGGAATGAGATCACTGGATAAGCAATCACTCTTTTTTAATGGCTGAGTAAATGCTGAAATAATAAAGTAGATTTAAGTACTGCAGATTCACAATATATAGGATTAATGTAGAGTTTTTAAGAGCTATAGATTTAGTGAGTCACTCGTCACATTGATGTTTGTACCCTTTAAATATTCAGTGAGGCTGTGCAAGGATTCAGTGTAATGTTTCACTCTGATGAAGGTTAATGTGAAGCAACATTCAAAACTACTTTATGAAATAATAGGATCCAGCCACCTCTGAAAGCAAAGTAAAATTTCACTTGGTAAATATCCAGAGAGAGAGGGACATTCTTTGAATCTTTCTATTATCATAGTCAGGTGACTTAGGTGAGAATACAATACATACTGCACATGTGCAGACTCTATTCCAACTCTTCTAGCCAATTCCTTGCTAACTCTGTGAATAATACAAAGAAACCTGATAAGAAGATTGATATCATTTCCTTTGCCTTGATACAACTATTTTGTGAAATCTGATCATTTACATCATCTTAGATAATAGAAGCAACTCAAATTATATGTTTAATTACCTTTGATTTTCATTACTCTTTGTAATTACACACAAACACAGAAATGATCTCACATTTAAACCTGCATTTCAGAATTAGAATTGTTTTTCCTGCAAGACTTGGACTGACACAACTACTAAGAGCTTCTTTCTGTGGCTACTGAAGCTTCAGCAAGAAATACACTGCAAATCCCATCAGTGTGTCACAGTTTGAGTTATTGATGCTGATGGGGAGACTTGTAATCCTAACCCCTGCTGCTCCTTTAGAAACTCAGTGGATTGTTAACAAGGTTGGAAGAGTTCATGAACTCTTCTCTGTAGGAATGCAAAATACCTGGAACATTGATATGGAAGTAGGGACTCCCTATGCTTTTGTTCCTATTCATGTTCCTTCAAATAATATTTTAATGATTAAAGGATGCATTGTTTCCAATTATACCCTTTGACTTGAGATGGATTCACTTAAAATCAAACAAGGAACATCTACAGATCTCACTGTAGAATGATAAAGCTGACATCTCATTTTTTCTTAGTCTTTCATTATTACTTTTTGTTAAATAATACAATAGCAAATCACCTATTTTGAAGACAGCTTGTTCAAAATATTACTCCATTTACTCTTTTAGATTTCAGTGGCACGATATTATATTTAGTGAATGCAAACACCAGTTTACATGGTTCCATCCCTAATATATGTCCAAAATTCTATGTAAAAAGCCAGGAAACTTTATGAGAAGAGCTCAGTAATGATGTGAAAGCTTTCATATTTGGAAAAATTGTTGCTGCACTTGAGAAACATTATTTTGAAAGAGTTACCCCAAAAGACAAACATTGTACACCAAATGCTTCTTAATATCTAAATGTGTAAACAGCAATGGGCAGTTCAAGTCAATTCACAGAAGGATATCCTTTGAAAAAACTAAAGACTTGCTTGACAAAGTATTTGTAAATCAAGTATATTTGAGGACTAATGCTCACAATATTCTGTTGCTAAGCAAAGCAGTTAAGTGAGCTTTGCTCCATTTTATGACCTTTCTTGCCACAGTTGTTAGATGAATCTCTGTAGCTATTAAGTCAGTAACACATTTATTAAGTGAATCCCAATTTCCCATTGGCTTTGTTTGTCCAAAAGTTGCAAAAGGTGATCGCATGACTTTGTCATAAATATGATTCAGTTGCCAAGTAGCTAATTTTGGTCATGTAATTGTGAAAAACAGACACTTTTTTCAGTACCAGTGTAAACTTTGAACAGCCAGTAAACAAAATATTGAAAATTGAGGACTAATATTGCAACATGAAGAATTTTCTCTGCCATGCCACCAAATTTAAATGATGTGATGATTGAAAATCAGATCTAGTTTCTGTTGCTGTTTTGAAGTGCAAAACTCCATAAATCTATTGTGATAGAATTAACACAATAAAATGTTAAATGCCATAGTTCCATCTCTGTAAACTGGGAAATCTCATTTCCACGAAGCTTCTTGGATGAGAAGGGAAACATCTTCAATGAAAAATTAAGAAAGTCTAGTTGCCTCCTGAAAAGCACCTTTAGTCAACTATGACCTGGATGACTAAGAATCTCCATAGATTTTTAGCTATTCAATTTGGGATGAATATCCTTTGAATGGTGTGGTTGTAGGAATTGATTTCCAGAGGTGGTGGAGAAATTGCAGACTACAGGAACCAGGAGCACTACTTGAGTGATGCTGAGGACACATATAAACCTCTAAGTGCTTCAACAACCCTCTAAAAGGATACAAATGATTAGGTGTCTGCAAGGAATATAAATCCTTCTATTCCATACTATTCTATCAGACCTGAAGAAGCTTCTTGAATAAGAAGTGAAATGTCTTCAAAGGAAAAGCAATAAAGTTTCAGTTGCCTCCTGAAAAGCACCTTTGGGACTCATTTTCATGATGTAGCCCAGCCCTCTTTGTATCATTACCCCTCAAGTTACCTAGCAAAGTCTGCAGAAAGAAAACCTATGGTTCTCAGACACCAAAGTTTGCCTGTACCCAGAGTAAGCTAAACACTCCTTCAGTCACTCTAACCCCTTGGAAAAAAACTGACTCACCCAAAACATGAGAGCCAAATAAAATATCTATTGGCTGGTATTCAAAGAAAATAATTCCATTGATGAGTTTCATACATCTTACGTAATGTTGAAATATTTAATTATTTTGATAGAAAGTTATGTATTTCCTATTTTAAGAATCTGCTATTTAAATATATACAAAATATAAATGGAGGCTGAAACATATGAAGAACAATTTAAGGAATTAGGTGTTAAGAAGTGATAAGAAGGACTAGGAGTGACCTGACAGCAACGTTCCAAAATTTGAGAGGTAGCCACGAAGAAGAGGGAATTAATCTATTTTCCAAAGCACCAGAAGGCAAGACAATATACAATGGATGGAAACTAAATAAGGAGAGAAGCAACCTACAACTAAAAAGAAATTTTCTAGCAGTGAGAGCAATTAAGGGGAATGACTTGCCTTCAGAAGTTGTGGGTGTTCCATCACTTGAGACTTTTAAGAAGAAACTGAATTTATCTGAAATGGTATAGGGTCTCCTGCTGGAGCAGTAAATTGTACTATAAGATCTCCAAGGTCCTTTCAAATCTTGTTATTCTGTTAAACCTATCTGCTTCAATATACCTGCAGCAAATCAGCTGACAAAAGTAAGTTCCAGATGCCTGAATTTGAATAAAATATGAGTCAATATTTTTTTTTGCTGTTTTTGTGAGCAGATAAATGTGTGCCATGCTAAGTGATGGCTGTGACAGAGTCTGTCACTTAATGCCTTAGTGTGCATTTACGTTTGTTTCAAGTACGCTTTACCAGGGTTACATCCAGAGAACAATGCAATGCAATCTTGTGCTCTCTACTTAAAAGTTTGTTCAGTATGTAAATGTGAGGTCAGCATTTTTGGATTAAAGGCTATATCTGGTCTACTAGAGACTATTTTCCAAGAAGTTGGCAAAACTAGGACATCATAATTAATTATAATAACTAATATTTATTAAATATAGTTAAAATGAATTAAATGCAGATCCAGAGTGTCTCATGCTATTTAATAATTTTTCATTTTTCCTGTATTAAATATTACCAACATGTACTATATGTTTTGAATGGGGATCAAAGCCCATGCCCATGAATTTCAGACCTTAAGACTGGAGTTATTCAAGGTGTAGTTTTAAACATCTATTTAAATACACACAAGAGAATAGATGCTACATGGTTTTAAAGTGGAATTCTACTTTAATTTTAATGATGCTTCTCTTTTCTTCAGAGAAAGCATTTTGCAATCACATTTTTCCAAGCTGTGTAAAGTGACCTATGAATGACCTATGTGAACAGGAGTTGTGTCACTGATGGCCATATTGATCTGGAGATGATGGCTGAGGGCAATGCATACTGATGACATGACAGTCTGTGGAGGTGATGATAACCACCCTTGATATATTTGGGGGGTTCTTGATGTTTCACTGGATTTGTAGCAACAGAATCCTTGGTAATCATAGTTGTAAAAAGTTCAGTTTGGGGTTAGAATAGTTATAAATACTAAAAAAAAAAAAACCATTCTAAAACCCATTCTTCATTGTTTTACTAAATTTCTAATTAACTAAAGGTCTTATTTGATTCAACATGTTTCATTTTATATCATATGTCTAGAGCAGAACTGCCAACCTTTTAGAACTAATGGGCATACTTGAAATTTTGTTTTGTTTGGGATCTTGTTATTGAAAAAGGTCCCTTTGGAGGTAAAGGCTTACCATTCAGAAAATGACTGCCATGTTGGATATGCTAATGACCCATTTCTCAAAAAGATAAATGAATCAGGATGCTCCTTTGATTTTTAGGATGTGAGATGTTTTCAAGGAAACATTAGGCTATAGTGACTCAAAATTATTGTTTCCTATGGATATCTTTAATGACCCAAATAGGATTTATAACATTATTGGAAAGAAAAATTAAAAGACAGAAGCTGACATGGTCATATAATACAGGAAATATAATAAACACTGAAGAAGATAGCTGTGAGCAGGTAAATACCTTCAGTCATTGCTTTGGGGTTTAGATACAGTTCTAGATTTATAATTCAGTTCTGGTCAACGGTTATGAGATCTTTATGAAATTAATCCATGGCTCCATTACTGCATCTTTAATGTTTGGCATCAATTCTCATGAAAATAATTAATTATGACCTATAATTGAAAGCTTTTGTGCTAGTGATGGGTAGCACTTTACAATGCAGACTGTTTGGTTTAGAACTCAGAGGTTTTCTATAATGAGATGCTACACATTATATCAGAGGAATGGAGTTGATTTTAAATAAGATAAAAAGAAAATAAGTTAACATGCAAATTGGTTTTTGTCTATTTATATAGCCTTCTTATATTTTCAGTATTTTTCAGGTGCAAGTTCTGAACCAGTCAATAACTTCATTCTGAGCATGAATTCATATTCCAGAGAAAATTAGAAGGCATTTCAAATAAAAAAGAATGTTTTAGCATAAATTTATCAGCACTTTAAATTAAGTAGAAATTTCTTTATTCTTTGCTTATTTCACCAAGTAAGGATGAGTAATATCATATTAGTTGATACAAGTTAGCAGCGAGATATAACATGTCTATGATGACAACGCAGGAAATCTAAAAGGTAGCATTTCAGAAACAAAGACAATATGAGAAATGATTGAAAGTATCTTGTATAAGCAGACATGCCCTTTATTATGTTTTAAGTATTTGTCATTCACATTTCAGTCTATTAGAATTATAGATGTAACTATGACTAATAAAATTAGTTGTTAACCAAAATTCAATAGTTGCAAAGTTAATTACAGGTTTACAAGAATATAAACTTACAGCTTGATCAATATGTAAATTGTGACCTTCAATGGTCTTTTCAGCTTTCTTGTAATTTTTGGTCTTACAAAGATGAACCTTACATCCTAAGATTTCTAGTTGTAAAGCTTGTCCTATATTTATATCATTAAAGATATATGTCAGAAATCATCCATAAATATATATTTCTATTTGTCTTTTTATTTAAAAAACATTCCAAAAATGAATTATGATGTTATTTTAAATATCCCCAAATAGTTATCCTTATCTGATTCAGAAATTATGTTTTTTTAAAGAAATGCACATTAACACTAGTTCTTTAATCACATAAATGCTGTATCTTCCAGTCTTCATTTTTCAAATCATCCTGCAAAGTATTAAGATAAAGGGAAATGTTAAGATTATTTTGATCTTTTTAACTTACATATGTTGGGAACCCAATTAAGTGTCTTTAGGATGTATTTTGTTATAGTTCCCTAGACCATTAAGAAGCATGAAAGCCACTTTTGTTGGGAATTACAGGAGTGAAATTTCTTAAAAGTATCAGGTTGGAAAACAGATGGAATATTTTAATAGGCAATTGCACATTTAACTGTTGTACACTGAAGTATCAAACACACTTTGAGCAAACATTTCCTTTTTCCTGAGTACAATACTGATTTCTATTCTACAGTAAGTTTCTTCTTTACTAGTTTCCTTCTCTGTTATAAAAGGGTAGAGATAGTAGGTTCACAGGCAAAGTTGAGTTTCCTCATTACCACTAACAATTATCTGTATTCATTCTAGATTACAAATATTGCCTTCCCTGCCATCTGGAATATTTGCAGAGAAAGCTAATTTGTTCTTAATATAGATGGCGTTTTCAAGGAATGTTTTACTGGACACCTGGACATCTGAGGTCCTCAATGCACAAGGAAAGATAGCATTTTCTGCAGAATTCTTCTCAAAATAATTAGTATGTTTGCTTAGGTGGATAAGCCTGTTGTGTTAATAACTGTAGCTTCATCAGAGGCTTGTCAATAGCTCAAAAAGGAAACACTTCAAGAATCATATGTCTGGAATAAAGTATACCCGAAAGTATACTTCACAGTTGTATTTTTCTTTAATGATCTTGGTGACATTGCAAAGCACAGGAGTGAACCAAATGAACTATAGGAAAATTGTTTAAATTGAACAGTCTTGGAGAAGGTAGCGTCTGGATTCCTGTTCTTCTTACAGATGTATCAAAGAATGGACATGTAAATGAGTAAAAGAAAAGCTAGCTTAAAAAAATACCACTAGGAACCTATCTCAAGGATGAAATACTTTTTATTGTTCTCTGGAACAATAGATCAGTGCGAGTAAAAAGCAGTCAAGAGTATTCTGCTACCATCAGATCTGTTCCAAAGTAATAATCCTTCACAGATATATCAGAAAGAACCAGGGTACAAAATAATATTTGTATACAACTTAACAATATCTCAAATTCAGTACTACATTTGACATAGGAAGATTGCAGATGTTGATTCTCCAAATTGTAAATTAACTATAACTGCATGCATCTGTTTGAGAAATGAACTATATCAGGTCAAGAAAATTAACCCAAACATTTAAGACCCTTGTAAAATACAATCAAGGCACTTTGTCATTATTTATAAATACTGTAAAGTTCAAATACTTCATCTTAAAGGAGCGCAAATTGTTTCAAATTAATCATTTCAGACTAAGGTAGATTTGCACTTTCTGACTGACTCATCATAATATGGTGTGTCACTAATTGCTTCTGGATATTGAAACAGAAGAGGTAGTCATCCTCCACTTCTAGTTCATTGCTAATACAATCCATGTATTTCCCCAAAGGTGCTTTTTTTCAAGAGCCAACTGGACTTTCTGGTTTTTCTATGAAGACATTTTGCTTTTCATCCAGGAAGCTTCTTCAACTCAGCTAACAAGTCACAAGGAATAGAGCAGGAAACCAGCAATGTGGTCTGCAGTGTGGAATTGCACTAATATCGGGTGTTATCAAAACAGAAGCAACTTAACTAATCAGGTAATAGGGTATACCTGGCATTCTCCATAATAAAACAATAATTTATAGGTTAGACTATGTAAATGGACTTGCAAATGGCTGAATGACATCACCTCAAAAAGTGTCATTTGTGGTTATACTTCAGGTTGGAGGGAAGTATGAAGTAAAATGTCACAGAACTCTGTCTTGACTTGAATTAATGGGATGAGTGGATATTGGCAGATGATACATGCTAGCAGGCATGGGCTACACTTTAGAAGAGAAGAAGATTCAAAAATATCTTGGTGAGCTTGAGCAATGACCTGAAATGATACACATTTTCATACTAGGAAGAAAAGTACTGTACATAATATGAAAGGCATAGAATGGAACAAATGACTCAGCAATCAAATATATGAAAAGGATCTGGCTGTTCTTGTTGACTCCTTGTTAAACATAATCCATCACTGTGAGGCAGGCTGCTAAAAAGGCAAATGCTATTTTGGAAAATCATAATTCCATTCTACTTTGCCCTGGTAGATTGAGTTTGAAATACTTGATCCAACATTGATCAGCACAGTTCAAAAAGAAAAAAACAACACCACGCTGTTATTTATTTAATTTGCTGAATTACTTGATAGTTACAAATCCATCTGTCTGTTCAGTTAGAATGACTTGTGTTTGGAATATCATAGTGCCATTGTTAGGGATAACATTGTTCACCCTAACTGTTTAGGTGAAATCATAACCATGAATCATAGTTAGTGTATGCAGCTTTAACTGTAAAATAGCAACTGTGGGTGTGGTTATGAAAACCATATAAAAGTAGCAAGGCTACAGCTTGCTCTCTCTCTCTCTGGCTTTGATGATCCCTGATTACTGCTTGGAAGCAAGACTGCATTGCTCGAACAGGAGAGACAACAACGGACTGATTTATGTGAACTGACAATAGGATATTCTACATGGACTTTGCTAACTGAATATCCCTGAATGGACTGACTACATGGTAAATGAATATTGGACTGTTATTGACTATGCTATAAACTTATACTGGAATAAAATATATTCTTGATAGCACAAGCGTATCTGTTATTTTTACTGTATGTTAATAAACATACAAACTTAGCTCACTCATTTATCTGTGTGCCTATCTGACTAACGCTGCACATTCTGTTTAGCTTGTCTACCTAACCCTGGTTGGGGAACACAGGCTTAACACTGGTTATGGGCCCAGAGGCTGCAAAGTCAGTTTAACTAGGCTTAAACAGATTTATATAAAAAGTGAGAGTTTGTATTGTTATACATTACAGTAAACAGACAGCTGTGTTTTATTAATTATATTTTTATATCCATATAAGAAAACATGGCACAAGTCAATTTACAAAGTTTGTCTCTTATATCCAAGCTGGATGGAACAAACTATGTATCATGGTCTACAAAATGTAGTCTACTTCTACGAAGTGAAGGTCTGTGGAACATAATTGAAAATCCACCAAACGTAGAAGAATGGGATCCAGAGGATGAGGAAGACAGACTAAAGATAGAAGAATTTAAGCATAAAAATCAACAAGCTATTTGCATAATTGCGTTAACCTTAACTGATCAACAGCTTGTTTATATCCACGGAGAGAAAACGGCTTTTGGCTGTTGGCAGAAGCTGAAGAGGATTTATGTCCGAGATAAGGTTGGTGCACACATAAATCTAACACGGAAGCTTTTCAGGACACATCTCCAAACAAATGGTGATATGCAGAGTCATTTAAAAACTATGCAAAGCATTTTTCAAGAATTAAATGAAAAAGAACTTATATTCCCTGAACAACATCAAATTTATATAATTCTATCTTCCCTTGATGAAAGTTATGATAACTACGTAACTTCACTTGAAATTTTGCCAAAGGAAAATTTAACTTTAACTGATATAACTGGCAGATTGATTGAAGAGGCCAGAAGAAGGCATGAAAGAGATGAATTAAGGAGGGAGCAACCTCAAAAAGAAGATAATAAACCTCCTACTGCATACGCAATTAAAAAGTGCTTTAATTGTGGAGGAAGAGGACATTTGGCAAGATTTTGTAAAAGGGCAAAGAGCCAGAACGCTGGCCAGAATACTAAAAAACATCAAAAGATAAATAAACATTTAGAGTTAGCCATGTATATGAACGGAGCTGTAAAACATAATTTATGGGTGGTTGACAGTGGGGCATCCCATTGTATAACAAATGATAACAGAAATTTCATTAAAATGACCCAGAGTAAACAGCAGATATCGTTAGCCAATGGCTGGAAACTGAAAGCTAAAGGTGAAGGTATAGCATATTGTTCTTTTATAAAAGAGAATGTAAAAATGTTATATGTACCACAACTTAAGTTTAATTTAATTTCAGTTAGAATTTTGGTTAAACTAGGATATGTAGTTACATTTAAGGGAGATAACTGCTTAATTACAAAAGATGATAAGAAAATTACTGCATCTTTAAGAGATGGCTTATATGTGTTAAATGATGATGGTTTAAAGGTGGCTAACACAATTTATGACAACCAGAAACCTCATGATGAATGTATTCACTTGTTACATAGAAGGCTAGGGCATTTAAATTTTAAAATGTTTAAGAAAACTGTTGAATTGTCTAAGGGAATAAGTTTGAAACCTTGTAATAAGTATTTGCAATGTAATGCCTGTAATCAAAATAAGAGTAGGGTTACACCAGCAAATAGAGTTGATGGATTTACTACTAAAGAGCCTTTAGAAGTAGTATTTGCTGATTTAATAGGTCCGAAAAAACCAAGTGTAGGAGGAGCTCGTTATATACTTAGTATAATGGATCACTATTCTAGATATGGGTTTTGCTATTTAATGAAGAGCAAAACTGAAACATATCAAAATATATTTAATTGGCTAAAATTTGCTGAAAGAAAAACAAAAAGAAAACTAATAACTCTCATCACTGATAATGGCACTGAATTCACAAATAACAAATTTAAAAACAGACTAAGACAATTGGGGATTCAACATAAAATGTCTGCACCATATAGGCCACAACATAATGCCTTTATAGAAAGAAGAGGCCAAACATTACAATCAATGGCACAAACTATGATGTCTGATTCAGGATTACCTGACAATTTATGGGGAGAAGCAATAATGTGTGGTAATCATATATTAAATAATGTTGTTAATTCAACAACAGGTGAATTACCATTCACACTGTGGCATGGTACAAAACCTGATTTAAGTTACATGCACACATTTGGAGCACCAGCATGGGTGCATATCCCTACACAACTTAGATACAAAGGACAGCATAGAGCTAAACGATTGATTTTTGTAGGTTACACATCAAATCATCGATCCTATAGATTCTGGGAACCAGGTACATCTAGAGTTTACACCAGTGCTAGTGCAAAATTCCTAGAACATGTAGGATGGAATAGATTAGAGCAAGATTTAAATAATGAAATATTTATTGAACCCTACAAAAGTCATAAAGATGAGATTAGCTGTAAAAAGAGTCCAATTAAAGAAGAAGTCCACGAAGAGCAAATAGGACCAGAACAAGAGGAAATAGTTGATCAGGAAGAGTTACATGATCAAGAACAATTAATAGAGGAAAGTCCACCTGCAAGTCCTATAATACCTAGACGTACTACACGTGTAACTAGACCACCTGATAGGTATCAAGCAAGTATAGTTTGCCAAGTAACTAAAGTTCCAACTAGTGTAGAAGAACTTAGGATGTATCCTGCTAAGGATCAGGAGAATTGGCAAAAGGCAATGGAAAAAGAACTAAATTCATTAAAGGTAATGAAAGTGTATGAAGATGCCAAATTACCTCCAGGAGAAAAATCCATTGGGTGCAAATGGATATTTAAAGTAAAAACTGGAAATGATGGGACTGTTACCCATAAAGCTAGGTTAGTAGCTCAAGGATTTAATCAAACTGCATCTGATTACGATGAAGTTTTTGCGCCAAGCCTTAAAGCTACATCTCTAAGAGCAGCATTAGTGTGGGCAGCTAAGAAAAACTATATTATAAATCATTTAGATGTAGAAACTGCTTATCTACATGCACCATTGCAGCACACTATATATTTAAGAAAACCAATTGGCATAAAAGAAAATAATGTAAATAGCAATGATTGTTGGAAACTCAAAAAGAGTCTTTACGGGTTGAAACAATCTGGGTATGAGTGGAACCAATATATTGTGAAAGAGTTAAACAATATAGGTTTTAAATCTGGTTTAGCAGATCCGTGTGTATTTAAAAGAGAAAATAATGGAACGGTGTCATTATTATTGTTATTCACTGATGATATTGCTTTAATAACTAAAACTAATAATGAGGCTAATGAGATAATATCATTATTAGCCAAGAAGATAAAAATAAAGCATCTAGGTGAAATTAAAAGGTATCTAGGATTGACAATAAATAAAACAAATCATGGTTTTAAAATATCTCAAGAAGATAAAATTTGCCAATTACTTAAAAATTATAAGATGGAACTTTGTAAACCGGCAAAGACTCCAATGAGTCAAGAAGTTTGCCAAATTATTGATCAAAGTCCCAAATTTGATAAGTCCATATATCAATCTTTGATTGGTAGCTTATCATATATAAGCAATTGGTCAAGGCCAGATATTGCTTATAGTGTAAATCAGCTGGCACGTTTTAATTCAGATCCAAAAGAATATCATTGGAAATCTTTAAAACGAATATTGAGATATCTGAAGGGAACTATAAACCATGAATTATATATAAAGCCAAAGGGTGATTTGAGTCTTAGTGCTTATGCAGATGCAAGTTTTGCAACTGATATAAACACTAGAAAATCAACATCTGGTATGGCTATATTATTTGGTAAGACACTAATAGGATGGAGGTCAATCAGACAACAGCATATTAGCTTATCTACAATGGAAGCTGAATTTTCATGTCTGTCATTATTATGCACTGATTTGATTTTCTACAAACAGTTGTTGTTGGACATGGGAATAACTATAAAAGATCCCATTATGGTATATGAGGATAACCAATCAGCTATAAAGTTAGCTACTAGTATTGCTGTAAAAACTAGATCAAAACATACTGATCTAAGATATTTGAATGTAAGAGAAGCAGTGAAGAATGAACTGATAAAACTGGTATACTGCATGTCAGAGGAAAACATAGCAGACCAATTTACAAAAGCTCAAGGAGCAACTAAGTTTAAAGAAAGTTGCGAAAAATATAATTTAAAGTTGTAAATGTTTCATAGTTATTATTGTAACCTAAAATGGGGAGAATGTTAGGGATAACATTGTTCACCCTAACTGTTTAGGTGAAATCATAACCATGAATCATAGTTAGTGTATGCAGCTTTAACTGTAAAATAGCAACTGTGGGTGTGGTTATGAAAACCATATAAAAGTAGCAAGGCTACAGCTTGCTCTCTCTCTCTCTGGCTTTGATGATCCCTGATTACTGCTTGGAAGCAAGACTGCATTGCTCGAACGGGAGAGACAACAACGGACTGATTTATGTGAACTGACAATAGGATATTCTACATGGACTTTGCTAACTGAATATCCCTGAATGGATTGACTACATGGTAAATGAATATTGGACTGTTATTGACTATGCTATAAACTTATACTGGAATAAAATATATTCTTGATAGCACAAGCGTATCTGTTATTTTTACTGTATGTTAATAAACATACAAACTTAGCTCACTCATTTATCTGTGTGCCTATCAGACTAACGCTGCACATTCTGTTTAGCTTGTCTACCTAACCCTGGTTGGGGAACACAGGCTTAACTATTACAGAAGCTGTATATTGTGTGGGAGTTCTCATCAACAGGAAACGAACTTCCCTGGAAATTCCATTGCTCTTGCTGCAAAAATGGATTTGTATCTGTTTCTTTTGAATGAAAGAAGGACTAGAAGTCTTCAGCCAAAGGTAAAAAGGGAGCAGGAACAAAAGGTTGCACTACTAATCCAGGAGTGGTTTTGTATGAATGTCCTCTCCCTCTTCTATTTTGGATAACTATAAATGTAAACCAAGGAATTTCTGCCACTATGCTAAGAAAACAGCAATAATCAGGGTTTTCAAGATAGAAAAGCAGCTTGTCATAATCCTAATTATAATGACAACCAAAGATTTAGCTAATATACAGTATTCATTTTTATGCCTCTGTTCAATTATTTTTGTGCAATGACATTCCTGGTTTTTAAGATGGTGGAATAAAAAGTTATATAATTTAGAACTCCAGAGAATTTATAAAGTAACTTAGGCATATTCTTTTTTTCCTCTTACAGTTCTGAATGTAACATGAAGACTAATCATGTTAGTCTTGCATCAGCTAGCAGTTAAAGAATGTATAACACTTACTGCTTCTGGGAAGTTCAAAAGATCAATATAAATAAGATCATTTTTATTTGATCGACAAATATGGACATATTGTAGACCATAATTTAGTATCAGTACTTTTCCAATTGTCATATGATTATGATTTCTATAAAACTTGTGACTATTTAATTATATACTAAGGCTAGATTAACCTTCTATATTTAAAAGAACATCTTCAGAATACATAGTGTGAAATTTCACTTTAAGCAGAATACAAGAACATAATTAAAAATTATAAAAATCTTGAAATCCATGTTAATTTATAATAACTTTTCAGGTACCAATTTCCTAAAGTATGAAAATATGGGGCCATAGAACTTTTTTGTGTTCTATTTCTTTTTACGAAATTTAACTCCTCTACAAGGCTTATCAATTTTTCTTATTGGTAAGGTCATAAATGCAGTTTTTGTGATGCCAGGCTTCAGTTTTAGTCTTTGAAAAGAGTAATTTAAAAAGCTTATTTAGATTCAATTATATTTAGATCCAATATTTAGATCTAAATAATATTTAGATTCAATAATCTAAAACTTTTCAAAATTATTTAAAGTTTAAGAAAGGTTTCTAAAGTAATATTTCTGTTGGCTTTTTTCTTTAAAAGTGTCCCCCAAAGATCTCAAAATATACTGACTTCAATAATCACTCCCTCCCCAGCATCTTCAACTTCATTTGAATAGCAAAATGCTGTTGAAAATCAAGCTATTGTTAGATGGAACAATTTATGTTGTGCTAGTGTTCATTTCAGGAATAACCAAATGTGTTGTACAGGATCAGAATATTTTACACCTTGCAGAAGGTCAATCTATAATTACTCTGACAGCTTATTCAAGGGCATCAAAAGATGCTCTTTTGAAATCAACTGCTTGATGCAAAAAGATACTGAACATTGATTGGAGCAGGAGCTCATCCTTGTCAGAGATGTGTCATGCTCCACAGAATTTACTTGGTATGTAAGATGATAAATAAAAGAGAACCATGTTATGAAGGTCAAGAGAATTAGAAGCACACTTTATTCTAAACAAAAAAGTTTTCATCTCTGCAATGTTTTCCAATCAATTCCTGGCCATTCCTCTGCAACTGTGGTTAATTGTCTTTCTAAGCAGAACACAGCCTTATGCAGGATGAAGGAACTGCTAATGTTTACTGCAACTATCCTTAGTGAGGGATATGGTCACAGAAATCTAAGGTTTCGATCTTTGGGTTCACCTATAATTTGCGCACCATAAATGTAGACTGAAGTCGTTAGGGACTTTGTAATGACAGTGCTGTCTATAATGGTATCATCAAGCAAGACATTGGCATAAATCATTGGCACTTTGCAAAGTGTCACTTCTGTCAACATCCCAGTGATGTGATCTTTAGTCTTTCAAATCTATAGACTGGCATTTGGATCAGCTAAGTGTTCCACAACCTGTCTTGCATATTAAACTTGCTTTAGCCAATATCTACATGTTAAAGTGATGCTTGGTTTCCAAATATTTTTAAACCATTTGCATAAAATAATCCTGATACTTTCAAGCGTCTCTGTAGGGCATTACAGTACCACCTGAATTTGCAACTAGTTTAATCAATAAAAAAGCTTTGCTATTAATTTAAGCAAGAAACAAAGTGAAATGACTAAACACTTACTAATTAAAATCAGATACAAAGTAATCATGGTTTAAAACAACACTTAGGTTTGTAACTCAGAATATGCATTTTTTTTTTTTAATCAAACTGACTCTAGATTATGTTAATATTATAATGAGAATCTGCTTATACCAAGCTAATTGAAATCAGTTAAATAATTTGTGGACACTGCAGGGTTTTTTTTAACCATATAAGTCATACCGATATCTTCATAAATAGATGCTTTTTAATATAATGTTGATTTTTTTGAACATTTTCTTTTAAAATTAAATTCATTTTCTGATACTTTCCAAATATTTTAACTTCGTTGAGCACTGAGGATATATTTATATCATCTATTATATAATATAATAAGTTATTTCAAAGATTCCAAACAGCAACAGATGTGTTGCAACCCAATTGTAATCTGAACATAAAGAGTGGCAACAAAAAGGGAATTGTATCACAAGAATTATATTAATAATAAAAGACCCTTCAATGACCTTCCCATTAAGATACTTCAACATGCTATCTGCTTGGGAATTAAAATAGGTTTGTCATTTGTGAGGCAGATGATTTAAAGGCTAGGTCACACTGGCCGACGGATGCAAAACGTATGTAAAAAAGACACAGCGGACGAGCAAATTTTCCATCCGTTGTTATCCGCTCTCAAAAGGGCCCCAAATCTGCATAAACAGAGCGGACAACAATGGAAAGGAACGGATGTGGGGAGGATGTAGCGGGGATGTAAAGCGGATGTTCGTAGGAAGCCTAGCGGATGGAAGCGGATGACACATCCGCAGGGCTTCCGTGGGAGAACAGCGAAGCAGATGTGTAGCGGAAGGAGCGGATGCGTAGCAGATGATGCGGATGCATCACGGATGCCTATAGGATGCATAGCGGATGCATAGCGGATGCAAAGCGTTCACTGTGCATGCGGGGAGGATGAATTGCGTAAGCTCCGCAGATAAAAAGGAAGCAGCTCGCAAGCAGTCAGCATTCAGAGGAAAGATGCTGCCAGAGACATCTTGAGAGAACACCATGGGGAAGAAGAGGAAGCCTGTGCCAACTCCTGCCAGCCTGGCAAGAAGGACAGAACCACCATCCCAACCCCTGGTGCTGACTCTGAAGCTGCTGGTGCTGCTGGTGCTGCTGGTGCTCCTGGTGTTGCTGGTGCTTCTCCTGCTGCTGCTGCTGCTTCTCCTGCTGCTGCTGCTTCTCCTGCTGCTGCTGTTGTGATGGACCAGCCCTAAGGCCCTCAAAGCCTTGCTGCTGAAGCCCCTGAAGCCCCTGCCAGAGGGAGGAAGAGGCAAGGCAAGGAGAAGGGTGAGAGGAAACAGTACTCCATTTCTGAGTACCTGTGGAGGAAGGGCCATAGGCTCTATCACGACACCAAGCGGAAGCAGGCAGCGTGGAGAGAGAAGGCAGAGAGCCTGGGCTACACTTCAGATGTACTCCTTGGGGGGTGGAAGCACATGCACACCTGGTATGGCAAGCTGCACCTGAAGAAATCCGGGCAGGCCGCTGTCAAGCTCACTGACCGGGAGACCTATGTCATGGCCAGGTGCAGCTTCCTGGAGGGTGAGATCTGCCACCATAGAGCAGCCCCTCTGTCAACCCTCTCCCTCAGACAGCCCACAGAGAGCCAGTCCTCTTCCAGCCAGGAGACAGCTACAGTGTCCAGGCAGGTGTCTTTGGAGGGCCCCATGACAGAGACCCCACCGATAGCCTCACTCCCCATGCCAGAGGACGTGGAGGATCCCCTGTCTCAGATGGAGCAAGAAGAAGCAGCCACCAGAGACCAAACCACCCCCACCCCCAGCTCCACCTCCACAGAAAGCAGGCAGAGAGGCAGACCGGAGGGACAGAGCCACACTGTCCTCTTGGAGATCAGGAACACAATCAAAGCCAGCACAGATCTCCTCTCCCAGCTGGTCCACTTTGACATACCATCCTCCAACCGCAAGCCCTTCATCACGTACGTGAACCAGACCCTCATGGACATGCCCGAGGCCCAGTACCAGGCGATAAAGGAGAGGATCACAGCTCTTCTGCACCACCCTCCAGGACCAGCTGAACCTGCTCCTACCCACTCCAGGTCTGCTCCTCCACCCCAGGAGATGTCACAGCCCTTCCATGGATTTCAGCAGCCCCTCATCTACCAAGCCTACCACTACCAGGACTTCCCACAGCAGAGGCAGCCCTTCCCAGTCCACACCCAGGTTCCTTGGACACCACAGATGCCACAGACGCCACAGACGCCTCATTTGACCCAGCTGCAGACCAGACAGCCCCACTACACTCCTTCCTCCACCCCACAGCCAAACCCACCTCAGAACATCTGTCATCAGTCTTGGGCCTCACATCCCAGGTACTTGAGGAAGGGCCTCTCAACCTCATGGGACTGAGTCAGCTCTCTGAGAGCTTCCTCCACACATCATCTCCTGTTGTACTCTCGGGACCAGGCACCCCAATGGCACCTCAGACCAGCACTCCAGTAACAGCCACCTCCACAGTCCCTGTCCCCTTTACATCTGAGACCTTGGGCACGCCTCAGAGTGACTGAGAAGAGTGCCCGAGACTGAGTTGTTACCTGCTCACTTTTTCTTTACTTAAAACACTTGGGTCATTTTGCTTTTTAATAAAGTCATACAGTTTGCTGTTAATAAAGGTTATCTTTGCTTCACACACTTGGTTCATTTTTTTTACTTAATAAAGTGTTGGGGAAAACTTTGAAAAAAGGGTTAAGCCTTTGCATGCTTGTGGGATTGGTAAGGATAGCTGTGGGATGGATAGCTGTGGGATGGGTAAGGATAGCTGTGGGATGGATAGCTGTGGGATGGGTAAGGATAGCTGTGGGATGGGTAAGGATTGTTGTGGGATGGGTAGGGATAGTTGTGGGATAGATAAACCTCCAGTGCAAGCAGAGTGGGACTGTATAGTCCACTCTCCCAGCTACCACACATATGGCCCTTTATTATCAATAACAATTTAATCATTGAACAACACATTTCAACATAAAAAACCCTCTTTATTAATGCCCTATTCATTGTAAGGCCACTCAACATACATGGCACAATCTCATCAGTGTGATGAGACAGGCTGAAGGAAGCATCTGTTAAGCATCTACCATCCTGTCCTGCCACTCCACTGCTCCAGCTGGGGAGTTGCACCAGTGTTTCAGGAGGTTGCGCTGCTTCTTCCCTTCGCGTGAAGCTCTGTTGGGGCCTTGCACATCCACAGTGTCTATCAGGTTTTGTCCTTGCCTCCATTCACCAGGCTCCATGTCCCCATTGCCTTGTTGGCGGTCCACAAGCCTGTTCTGCAACACTGGGTAGCGGGTGCGCATGATATTTTGCAGGATGCAGCAAGCTTCCACAATGCTCCTCACAGTCCCTGGGTGATGTTGCATGGTGGTGAGAAGTACCTGGAACCTGTTGGCCAGGATGCCAAAGGCGTTCTCCACCACCCGCCTTGCCCTGGACAGCCTGTAGTTGAAGATCCTCTCTTCACGGGTGAGGTATCTGGAAGTGTAGGGCTTCATGAGGTAGGTTCTGAGGGAGAAGGCGTCATCCCCCAAGATGAAGTAGGGCACATCTTGTGTGTCGTTGGGCAGGGGATCTGGATCTGGGAAGCCCATGATGAGGTTGCGTTCCAGCCCCTCCTTGAGGTGACTGTCGTTGTATATCTGGGCATCTGAACATGAGCCATTGCCTGAAGCATCGATGTACATGAACTTGTAGTCAGCATCAACCATGGCAAAGAGGATGATGCTGAAGAAGCCCTTGTAGTTGAAATAATTGGAGTTGGCTGGAGCTTTGCAGGCCACGTGCTTCCCATCTATGGTTCCAACGGTGTGGGGAAAGTTCCCCCTCTGATACCACTGCTCTGCAACTTTCCTCCAGCCTTCTTCAGTGGTGGGACACTGGAGGAGCTCCACCACGAATTCTTTGATGATGGCCTGCACCATTTCTCTGACCACAATGCTGACGGTGTTGTGTGGCACCCTCCAGGCATACTGCATGTTTCTTTATGTGGTCCCAGAGGCCAGGTGGCGCAGAGTCAGTGTCACCTTCAGTCCAGGGTCCAGGCTGGGCCGGAAGTTGGTGCTCTGCTTGGTCAACCTGGGTGTCAGCTCCATAACCGCTCCACAACTTCGTCAAACATGGCTGGTGGCATCCTCATGAAGTGCTGGAATGCACGAGGGTCTTCATTCCTCAGCTCCACCATCAGCTTGTCATAGAGTCCAAACTCTACTCTTCTCCCAATCCATCTTCAGACCCAGACAGCTCTTGGACGTCTCCTTCTCCTTGCATAGAAAAGGTGAAACAGTCTGAAGAGGGCTTGGTTCTGGTGTTGAATGATGGCAGCTACCAAAAGTAGTGTGCGATGATCCATGGTGGAGATCAATGGATGATGTGGAAGAGCAACAGCAAGGCTGAAGAGGTCTGCACACCAGGACTGTTGGACTGATAATGAGATCCAGGTGATTTCCTCCCCCTTTTTATAGGAAATGTCGGTTTTCCACTAGGTGTCCTTCCACATACTCTAGACATCCTCCAGACATCCTAAATATCTGAGATACATCCCATATACAAACATTTTGTCCGTTTTAATGCTTTATATCCGAGTTGCATCCGCTTTCATCCTTTCTATGTCCGTGCTACTATTGCTGTGTGGACGTTCCACGTACCTTTCGCTTCCTCCCTCTTTCCGCTTTCCGCTGAAGCGGATATGAGTTGCGCAGATGCCCAGAGGATGCCGAGAGGATATATCGGATATGTAACGGATAACAACAGACATAGAACGTTTGTTGCCTGTATGTGTCGCGGATATAGATTGTACGCGGCGGAAAGTTCATCTGCTCAAAATGTTTTGTGCAGCTCAAAACTTTTTGAGCGGATGAAATAGCAGTAGACAGATGTTTGATGGATAAAGCATATGAAAGACGTACGCAATGAGTACACAACGGATGCATCGCGTTTTCCAACAGATGGCAAGCTTTTTGTCCGTTTTACATCCTTTTTGCATCCATTGGTGCAGTGTGACATGGGCTTAAATGATCAGAGTTGTGGGAAAAGGTTGATTTTGAGTACGGAATGTTTTATAATTAATGTAAAATATACCTATGTTTTATGATGCTGGTTGTGAAGCCAGTTTGTATTTAAGGTGTCAAAAGAATTATTATTGAACAGCTAAACCTACTCTCTAAACCTACTGGCTAAACCTACTCTACATTCTGATCAGAATAACAGACCCTCAAATTTTCTATAGTCAGAATAATATATTTTGCTATTTAATGATTTTCTGAGCACAACTTGTTGAGCTTAAGAAAACTTTGGTGCTTTATGTAAAATTTGCTGTTTCACGGTAGGTTGTTCATTTTAATTGCAAGGTGACTTCCAGACACAGAATACCTAACACCAACAAGCAAAAGCAGCTTGAAAATTTAATCTGATTTTTCTCTGTTTAGCATTTATTGTGCTTCCTTTTGTTACAAAAAGAAAAAAATGGAAGAAATGACAGATGCTCAGGAGGATTATAAATAGAAGACAATTTCCTAAAAAGTTACAAATTTGAGGCAATGTGAATACATAATGAAAGACCTTTGTGGAACTTTTTTTTAATATTCACAAAGCTATATTCTTTTTAAAAATCTGTGTTCATGAAGGACATACTTGATATCCTTGTTACACAGTTGTGCCTCTCAAAATATTTTACATGAGTGCATTTGGGAGTCCCATTCAAGAAGCAAACCATATTCTCTTCTAGGGGCTAGGAATTTTTCCAAAGCAGGCATGAACATAGAGGATGAGTTACAACACAGGCAAGGAGACAGGGTTCATAATAGATACATAAGGAAAAATTATATAATAACTTCATCTAATAATTAAATGATATCCCACCCAATGAGCAGATCCATTTATACTTTCTATGGTCTAGTGAATTTTGGTAGGTTAGTGGGAAGTCAGTTGACAAGGTAATGGTGGGAAAGGATGCTAGTGCTTCTGTTGTTGCTGATTAAATAGCTACAGCTCATTTCAGTCATAGGGGTTTCAGAGAAGCTTACTGATAAATGAAAAAAGTCTGTGTCTTTACCAGACTTACAATCTTAACATAATGATAGCAAAGGGGGAGGCGTGGAGAGGAGAAGGAAGATAGATAGGGAGAGAAAGCAAGTATATCTAGAACAAAGCTGTTATACTCCTTAAAGATGCTATGGAAACAGTTATTTTCCTTATCAAGGACAACAATAGCACTATTCCTTTCATTCTTGTTGCAATGCATGTACAGAAGCCATTTTTGACGACTAGAAACATTAAAGGAGATTCCAGGATTGAGACTAGATTAAATATTGTTGTATATTCCTTTGTTCTTTAAGATTCGGATTGATTATTCTCATATTGCCTTCGCCTGAGTGATTATTAGATTACATCTGATTTCTTTCAAGACTGACATTGATCCAGTAAAGGCTCCATTTAGTTAATTTTTTCCCAGTTTTTCTGCTATTAATATTTCCTTCCTTTCTTTCGTTCCTTCCTGCTTTCCTTCCTCCCTTCCTTCTCTCATATACTGAATCTAGAATGACTCCAGCTGGTTTTATATCTAAGCCAGCCCTAAAAACTTCTGTGTTTACTACTGATGCAGCCTTCTGCCCCCAGTTAAATAAACCTGCCTATAGTTATAATGATAGGCCTGATATACTGAATATGCTGCTGCCAATCTTTTTATACTGTAACATGGCTTTCCAACAACATGGAAAATTTGTATCACTTAAATCCTTCTAAAGCCTGAACGTGGTGAGGTCCTGTTTTAGTTATGGCATTTCTATGTAGATGAAATCAGAAAGCAGGAAAAAAATGAACAGATTTGTAATTTGGTTTTGAATTTGGAATAGCACACATTGCAAAAGCTAAATTATAAATGGTAAATATATCCTGCTCCTTTATTTAATATTAGAACATTCTTCTTGGTTTTTTAAATACATTATGTTAAAATTAAAAAACATCTAACTGTAATGAATGTTAGCAAAGACCAGAATGATTTTCAGACCATTTGGCTTCCAAAACCCTTTATAAGCAGTCCCAGAATTACGTTCTCACTTTCTGCATGCTTTGTATCTCTTCTGGACTAAACAGCTTACAAATTGTTGCTGTATTGAAAACATTCTTCTCACACAAGTTGTTTCAGTTAGCAAGTATAAGAATGTGTGTGAATATCTGTATATGCATGCATATATATGCCCATGTGCAGGTACGTGTGTGTGTACATATACACACCCATACACAGATTTTGTTTTTAATTATTTCTTTTGAACATGACCTTAGTTAATATTATCAGCCAAACTCAGTTATTAGATATGACAGTGCATCAAACACTGAATCTCAAATAATAAATGAAAACATAATGTTATATCATAAAGTGTTTTTAGAAAAGCTTCTTTACCTAAAAATTCTTATTTAGTCCAGTAATATTTGACATGTTTGGTTTTAAACACAGACACACACACATATATGTTTGAGTTTCATAACTGTCAGCAATAGCAAGTTTATTTATTTATTTTATTTATTTATTTGTCAAGCAAGATTAGATAACAGATATAAGCATGGTTATGAATACATGAAATGGATATAAATAAAAAAGAAACAATAGGACAGGGACGGTAGGTATGTGTGTGCACTTCTCAAAGGATTGTGCTTTTCATTTATGTATGAAGCAGACTTTTTTATTAACAATTTCCATAATGCAATTTCATTTTTATAATAGTAGACCTTTAAACTTCTACTGTAGTGAATCTCTCTTTCTCTCTCTCTCTCTCATTCCTCTCAACAGAAACCATGACAGAATTCTGTGTTCTCCTTCTCTTACTTGGCTGAACAAAAGGTTCAACTTCTCTTCTGTTTAATCACCCAAACCTCAAACAGCTTCCCACTAGGTTCTGTCAGTTGGTGTTTTACATTGCTTTAAAAATGCTCAGTGGTCTCTCCTTGGGGTGAGAAAGGAAAAAAAGCTTACATGTAAATGCAAACAAAACCTCTAAATCCTTTGATCTAGTGTGAAAGATTTGATGCAATCTCTTCAGCAAACCAAAGGTTTCATGTAATTACAGAGAACAGCAACAATTGATTTTAGTTGTTGCAATTAAGCCAAGAAGGAACTTGGAGAGCATTTACCTTATGACAAAGATGTTCATTCAAAATTATACTGTCCACCTGAAATTATTCAAGAAAAATAATGGAGTATTCATACGCAAAAGAATTCTGCTCTGGAGGTGTCTTTAATCTCCCTGTTTTGGTTTAGAAATCCCCTACCTTTGAAGCACACCCACTCCCAATACATCCCAGATACACTCACCACCCCATGGAAGTCATTTTGATATCTCCCCGTGGATTTTCTTCTCAAACATAGTCCCCAGGGAGATAGGTTCCTAAAGGTCTTTTGTTATTGCAGGTCTAAAGAAAAGAGAAGACAGGCATGTCACATAGAGTACATGAAGAGATTGGCCTTCAAAGCCAAAAACTGCTTTGAGGCTGCAGAATTAACACATCTTCCATGTACCAATTGTCATTCTAAATGGTGACCTAGAAGCAGGAGTGGAGTGATGACCTGGTCAACACAGAATCAGGGACCATTGATTGGAAGATGATGGAGAAAAAAAGGGTCTTTGAGAAAAACGTGAGTCTACTTGCAGTTTCACTAAAACATATGTTTAAATTTATTCACCAGCTCAGGTTCTCCCCCCCCCCCCCCCCCCGTTTAGCAATGACAACATGCGTGGGCAGGTATTTTCAGTCTGAATCAGGTAGTAACTCATAGGGAAAATCAAGATCTATAACTCTTTCTGCAGTTTCTACATTCCATGATTGTCAAGACGGGCTGGCTATGTTACAACAGGAAGAGGAACACCAAAGAATTAATGCAATTAAAAACTTCAAAGGAAACATTTGAAAAGTTAAGGAGTGGAGAAAGTTCCTCTTTCAAAACTGCAAGTGCCCTCTTTGTTCCATTGGGAACAGTTATAAGCAGGAACACAGGGAGAAATCAATTATCTTTGCAAAACATTCAAATATAAAGAGAATCAAATGTTGAAAGCTGCAACAATATATAGAATTGAATGTATGTTCATTTGAATTTTAGGTCTGAACACTAAATGTAGTAATGAGCTGTCTGGTTAAATTTAATTCTGTTTCATTTCCTAAAATGGAATCTTTGTGGAAATGCACAGATGTTGCAAATTTGATACTTTAATACTCCAAAATATTTCTTACACTAGTACAAAGGAAAGTTCCATTACACTCAAGAGACTAAAAATGTATAGTATATTCATAGACTATGGAGCTGTAAAAAAAGTTATATTAAAAAAACATGTGTTACATCTTCAAGATCATGAATCAGCGAAAAGAGCTTGAGATGAACCAGATTTGAACACTAAGAAGTTCTTTTCTTATCAAGCCATGACTGTCTAACCCCCTGAAGTAGGGTTATCTGTGCTACTTTCATCTTTCATTAGAAGAGATAGCGAAACAGGGTGGTATATTAGACTATGCTTTTTTAAATTTAAAGCGGCTTGCTTGTACAGCACAAAAAGTATATTGTATATTCTTTCCTACTTACTAATGCATTTGAAATGGTTAGGTTAACTAATTAGACTGGGCCCTAAATGTAATCTCCTATGAGTATAGTGGTCTGTGTTCCTTCTACAGCATTTAAAAAACAAAAAGATAGTAGGCAAATGTATTGTAGCCAGAAAAAGGTTGGTTTTAAAGAGATTTCTAGGAAAAATTAATTCCACATGGGTTTGATCAATATCTTTCTCAACTAGATGTCTTAGTTTCTGACCTGTCTTATGTAAACAATAGACCTACAATTAATTAATCTGGGGTAGGACTAAAACAGGCAATTTGGGGTCCCCAAAATATGTGGCATTTCACATATGAATATGTATTTATGATAGCATGTCCAATGGCAAGCAGTTGTGGTAATTGTTTTCAAACATTTATTTGGAGGCTACCAAGTTACTCTCTTTTTACCCTCTTTTCTTTGACAGAGATTGTCTTAGATTTCCCCCCTCCAGTATAGTAGAAATTATTGTTTAGATGAAGTTTTATTCCTTCAGCATAACAAGTATCTCTTTTGTTTAGAATTTATCACCTGTTTTTACTCATTTTAGTCACTATGACAGGCTATAACCATGACTGCAAAATTGATGGTATGATATCTGGTCATCTTCACAGGTCCCAATTGGATTTTTCCATGCAGGAAAGTAATAACTTGGTAACCAAGCAGCTTTTACCTTTGTACAAAAGCCCAGCCTTTTTGCTGGCATACCTGATATATCATACACAGGAAATGTTGAAAAGGATAGTATTAGCAACTTGTTTCATTTTCTTTTTTATGTGGAGTGAAGATTTGTTTTGGGGTGGTGGTGGAGGAATGGCAGTGGCTTAGATAGAGTTGATTGATTGATTAGCTCAATCTTATTGGTCAACTGCAGAAGGATCACTTATTAGCTTTTGTTCTCAGAATATTCTCAGTATTCCAAGGTTGGCAGGAGTGAAGACGATTGGCAGGTCAGCTCCAAACTGCTCCAGAGGGATTCAAGAAGGGAAACAATCAATGCAATGGGGAAGTGCCCTATGTCAATATTTTTTTCTTTCCCTCTCTTTTGTTACTGGTCATTTGTAAACTGTTGCATGACAAACAAGATTGTCTGGGAAACCCAAAATACAAAGGAGTCCAATAGTACTTTTTCAAGCAAAAAGTATTTTATCAAAGGCATAGGATACTGAACTGTGCTTTATCAAAGGTATAAGATACTGAAGGAAACAGTTTTGGATCTATTGTAAGATTTTACACATTGGCATTTCCCTAAAATTATCTACATTTATGCTAACATTGTAACCATTTATCTATTGGAATCTGAATTTTGTATTATTTGTTGTTTTAGTCCAAGTTTTTTTTAATTATATACAGTATAAATATTTTGAATACAATATATTATCCAGGCATATCATTTTACAAAGAAAAAAAGAAAAAAAGAAATAGTAACATATATGCTAATAACAATAGTAGTAATACAACAGAATGATTTTAACCAAATTTATAACTATGTTGGCTTATTTATAAATCCTATTGATTATATTAGCATACCTATAGTTATAAAACCTTTTTTAGTTTATACATAGCAATACTCTTTCTTCATCTAATTTCTACCTCTTATCTCTCACCACTCATAAAATCTATTCCACATTAAGCAATACTCTCTATCTCCTTTATCTTTTATTTTCAAAGTCAATCTATCCAACTCTGCACAGTTCAAAATTTTATGAATTATATTTTCATCTGATGGGGTGTTCCCAATTTTCCAATATTATGCAAATACAATTCTCGGCACTGTCAATATATGTAAAATTAAGTGTATAATCCCTTTATCATAGCTTTCTGGTATTATACCTAACAAAAATATTTCTGGTTTCCAATCTATATGTTGCTTAATCATCTTTTTCAACTATGTATGTATTTTTGTTCAATATTTTATTGCTTTCATGTATGCATTTTTCTTGCAATTCATGCATATTATAAGTACCTGGAGTCTGATCACACTTACATTTGGTGTAAATGTTGTTAAACATTTTTGCTAGTCTTGCCAGTGACAAGTGCCACCTATAAAAATTTTATAGATATTTTCTTTATATGCAGTAGCCATTGTCAGCTTGTAGTAACTATCTCAGAGTTTTTGCCATATGTCTGGTTCTACAGTATAACTGAATTTAATATTTGGATGGTAATCCCTTTAATTTTTAGAATGCTAACAGGTCTGTCTTGCCAGCAGATCACTTTCTAGCAAAACTTTGAGTCAAATGGCAAAAAATGTTACTTATGCCTCATCCTAATCCTCATTGTAATGTGCTCCTGAATTCAATAGCATAAGTTTAAATTTTCACTTTAAGAATGCGTATAGCAGCTTTCCCCAATATTGGCACCCTTTAGATACATGTATTTGAACTCTTGTAATTTCCCAGTCTCCATTACTATTGCTATGAATTCTAAAAATTGAAGTTGATATATTTGGAGATGTCCAATTTTCTAGATTGCATAAAAATTAGGTACAAATATTTTTTCTTCTGTCATTTAGCTTGGATTTTCCCACTTGAAGCTGGTAGATAGAAGGTTTAGAGTTGACAAGAAGGAGTGCTTCTTCACATAGTGAATAAGAAATATATTAGATGACTTAAAAAAAAAACCCAGAGAATAAGTCAGTCATCAGCTATTATTTACAAGGACCAAGTAGAACCTCAGTAAAGATTCAAGATCAATCTCCTGGTAACAGATAACAGATAATCAGAGTTGGAAGGGACCTTGTAGGTCATCCAGTCCAACCCCCCGCTCAAGCGGGAGACCCTCCACCATTTCTGACAAATGACAGTCCAATTTCTTCTTGAAAGTCTCAAGTGATGGCACTCCCACAACTTCCGAGGCAAGCTGCTCTATTGGTTGATTGTTCTCACTGTCAGAAAATTTCTCCTTATTTCCAGGTTAAATCTCTCCTTATTTAATTTCCATCCATTATTCCTTGTCTGTTCTACAGGTGCTTTAGAAAAAAAGCTTGACCCCCTCCTCCCTGTGGCAACCCCTTAAATATTGGAAGACTGCTTTCGTGTCGCTCGTGGTCCTTCTCTTCACTAGACCAGCCAAGCCCAGTTCCTGTAACCGTTCTTCATATGTTCTAGTCTCCAGTCCCCTAATCATCCTGGTTGCTCTTCTCTGCACTTTTTCTAGAGTCTCAACATCTTTTTTTATAATGTGGCGACCAAAACTGGATGCAGTACTCTAGATGTGGTCTTACTAAGGCTTTATAGAATGGTATTAGTACTTCACTTGATCTCGATTGTATCCCTCTGTTAATGCAACCTAGGGTTACATTAGTGTTTTTGGCTGCTGCTGCACATTGCTGGCTCATGCTTGGCTGGGTGTCCACTAAGGCTCCAAGATCCCTCTCGATTATTGTTATTGAGCCTGGTTTAACCCAGTCTATATGTGTACTTTTGGTTTTTCTTGCCTAAGTGTAGGACTTTACTTTTCTCTACATTGAATTTCATTTTGTTAGATACGGCCCAGTGTTCTAGTCTGTCAAGATCCATCTGGATCTTGATCCTATCTTCTTGGGTTTTAGCTATTCCTTCAGTTTAGTATCATCTGCAAATTTGATAAGCTCCCTTCTATTCCTTCATCTAAGTCGTTAATGAAGATATTGAAGAGTACTGGGCCTAAGATGGAACCTTGTGGAATCCTAATGCTTACTTCCCTCCATGTAGACTTAGACCCATTAAGAACTACTCATTGAGTACGATTCGTCAGGCAGTTGCAAATCCATATTGTGGTGGTGCTATCTATTTCACTTTTTTTCTAGCGTACTAAGGAGTAGGTTGAGTCTACTTTGTTGAATGCCTTGCTGAAATCTAAATATATTATATCTACAGTATTTTGCTGATTTATTAATTTACCGTATATACTCGCATATAAGCCGACTTTAGAACGCTTTTCTTTCCACCCAAAATTTGGGGGTCGGCTTATACGTGCATAAATCTGATTTGCTGGAGCAAGTTGCCACGCTAAGTCGCTGCTGCAGCCCTCGCCTGGCCCTTTGCAGCCCTCGCCTGGCCCTTTGCAGCCTTTCTCCCTGGATGGACGATGAGCCGCAACTTTTGCCTTGCTGACTTTTCCCTCTGTATTTTCCCCTCTATATGGGAGTTTTTGCAAAATGCCTCATTTTGGGGCAGTTTTTCAAGGGTCGGCTTATATGCGAGATCAGCTTATATGCGAGTATATACGGTAGTCACTATGTTGAAGAATGAAATAAGATTGGTTTGGCATGATCTCTTTTTAACAAATACCAGTGCGGCTGCTAATTATTACTTTACTTGTTTCTAGATGTTGGCAGATTTGTTTTTTTTATTATATTTTCCCGTATCTTCTCCAGTATTGATGTTAGGCTGATTGGTCTGTAATATCCTGGATCTGTGACAGACAATGAAACACTGATTTCATGTAGTTTATGAGATTACCTTTAAAATTCAGCTGGTTTAGAACACAGTGATATGCAATATTACACACATTATAATGTGACATTCTTTTTATGTGAGCTGCACTGGCTCTGTGTGATGCTGATTTCAAGGTGCTGATTTCAAGTTTCAATGCCCTAAGTGGTATATGGCTTGATTGCTTGTGGGGCTACCCATTCCACTAGACCTAGTAGAATGGACATGCTACAGATTCATTAATGAAGAACTGTCATCTGATGGGCCCCAGGAAATATGACTTCATGCTCTCCAATTAGATTTTTGTGTGGCAGAAGCTTCAGTCATCTAATTAGTCTTTGAAGAAAATATGAATGGAATGTACTTTTGATTCCACACTGCTCCCCACTCTTTGAAATTCCCCCCCTTCTTTCTGTTGTCAACTATAAAACTTGTACACAAAATGTTTTATGAGTTGACAGGCTATGGGTTTTTTAATATGCTGATGATAAGATTTTTAGTGGTCTTTACCCAGTTGCTTTTGCCTTGGATTTGTGCAGTTTGGCTGTTCAGTGTTTGTCTGCTTAGATGGGCAGTTATATCAATGTGTTAAACAAATCAATAACTTTTGTGCAGGGCTTTTACAATTGCTTGATAAGATAGTGCATTGTCCCTAATTATCCAGCAAAGCTTTTCTTGTGTTGTGAAAGTCTGCTGACCTTCCTTAAGTTATTAATTGCTTTTAAGGTGATATGAATCATGATATAAAAAATTATAGCAAGTGTGCAAGCTGTGGTGGCCACATGAAAAAGTCTATTGGGACAACACCAATAGGCATAGTATTATCATCGTTTCTGAATAAATAACATCTGTTGACTTCTCAAGAATTGTGCATAAATAACAAACAACAGGATTTTTCAATGTGTGCATAACACATAACAGCAAGAACCAACTGATCACATTATAAAGAATCATCAGTGTCATGTCAGATAATCTTTGGAGTTTATTTTATATATCGAACACCAGTATACAATCATTCAGCTTTTCCCATGCAAAAATCATGCATTATCTATTCTAATAATGCATTGTCTCTTCTAAATATCTATTGTTATTCATTTTATACAGCATTTCCTTTCTTAAGCATTAAGTGCCATCAACTAAAGGGCCTGTCACACAGGCTGACGGATGCAAAAAGTATGTAAAAAGGACACAGCGGACGAGAAAATGTTCCATCCGTTGATATCCGCTCTCAAAAGTGACCCAAATTTGCATAAACAGAGCGGACAACAACAGAAAGGAACAGACAGAGGGAGGACGTAGCGAGGAAGTTAAGCAGATGCTCCACGGAAGCCTAGCGGATGGAAGCGGATGGAAGCGGATGGCACGTCCGCAGGGCTTCCGGGGGAGCACAGCGAAGTGGATGCGCAGCGGAAGAAGTGGATGCAGAGTGGATGCCTAGCAGATGCCTAGCAGATGCAAAGTGTTCACTGCGCATGCAGAGAGGATGCATTGCGTCAGCCCCGCGGATATAAAAGGATGCAGCTCGCAAGCAGGTCACCATTCAGAGGAAAGACCTGCTGCCAGACACATCTCCAGTCAACAGCCATGGGGAAGAAAAGGAAGCCTGTGCCTACTCCTGCCAGCCCTGGCAAGAAGGACAGGACTACCATCCCACCCCCTGGCACTGACTCTGCTTCTGCTGGGGCTTCTGCTGGTGCTGCTCCTGGTGCTGGTGCTTCTGCTGGTGCTTACTCTGTTGGCACTGCTCCTGGTGCTGGTGCTTACTCTGCTGGCGCTGCTCCTGGTGCTGGTGCTTCTGCTGGTGCTTACTCTGCTGGTTCTGTTCCTGGTGCTGGTGCTTCTGCTGGTGCTTACTCTGCTGGTGCTGCTCCTGGTCCTGCTGGTGCTGCTGGTGCTGCTGGTCCTTCTGGTGCTTACTCTGCTGCTGCTGATCCTGGTCCTGCTGCTGCTGCTGCTGGTCCTGCTTTTGCTGCTGCTGTTGTTGCTGCTTCTGGTGGTGGTGGTGTGGTGGACCAGCCCCTAGAACCTCAAAACCTTTTTGATGAGGGCCCAGAAGGCCCTGCCAGAGGGAGGAAGAAGCATACGCGAGATAGGGAGAGGAGGCGGTACTCCATCGAAGAGAAACATGAGTATGAGGTGCTCGAATGGCTGAGGGAGAACGAGTACCTATGGCGGAAGGGACACAGGCTCTATCGAGACACCAAGAGGAAGCAGGAGGCTTGGAGAGAGAAGGCGGAGAGCCTGGGCTACACTTCAGAGGTACTCCTCGGGTGGTGGAAGCACATGCACACCTGGTACGGGAAGCTGCACCTCAAGAGTCTGGCCAGGCCACGATCAAGCTCACCAATCGGGAGACCTACGTGATGGCCAAGTGCAGCTTCTTGGAGGGTGAGATCTGCCACCGAGGAGCAGCCCCTCTGTCTACCCGCTCTCTCAGGCAGCCCACAGAGAGCCAGTCCTCTTCTGGCCAAGAGTCAGCTCCTGTGTCCAGGCAGGTATCTTTGGAGTGCCCCATGATGGAGACCCCCCCGACAGCTGCACTCCCCATGGCGGAGTGCGTGGAGGACCCCCTGGCGCAGTGGAAGCAAGGAGAGGGCACTGACACCAGAGACCAACCCACCCCCACTCCCAGCTCCACTTCCACAGAAAGCAGGAGGGGCAGAGCCTTCCACCGGAGGGGCAGAGCCACATTGTCCTGCTGGAGATCAGGGACACCATCCAAAGCAGCGTAGATCTTCTCTCTCAGCTGGTACACACCGACATACCATCCTCCAACCACAAGCCTTTCCTCACCTACGTCAACCAGACCCTCATGGACATGTCCGAATCACAGTACCAGGTGATAAAGGAGAGGATCACAGCTCTTCTCCACAACCCTCCAGGCATAGCTGAACCTGCTCCGACCCAGTCCAGGTCTGCTCCTCCACCCCAGGTAATGTCATGGCCCTTCCAAGGCTTTCCACAGGCCCTCACCTATCAAGGCTACGGCTACCAGGAGTTCCAGCAGCACAGGCAGCCCTTCCCAGTCCAGGCACAATTACATCGAACGCCACCGATGCCACCGATGCCACCGACGCCACAGATGTCAACGACGTCAGAGATGCCACACATGCCTCACCTCGCTCACCTGCAGATCAGACAGCCCCACTACACTCCTCCTTCCTCCACCCCACAGCCAAGCCCGGCCTCAGAACATCTGTCATCGGTCTTGGGACTGACACCCCATGTCATGGAGGAAGGGGCTCTCAACATCACGGGACTGAGCCAGTTCTCTGAGAGTTTCTTCCACACACCATCCCCTGTTGTCCTCTCGGGGCCAGGCACCCCAATGGCACCTCAGACTAGCACTCCAGCAGCAGCCACCTCCACAGCACCTAGACCCTTCACCCCTGAGACTATGGGCATGCCTCAGAGTGACTGAGAAGAGTGCCAGAGAAGGATTGAAGAGTGACTGAGAAGGGTTGCTACCTGTTGACTTTATCTTTGCTTGGGACACTTTACTTGGGTGATTTTGCTTTTACAGTTTGTTATTAATAAAGTTTATCTTTGCTTCACACACTTGGCTCAGTTCTTTTAGTCTTGGTGGAAACTTTTAGAAATGGTTTAAGCCTTTGCATGCTTGTGGGATGGGTAAGGATAGCTGTGGGATAGGCAGGGATACCTGTGGGATAGGTAATAACTGTGGCATGGGTAAGGATAGCAGTGGGATAGGCAGTGATACCTGTGGAATGGGTAATAGCTGTGGGATAGATAAACCTCCAGTGCAAGCATAGTGGGACTATATGGTCCACCCTCCGAGGTGCCACACCTATGACCCTTTATTATCTATAACAATTTAATCATTCATCAACACATTTCAACATAAACACAACTCTTTATTAAATGCCCTGTTCATTGTAAGACCACTCAACATACATGGCACAATCTCATCAGTGTGATGAGAAAGGCTGAAGGAAGCATCCATTAAGCATCTATCATCCTGTCTTGCCACTCCACTGCTCCAGCTGGGGAGTTGCACCAGTGTTTCAGGAGGTTGCGCTGCTTCTTCCCTTCACGTGAAGCTCTGTTGGGACCTTGCACATCCACAGTATCTATCAGGTTTCGCCCTTGCCTCCATTCACCAGGCTCCGTGTCCCCATTGCCTTGTTAGCGGTCCATGAGCCTGTTCTGCAACACTGGGTAACGGGTGCGCATGAGATTGTGCAGGATGCAGCAAGCTTCCACGATGTTTCTCACAGTCTCTGGGTGATGCTGCATGGTGGTGAGAAATACCTGGAACCTGTTGGCCAGGATGCCAAAGGCGTTCTCCACCACCCGCCTTGCCCTGGACAGCCTGTAGTTGAAGATCCTCTCTTCATGGGTGAGGCATCTGGAAGTGTAGGGCTTCATGAGGTAGGTTCTGAGGGAGTAGGCGTCATCCCCCACGATGAAGGAGGGCACATCTTGTGTGTCATTGGGTAGGGGGTCTCTGGATCTGGGAAGCCCATGATAAGGTTGCGTTCCAGCCCCTCCTTGAGGTGACTGTCGTTGTATACCTGGGCATCTGAAGATGACCCGTTGCCTGAAGCATCGATGTACATGAACTTGTAGTCAGCATCAACCATGACGAAGAGGATGATGCTGAAGAAGCCCTTGTAGTTGTGATAAGTGGACCCTGAGTTGGCTGGAGCTTTGCAGGCCACGTGCTTCCCATCTATGGCTCCAACGGTGTGGGGGAAGTTCCACTTCTGATACCACTGCTCTGCAACTTTCTTCCAGCCTTCTTCAGTGGAGGGGCACTGGAGGAGCTCCTTCAGGTATTCTTCGATGATGGCCTGCACCACTTCTCTGACCACAATGCTGATGGTGTTGTGTGGCACCCTCCAGGCATACTGCATGCTCCTGTAGGTGGTCCCAGAGGCCAGGTGGTGCAGAGTCAGTGCCACCTTGAGCCCAGGTTCCAGGCTGGGCCGGAAGTTGGTGTTTGCCTTGGTCAACCTGGGTCTCAGACGCTCCACAACTTCGTCAAACATGGCTGGCGGCATCCTCATGAAGTTCTGGAATGCACGAGAGTCTTCGTTCCTCAGCTCTACCATCAGCTTGTTATACAGTCCGTACTCGGCTCTTCTCGCGATCCATCTTCGGACCCAGACACTTCTTGGACTCCTCCTTTTCTTTGCGTAGAACAGGTGAAAGAGCCTGTTGAGGGCTTCGCACTGTTGTAGAACAATGGCAGCTACCAAAAGGAGTGTGCGACGATCCATGGTGGAGATGACTGGATGCTGTGGAAGAGCAAGAGCAAGATGAAGGCTGAAGAGGTCTGCACAGCAGGGCTGCTGGACTGAAAGTGAGATCCAGGTGATTTCTCCCCCTTTTTATAGGAAATATAGGTTTTCCGTTAGGTGTCCTTTTGCATCCTCTAGACATCCTGCAGACATCCTAAATATCCGAGATATATCCCCTATATGAACGTTTTTTCCGTTTTAATGCTTTGTATGTGAGCTACATCAGCTTTCATCCCTTCTCCATCCATGCAACTAATGCTGCGTGTCCATTCCACGTCTGTTTTGCTTCCTTCCTGTGTCCATTTTCCGCTGGAGCGGATGTGAGTTGCGCGGATGCACAGCGGATGCCTAGCAGATATAGTGGATGCGTAACGGATGATGACGGACGTATAACGGATGTTCCCCGTATGCGTAGCAGATGTAGAATGGACACGTTGGATACTGTTGTAACTATGTATCATTTATGTGCTTTCAATTGTATATCAATGCAACTATGGATCATTCAGACATTTCAACATTGTATCATTTCACGTGTAATCATTAAGCTTCTGTCTTCTCAGTGACCTTTTACAGGGCACGTACAGGGACAAGGAGTCAAATATTTGCAAGAAATGGTTTATTCACTTGGGATTACATTGTCTGGCAGGCAGCTTGGTAAAGAAGAATATCCTGATCAAATATAATTCCTGCCATCCTGTCTGTCCTGATATCCTGCTGTTTTCTGAGTCATTGTTAAATTTGTATATTCCGTCTGACCTAAGCTTAACCTAGGTTCTGAGTAAACAATCACCCTCCTTTGAAAAAGCATAATAAAAGAGCTTGTACCCAGCCATTCTGGGCGCACTCATCCCGAGGAACTTCGCCTCCTGTCGTTTTTTCTCTCCTTCGCTCCCTGTCATGAGGCGCCCATCTGATGCGGGATAGCAGATACCGCAGGATACTTTATCCGCTCAAAAAGTTTTGTGCAGCTCAAAACTTTTTGAAATGTCAGGAGACGGATGCTGGACGGATAGAGAGTATGAAAAACGGATGCAGTGAGTACAGAACGGATGCATTGCGTTAACCAACGGATGGCAAGTGTTTCTCTCCGTTTTACATCCTCTTTCCATCCGTTGGTGCTGTGTGGCATGGGCTTAAAGTTTGCATATTAGATTCATTGTAACCAGTGTAACCTCCTACCCAGTGGTGGGATTCAATTTTGTTTTACTACGAGTTCTGTGGGCATGACTTGGTGGGTGTGGCAGGGGAAGAATACTGAAAAAAAAGTGGTATTTGCCGGTTCTCCGAACTACTCAAAATTTCTGCTACTGGTTCTCCAGAACTGGTCAGAACTTGCTGAATACCACCTGTGGTCCTTCTCAAGGAAGTTCTTCTGTTCAATGTCTTATAGTACCTTTTTTCAATAACAATAAAATAAAATTTTTCCTCTTTTCAACAATACCTAAGAAAATTAAAATTAATTAAAAGCTAGCTGTTTTTCTGACCATGGGAGATGCAAAAGATTTGTTTAAGATTGTGTAGAAATAAACTGAAGATAGGAACTCTGATTTTGAAATGAATGGTATTTTTAAACAAAAGGTTGATTTTATATCTTTACAGGTTCCAATTAGTTATGTCTTTTTTTCTAAGAAATTCTATTCTGTTCTCCATCCCCCCTGAATCGATGTTTCTTAACCTTGGAGATATGTAGACTTCAACTCCAGAATTCTCCAGCCAGAGCTAATTGGAAATTTATGGGAGTTAAAGTCCACACAACTTTAAATTGCTACTGTTAAACACTGTTGTAAATTAATACTAAGAATTCAATATTGCTTCCCTATATGTAAACATTTTTCTTATTCAAAAATTGTCTTCAAATCCTAAAATTTCCTTAAATTGATTTCTTGTATACAGTTAAATCATTATGTATACATAGTCACTTATTCAAATTATTATAAGTTTAATTGTATACATTTATGATCTATGTTTAATTCATATAAATTCTGCAGATAAACATGGCAGCACAATTATATCAAACAAAGATCTAGATAATATATCAATCTTTTGGATAAAAATAAGACTGAAACCAAGAAGGCCTTAAAACTGCCAATACATTGTGGCTTTAATATGTTACAGCTTTAATTCTAAATTTGTGAGTTGTGAGAATATTGATTTATTGTGCCTTGGACATGTTACAATGCTCACAGTTGTCATTTTCTAGTTTTTTCTTTTGCTATTAATTAAACATCACAGCATATATTTCACTGAAGAACAAAAGTCTATTATAACTTTCTCTAACTTGGTGATCTCTACATATGATGGACTTCAACTGCCATCACTCCCAGTCAAAATGACCAAAAAAGCTATAACTAACTATTAACTAGAAAATATAACAGGCTGATGATTCTACTTGTGATCAGATAGATGTTTCCAGAAAATGGAAGCAAGATTTGTAGGTGATACCTTTTGTTGTTATTTGCTTGTCATCACCATGTGATATTGCAAAGGGTTCTGCTCATTTTGAATTTGAAATTAGATGACTGTTGCGTCTTAATAGCTTTCAAAAATATTTCCAGGTATTTAATTAAGTAACTGACTCATTAGATGAAATTATTTTAGTATTCATAATGATGTGCTGGACAAATACTTTTTTTTATTAAAAATGAACTAGTAAAAGAAATCCCAGTTATTTTAGGAGTCTAAGAAGCATATTTTCTGACTAACCAATTTTATTAAGCAGTATTGTTATGTTAAGCCCATGTCACACTGCCCAACGGATGCAAAAAGGACACAGCGGACGAGCAAAATGTTCCATCCGTTGTTATCCACTCTCAAAAGGGGCAAAAATTTGCATAACCGGAGCGGATAAAACGGACGTGGGGAGGAAGCAGGGCGGATGCAAAGCGGATGCGGAACGGAAGCCTAGCGGATGGAAGCGGATGGGAGAGATGGCACATCTGCAGGGCTTCCGGGGGGCTCAGCGAAGCGGACGCAGAACAGATACAGCGGATGCAGAACGGACGCCGAGCGGATGAAGCGGATGCACAGCGGATGCACAGCGGAAGCCTAGCGGATGCCTGGCGTTAATTGCGCATGCAGGGAGGATGCATTGCATCAGCCCCGCGGATATAACAGAAGCAGCTCGGAAGCAGGTCGCCATTCAGAGGAAAGACCTGCTGCCGGACGGATTGGCTGCCTTGCCTGCCCTGCCTGAATGTTTGCCTGCCAGCCTTGCTGCCAGCCTGCCTGCAAGCCTTGCTGCCAGCCAGTCTGCCTGCCAGCCTTGGTGCCTGCCTTCCTGCCAGCCTTGGTTCATGTCTGCCTGCCAGCCTTGGTGCCAGCCTTCTTGCCAGCTTTGGTGCCAGCCACCCTGCAAGCCTTGGTGCCAGCCTGCCTGCCAGCCTTGGTGCCTGCCTGCCTGCCAGCCTCCCTGCCAGCCAGCAACCCCACAACCATGCGGAAGCACAGCAAGCCTCAGCCATCTGCTGCCAGCCCTGGAAAGAGGGACAGGGCTACCATCCCGTCCCCTGGCCCTCACTCTGGTTCTGCTGGGGCTTCTGCAGCACGGGCTCGCTCATCTGGGGCTGGTGCTTCTGCTGCTTCTGCTTCTGGAGGAGTTGATGACAAGCACTCCAGCACCAGCCACCTCCACAGCACCTGCACCCTTCACCCCTGAGACTGAGCGACCAAGAGCAGTGCCAGAGACTCTTTTTTGTTTTATAGCTTGTTGTTAATAACGTCTATTTATGATTCGCACACTTGCTTCATTTCTTTTTGTTAATAAAGTCTTGCTGGAAACTTTTCGAAATGGTTTAATCCTTTGCATGCTTGTGGGATGGGTAAGGATAGCTTTGGGATGGGTAAGGATAGCTTTGGGATGGGTTAGGATACCTGTGGGATGGGTAATAGCTGTGGGATGCATTAGGATAGCAGTGGGATAGATAAACCTCCAGTGCAAGCATAGTGGGACTGTATGGTCCACCCTCCCAGGTGCCACACCTACGGCCCTTTATTATCAATAATAATGTCATAATTATCCACACATGTCAACATAAACACAACTCTTTATTAAACGCCCTGATCATTGTAGGCCGACCAAACATACATGGCCCAATCTCATCCATGTGATGAGACAGGCTGAAGGAAGTATCCATTAAGCATCTACCATCCTGTCTTGCCACTCCACTGCTCCAGCTGGGGAGTTGCACCATTGTCTCAGGAGGTTGCGCTGCTTCTTCGCTTCATGTGAAGCTCTGTTGGGGCCTTGCACATCCTCAGTGTCGATCAGGTTTTGCCCTTGCCTCTATTCCCCAGGCTCCATGTCCCCATTGCCTTGCTGGAGGTCCACGAGCCTGTTCTGCAAGACTGGGTAGTGGGTGCACATGAGATTGTGCAGGATGCAGCAAGCTTCCATGATCCTCCTCACGGTCTCTGGGCAATGCTGCATTGTGGTGAGAAGTACCTGGAACCTGTTGGCCAGGATGCCAAAGGCGTTCTCCACCACCCGCCTTGCCCTGCACAGCCTATAGTTGAAGATCCTCTCTTCATGGGTGAGGAGTCTGGAAGTGTAGGGCTTCATGAGGTAGGTTGTGAGGGAGAAGGCGTCATCCCCCACAATGAAGTAGGGCACATCTTGTGTGTTGTTGGGCAGGGGTTCTGGATCTGGGAAGCCCACGATGAGATTGCCTTCCAGCTCCTCCTTGAGGTGACTGTCGTTGTATACCTGGGCATCTGAAGATGAACCGTTGCCTGAAGCATCGATGTACATGAACTTGTAGTCAGCATCGACCATGGCGAAGAGGATGATGCTGAAGAAGCCCTTGGAGTTGAAATAAGTGGACCCTGAGTTGGGTGGAGCTTTGCAGGCCACATGCTTTCCATCGATGGCTCCAACGGTTTGTGGCAAGTTCCACTTCTGATACCACTGCTCTGCAACTTTCTTCCATCCTTCTTCAGTAGAGGGATACTGGAGGAGCTCCTCCTTGTATTCTTTGATGATGGCCTGCACCACTTCTCTGACCACAATGCTGATGGTGTTGGATGGCACCCTCCAGCCGTACTGCATGCTCCTATAGGAGGGTCCCTGAGGCCAGGTGGCGCAGAGTGAGTGCCACCTTGAGCCCAGGTTCCAGGCTGGGCTGGAAGCTGGTGTTTGCCTTGGTCAACTTGGGTGTCAGCTGCTGCACAACTTCGTCAAACATGGCTGGAGGCATCCTCATGAAGTTCTGGAATGCACAAGTGTCTTTGTTCCTGAGCTCCACCATCAGCTTGTTGTACAGTCCGTCCTCTGCTCTTCTGGCGAACCATCTTTGTACCCAGACGCTTCTTGGCCGCCTCTTTGTCTTCCCGTAGTAGAGTTCACAGAGCCTGTAGATGGCTTCGCACTGTTGCAGAAGGATGGTGGCTGCCAAAAGGACTTTGTTACGATCCACGATGGACATGACTGGATGCTGTGGAAGAGGAAGAGCCAGATGAAGGCTGCAGAGGTCTGCACCGCTGGGCTGCTGTTCTGAAAGTGAGATGCAGGCGAGTTGCTCCCCCTTTTTATAGGCAGTATAGGTTTTCCTCTAGGTATCCTCTAGGCATCCTCTAGACATCCTTAATCTCCGAGATAGGTCCCCTCTGCGGATGTTTTTTCTGTTTTAAACGCTTTGTTTCCGTTCTGCATCTGCTAGGCATCTGTTCTGCATCCGTTCCACTTCCTCCCTGCGTCCGGGCGGATGGAGTTCCGCGGATGCGTAGCGGACGCCTAGCGGATATAGCGGATGCATAACGGATGCGTAACGGATGCGTAGTGGATGCAGAACGGACAAACTGGATACATTTTCCGCGCAAAAGTTTTGGGCAGCCCAAAACTTTTGGAGCGGATGAAACATCAATAAACGGATGCTGGACGGATAGAGAGGAAGCCAAACGGAGGCAGTGAGTACATCGCGTTTTCGAACGGATGGCAAGGTTTTTTGTCCGTTTTACATCCTCTTTGCATCCGTTGGTTCAGTGTGACATGGGCTTTACATGGAAAACACACTACCAGATCTGTTCTGATTTTTTTGCCATGAGAAACTATATAAAAATTAACATATTAATATTTAATAATATGTTAAAGGGTTGAACCTGTGAAGGCTGATATGGTATCGTTGTTATACACAACTTCTCTTTTGGTTTTCTTTCCTACTTTCTTTGCCTTCGGATGAGACATGTGTGTACTTAAAACAATCTTTTCTGTGGTGGCAGGCCCATTAGGGCAGTGATCTCCAATCGTTTCAGCCTGGCTAGGAGGAGGGAGAAGGGAATTGGGCTGTGCAAGTGGCAGGCCCACATGCTCACCACTCACACAAATGGCAGGCTGGCATGCACGTGCATGCACTTTTAGATTAACTAGTTGAGCTGTGCATGCATGAGCATACATAGCGGCCTACCAATCACATGAGTTGAGTTACACATGCACATGCATGTCCACTGCCCCAACATTTTTGTGAGTTAAACTGCATGCATGCAGGCCCATTGCTTGTGTAGCCTGATTACAAATAGACCATGGCCCAGTAGTGGGCTGAGGATGGCTCAGAGGTTGGAGACCCCTGCATTAAGGCATTACCTCTCCAGTAATATAATGACCGGCCATAGTTTCATGAACTGGCTGTAAGGAAAAAGAATCTGCAGAGAAGATAATACTCCCACAAAGGCAGATAACATTTGTCAGTTTGCTCCAAAGTAGCTAGACTTTGGAAGTGTGTTCTTAGAGACATGCTTATCAGATCATCTGCTGATCCTAGTCATATAGCCCTTTAAATGACTTTAGTGACAGAGAAAGTATGGCTAAAATGGCAAGGAGCAATATCTTGTTTTCCAAAGTTTGCCCTGTAAGCTCATTCCAGGTTGTCTTCCTTAATCTTTATATTTTACTTTACATAAAACAGATCTACAGGATATTTCCTGCAATTGCTTATTTTTAAAAATCACTTCATGAACTGAAGAATGGATGAAGGGACAGCAGGGACTACAAAGTAACTTAGTATTAAAGTATTTTTACACTTTAATTTCATTGCTGTTGTTGGAGATACGCAAAAATTATATTTAGTGTTTTTTACCTCAGCATTTTACAAGCCTCTTAAATTAGGATGTATCATCACCTAAGGTGCTTATGAGTGAGTTGTAACACATCGCACCAAGTGAATAATACTATCTTATAGTGGTTCAGAGTTGAACTGAGCTCTCACAGAGAGTCAGGTTAAAGGGATCACTTGAACACGGGATAACTTCAAGAAGTTGTCATAACTCAGTCCCACAGAGATATTATTAAAATGATAAAAGAGGAATACAGTATCCCTTGTAAGCTGGTCTAAATTCCTTAGAAGAAAGGCAGAGACAGGCAGAAAGAAACTGTATCTGCAAAACAAATCTGAAATGCACAAATTAGACTTGAGAAGTCTTATCCTTTCTTGAGGTAGCCTTCTTTATGATGAAAAAACAGGTAAATTAGAATATCTATATGCACAGATAAAATATTTTTACATATTATGATAATCTGGTACATTTTGGTTCACAAAAGTATATAAGGACACACTATTTATCTATCTATATTTTTATTTTCTCAAGAGTTGTCAAGATACACATAAAGAAGACTGATATTTTGTACAAGACATTTTTAACAGTTAAAGTAATCATTCTGATTTGCCTGCCAACAGATACCATCCTTCCTTTACTGCTGAGAGCAGTCAGGGAACAAAAGTGAGCATTAAGGTTCAATAATGAAATCATACTAAACCAAGATAAGCTAATATTACTGAACAGAATATGATATATTTACTCTGACTTTATCTTGGACAAATGCTGCTGAATCTTTCTTTAAGCCCACTGATTGGACACAAAGATTCCCATACTTCATACCATCTGAATTTTGACAGTCTATCGATACTGAGCACTGCAACAATATGCAAAACTTCTTGCAGATTTTTGTGGTTTTGGCTCAGAGACCAAATAGATGGAGATAATGTGCTGTATTATATATTTACATTAGGAATGGTTAGCTGCTTATTTGATCTGGCATATAATCTCTCTGAGATGCACCACTTTATATGGATACCGATACCAGGATCAACAGCCTTATCACAGCCTGTAGTGCACTATAAACACTCTCCAGCTATATCTTATCTCTTTAAGTAGAAGCAACAAGAAATCATATACAAAAACAGAATTACTGAAGCCAGGAAGCTAAACTTGCCAGCTGCACAAGACAGATATATGTTTTCTACTTTAATAATTGCTTTCATGTAATATATTTAAAATACTCCTTTCAAAAAGATTCAGAGATAGATACTATGGGACTGCTGAAGTCACTGCATCAGCATGAGTGTTGGTTCATCCACATTTCAATTGTGTCCATGAAATCTCCCAGTAGCACATGTAACTGGGAGAAAAGCAAGATGCTTAAAAGATGAAAATAAAGAGGAAAGAACACTGTTGTCCTATATATTTGCTGATAAATTTAATTGAAGTAAATAGGGCTTATTCTTATTTTACAGTTTATGAGATTCAAACGTTGTTTATTTAATCTTTGTTAGATAAACAATTAAAAACCACTGAGGTTAAGGCCCTGTCACACTGCCCAACGGATGCAAAATGGACACAATGGACAAGCAAAATGTTCCATCCGTTGTTATCCGCTCTCAAAAGGGGCAAAAATTTGCATAACCGGAGCGGATAACACGGACGGGGAGAGGACGCAGGGTGGATGGAAAACGGATGCAGAGCGGAAGCCTAGCGGATGGAAGCGGATGGGAGCAGATGGCACATCCTCTAGGCTTCCGGGGGGCCGCAGCAAAGCGGATGCGGAATGGATACAGTGGATGCAGAGCGGATGCAGAGCGGATGAAGCGGATGCACAGCAGAAGCCGAATGGATGCCGAGCGTTAATTGCGCATGTGGGGAGGATGCATTGCGTCAGCCCCACGGATATAAGGGAAGCAGCTCGGAAGCAGGTCGCCATTCAGAGGAAAGACCTGCTGCCGGATGGATTGACAGCCTTGCCTGCCCTGCCTGCATGCCTGCCTGTAAGCCTTGCTGTCTGCCTGCCTGCCAGCCTCCCTGCCAGCCTTGCTGCCAGCCTTGCTGCCAGCCTTGGTTTATGTCTGCCTGCAAGCCTTGGTGCCTGCCTCCCTGCCAACCTTACTGCCAGCCTTAGTGCCTGCCTGCCTGCCAGCCTTCCTGCCAGCCTTGGTGCCTGCCTCCTTGCCAGCCTTCCTGACAGCCTTGGTGCCTGCCTCCCTGCCAGTCTTGGTTCCTGCCAGCCTCCCTGCCAGCCAGCAACCCCACAACCATGCGGAAGCACAGCAAGCCTCAGCCATCTGCTGCCAGCCCTGGAAAGAGGGACAGGGCTACCATCCCGCCCCCTGGCCCTCACTCTGGTTCTGCTGGGGCTTCTGCAGCACAGGCTCGCTCTTCTGGGGCTGGGGCTTCTGCTGCTTCTGCTTCTGGAGGAGCTGATGACAAGCACTCCAGCACCAGCCACCTCCACAGCACCTGCACCCTTCATCCCTGAGAGTGAGCGACCAAGAGGAGTGCCAGAGAGTCATTTTTGTTTTATAGCTTGTTGTTGATAAAGTCTATTTTTGATTCACACACTTGCTTCATTTCTTTTTTTTAATAAAGTCTTGCTGGAAACTTTTAGAAATGGTTTAATCCTTTGCATGCTTGTGGGATGGGTTGAGATAGCAGTGGGATGGGCAGGGATACCTTTGGGATGAATAATAGCTGTGGGATAGATAAACCTCCAGTGCAAGCATAGTGGGACGGGATGGTCCACCCTCCCAGGTGCCACACCTATGGCCCTTTATTATCAATAATAATGTAATAATCATCCACACATGTCAACACAAACACAACTCTTTATTAAATGCCCTGATCATTGTAGGGCCACTCAACATACATGGCCCAATCTCATCAGTGTGATGAGACAGGCTGAAGGAAGCACCCATTAATCATCTATCATCCTGTCTTGCCACTCTACTGCTCCAGCTGGGGAGTTGCACCAGTGTCTCAGGAGGTTGCGCTGCTTCTTCCCTTCACGTGAGGCTCTGTTGGGGCCTTGTACATCCTCAGTGTCTATCAGGTTTCGCCCTTGCCTCCATTCACCAGGCTCCATGTCCCCATTGCCTTGCTGGAGGTCCACGAGCCTGTTCTGCAAGACTGGGTAGCGGGTGCGCATGAGATTGTGCAGGATGCAGCAAGCTTCCATGATCCTCCTCACGGTCTCTGGGCGATGCTGCATGGTGGTGAGAAGCATCTGGAACCTGTAGGCCAGGATGCCAAAGGCGTTCTCCACCACCCACCTTGCCCTAGACAGCCTGTAGTTGAAGATCCTCTCTTCACGGGTGAGGTATTTGGAGGTGTAGGGCTTCATGAGGTAGGTTGTGAGGGAGAAGGCATTATCCCCCACGATGAAGTAGGGCACATCTTGCGTGTCGTTGGGCAGGGGGTCTGGATCTGGGAAGCCCACCATGAGGTTGCATTCCAGCCCACCCTTGAGGTCACTTGCGTTGTATACCTGGGCATCTGAAGATGACCCGTTGCCTGAAGCATCGATGTACATGAACTTGTAGTCAGCATCAACCATGGCGAAGAGGATGATGCTGAAGAAGCCCTTGTAGTTGAAATAAGTGGACCCCGACTTGGCTGGCGCTTTGCAGGCCACGTGCTTGCCATCTATGGCTCCAATGGTGTGTGGGAAGTTCCACCTCTGATAGCACTGCTCTGCAACTTTCTTCCATCATTCTTCAGTGGAGGGGCACTGGAGGAGCTCCTCCTTGTATTCTTCGATGATGGCCTGAACCACTTCTCTGACCACAATGCTGATGGTGTTGGGTGGCACCCTCCAGCCGTTCTGCATGCTCCTGTAGATGGCTTCGCACTGTTGCAGAAGAATGGTGGCTGCCAAAAGGACTTTGTTATGATCCACGATGGACATGACATGACTGGATGCTGTGGAAGAGGAAGAGCCAGATGAAGGCTGCAGAGGTCTGCACCGCTGGGCTGCTGTTCTGAAAATGAGATCCAGGTGAGTTGCTCCCCCTTTTTATAGGCAGTATAGGTGTCCCTTTGCATCCTCTAGGCATCCTCTAGGCATCCTCTAGGCATCCTGTAGACATCCTTAATATCCGAGATAGGTCCCCTCTGTGAACGTTTTTTCCATTTTAAACACTTTCCATGTTGCATCCGTTCTGCATCCGTTCTGCATCCGTTGTGGGTCCGTTCCGCTTCCTCCCTGCGTCCGAGTGGATGCGAGTTGCACGGATGCGGAACGGATGTCTAGCGGATATAGCGGATGCGTAACGGATGCAGAATGGATGCTTAGCGGATGCAGAATGGACGAATTGGTTACATTTTCCGCGCAAAAGTTTTGAGCAGCTCAAAACTTTCTGAGCGGATGAAACATCAATAAACGGATGCTGGACGGATAGAGAGGAAGCAAAATGGAGGCAGTGAGTACATCGCGTTAACCAACGGATGGCAAGCTTTTTTGTCCATTTTACATCCTCTTTTCATCCGTTGGTGCAGTGTGACAGGGGCTTAAATAACAATTGTTCTTGTTCATGCATAATGCAACTATTCAAAGATATTAAAATCTAATGATGTGAAGGAACACACTGTTTTGCTAAGTATTCTTTTCATTCTTTTCCAACTATTCACTCATGTCTTATTCTTATCCTTCCCTCCATTGAGCTCTAGATGAAGGGCAGATGCTGCAGACAAGCAAAGATAAAAAAACAATTGCTTGAAATTAAGCTGAAGGATACCAGTCACCTTCCCACATTACTAAGCCAGTCTCACTTTTCTCCCATCATGATAGTAATGCAAACTTAGGAGGGATTCATCTTAGGCCTTGAATGGTAGAGTAGAGGTAGTGGGAACACTGATTACTGTAATTTATATGCTATGTATAATGTTCCTTACCTAATGGACACTGGCAAAGTCCTGTATGTGGTGTCACCTTCTCCATTTTTCTGTCACACCATTGGTAGCAGCAGCAGGCATTTCCCAACTAATGATTTTGGCCTGGATTAATTGTTTTGGGGGTGCTTTGGGGGTGACATTTCTCTGAGGACCACCAAATTTTTCTCGTGGACCACTAGTGGTCCCCGGCCCACTGGTTGGCGACCACTGTCCTAGAAGATAAAATATGCAAGAATGTCATGTTCCTGAGACTGTGTCAATTTTGAGTACAGAAAAACTTCAGTTTAGTGAGAAGGAGTATTTTCTCTGTGTTCAAAGAAAGATCTCCCAAAGTCCAACCTCGCATCCACTTTGTCAGAGGTGGTAACACAACAAAATAAGGGATTATTAGGATTGGGCAATGAATTCCCTGGCCTCGTGTCATAAGACCACTACAGCAGCCATGAAGGCCATCCTGGGTCACCCCAATACACCCTGGCTAAAAGGACTCTGGTGAAATTGTGACAGGTCCAGCAAGCTGGCAGGAGATAAGATATTGTTACAAAAATTGTAATGAGATACAAAAATAGACTTACCAAACAAAAAATGTTAAAGAACTAAGAAAAAGAACAGCAAAATACAAAATAGGAGCTTTGAACACAACTACCTTGGAAAATAAAACAGAAGAAATTATAGAAATAACGGAAAAAGAAGGTTCAAGATAATGGGACTACCAATATAAGGTGCAAAAGACATGGCAGTAAGTAAGCTCACAAAGAATACTTGTTTATTTACTCATGAGGGACTATAGCAAAGAATGGTTCATCCAAGCATAGCAAAACATTGCATACTAGATAGCAACAAATATTTGGACAGAATAATAATATTGAAAATCAAGACAGGAAAACAAACAAATATATGTACAATTTTATGCCCCATGCAATGATAATTACACAGAAGAATAAAAGTATGCACTCCTCAATGAACTATCCAAGGTGATAGGGAAAATGGAAATTAATAGTATACTGTACATACTGGGAGATTTCAATGATAGAGTGGGTACTAACAGAAGAGAATACTAACAGTTATTGGCCCACATGCTGTTAAGAACAGTGAAAGGAATGAGAATGGGCAAAGGATTATGGACTTATGCAGATGACACCATATTTTTATCACTAACATGTTTTTTGAACACTAAGATTCATATCATTTACATGGTATAAATGGAATGAGGTCACCACTAAAGTCAGATTAATTACCTATTAATAAGAGTAAACAGAAGATTCAGAATACTCGATGCAAAAACCATCCCCAATAGACTATGTGACACTGATCATAATACTGTACAGCTAACAGCATGATATGACAACTCTAATATTAACAGGAAAAGACAAAATGAAAAACAGGAATTACAGTAATTGAGATAACAAAACTTTTTTTTAATGAATTTTTATTGGTTTTTAAAACAAACATAAACAAAACATAAAAATATCAGACCATCTTCCATATATATATACATACAGTGTGTTGGTTAGTTTACAAATTTTTTTGTGCTTCCATTTGGTAGTCTTCAATTACAATTATATTATATATGATCTCGTATTTTCAATTCAATATTAAATGCATTAATATCAATATTAGTCAATCATTTGACTATACTTATTATTCATTCATGCTTTAAGAAATAATAATATGTTACTCAATTTATTTTATGACAATTCATATTATCATCCCAAATCTATATTAAAATAATTTTGTAGATATAAGAAAAAAAATTACATCTTTATATATTTAGTATTTTCTAAAAGTCTACATATTTCGTTACTATATTTTATTATCTAACCATTGATAGAATAGATCCCAAATTTTATAAAATTGTTTATCTTCCTGCTCTCTAATTTCAAATGTCAATCTACTCATTTCAGCACATTCCAATATTTTCTTAATAATTTGCTCCTGTGATGGTATTTTCTCATTTTTCCAGTTTTGAGATAACAAAACTTAAATAAGTAGTAGAACAGTTACTAACTGTACCTATTAATTGGCAGCAAACATGATACAAAGTAATGAAACAAAGAGAGCAAATGAGAATGCTCATGAGGTGTCTCATTTTTGTAGGAAAGAGTGTATGCCAAAATAATTGAAATGAGATTAAGACCAGTTATAGAACCACAACTAGCAGAAGAGCAGAAAGACTTTAGAAGAAATAGAAGCTGCACAGATTTTTATGCTTAAGCAATTAATAGAAAGGAATATGGAATACAATAAGAATCTCTTCGTGGCATTTGTAGATTAAGAGAAAACATTTGATAGAACTGATAGGAAATTGTTATGGAAAACATTGACCCAATATGGAATACGTGAACATCTTACAAGGGCATTCAAAAGCTTATATAGTGATTGCAGTAATGAAATCAGAACAACCCAAGGAACATTGGAACTCTTCATAGTAGCATCTGAAATAAAACAGGGATATTGTTTTATCACTGCTATTGTTTATTACCTATCACATTGACAGCCTAAGCAAAGAAGCCAAACGCAAGAATGGAAATAATATGAATGAACTACTCTTTCCAGATGAACAGACATTGATAGCAAGTATAGCTAAGAAACTGCAACAATGTTTTATGGCCATGGACAAAGAATGCAAGATATAAAAACCAGCAAAGAGAAAACAGAAATAATAGCAATTGGGGGACAGAAGTACACCTTAAGCAAAGCAATAGAAGGGACAAGCATTAAACAAGTATCAAAGTTCAAATATCTAGGAATAACATTCACCAAAGATGATAACATGGAAGAAGAGATTAACATACAATGCAATAAGGCTATCCAAGTATTGGGACAGTTTGCTCCACTCTTGCAATATAAGGCAGTGCCTATCAGCACAAAGACACATCTCATACAAAGCATATTTATCCCCACATTATGTTACTAGTGCCAAACATGGACACTTACAACAAAACATAAATGGAAGTTAGTCACTGTATAAATGTGATGTCTGAGGAAAGCTGCTGGAATGATCAAACAAGATAAAATCAGAAATGAGACCATTAGAAAAAGAATTGTCATAGGACCAATCTTAAATTACATATAAAAACTGCAAATAAAATGGCTTGCTCACTTGGAGAGGATGTCATGAGATTACATACCATAGGCTACAAAAAAATAAAAATAAAAAAAATGAGAAGGTTAAAACATTAATTAACAGTGAGTGAAGCTGCTTGAAAAGCAGAAGCCAGAACTTTGAATCTTTCCTGACACCTGAAGCTGTAAAAGAGATAATGGAAAAAAAGATAAAGAAAAAAAGAAAGAACAGGAAAGAAGGAACGAAGGAAGAAAGAGAAAGAAAGAATTTAATCTCCAAATACAGAAAATATAATGTAAAAAAAATCCGCTAGAGTTTCTAAAATTTTCAATTTTAGAAATAATTACTCACATGTGACTACCAAATTAAGTCAAAATTCAGATTATTCACCTCTTCAGAATAGCAATAAACTATAGCTAATTAGTAATCTTTAGGATTGTTATGCCTTCTTTTAGGAAACAATTTCTCACCCCACAATTTTTTTATCTTCAATTGCAGTCACTCATCTATTTTGCCTATTTCCCACCACCACCCAGACTTTTCATGTATGGTATATAAAATCTTATACATGTATTCTATGCAGTGAATACAGACTTATATAGTGTAATCATCTACAATACTATCCATCTCAAGATGAAGATGTGTCTGGCTAGCTTTATTCATTCTGCTTGAGAGGGATACTGAGGTTCTCTCTGTTCAGAAGCAGAAGGGGCCAAGGAGCCTGGAAGCAATACTTCACTATTGCTGTTTCCATCTTTTGGAATATGGGGTCATGCTCCCACTGCAATCCATTTAACTGCTATTTAATCATCTTATAGAAAGCAGTGACAACCTGGTTTTTGTGGATGAACAAAAGTGACTTACTTTAAGTTTTCCTTTTTTTTGAAATTTATTGTATTGCTTTTTTTGTATTGCTATTCAATACAAATTTATTGTATTGCTATTCAATGTATTGCTTTTTTGAAATTGTTTTTTTATTATTTGATTTAAAAACTTCCTTTGCACAAAGAAACATAGTGATGTAAAAATAATGGAAAATATGCGCAAATGGAGGTGTATTGTACTGCTGACCAAATTCTCCATTTGTTCAATTCCTCTAACTATATCCATTAATAAATAGGGAATGTGGTTGCACTCATGGTTTAATTTAGTAGGCACAGAACTTGGAAAATCTACTAAACAGCGTATGTGATGAAAAAGTAATTTCTTAATCATGAAAAAGTTGAATTGAATACATAGCTTACAAGTTTTATGATGGTGCACGTAGCTTCTAAGGTAAGTTAAATGACCTCTGTTTCTGAGAAGGACTGAAATTACTCAGAAAGATCTGTCAGGCACAAAATTGGCAAGACACCTTATTGATATCACAATAGAAGGGCCATAATATATTGCATAGCCTAGTAACAACAACCACATTATACATCATTGAGATGAAGAAGTTATTGGTAGTGTGCTACGTACGTTATTAACCTCTTTTCTCTACTACAGACACAGAACAGATTACTGAATGAATATGCTGTTTATATATACCGCCTTAAACTTATAGAAGAATTTTGAAATTTGTTTGAAGGATAAAGATTTTGCTGATGAGAAAAAAGCACTTTTGACCATATTCTTAAAAGAATAATATAAATTCACACCACTAAAATACATTTATTTTTGTGATACAGAATAATCATATCTGTGTCTTTCTACTTTAAGAAGAGGAAGTTACAAAATGCTTCCCCACACCAACAGAATAAGAAAAAAAATAAACTGCTTGTGTCATTCATGAAACTGGGATATCTATAGAAAATAGAAGTTTTATCCACAGGCAAGACAATTTTAGTTCTAACAATACCCTGCTGTATAGATGTTAATATGAAATTTTATCAAAAAATTAAAGGGATTTGCATATGAGATGAAAAGGAAAAGATGTTGTGTGGTATCAATCCCATGTTTAGGATTAATATGAGGATCTACAGCTGATGTTGATTGTTCCATCTGGAAAGAAGCGCGTGAGACTGGGTTCCAAACAACAACTATTATATTTAACTTGCAAGGCAATAGAATACGGAACAAGAGCCCAAGCTGTGGCAGTCCTTTTTATAGCGGCATGCCTGTGGCTTGTGGCCAATGACACTGTTTTGACTGTTCCCGCTGTTTGGCAGACTTCCTGGATTGGTTCTTAAATAACCAATCCACGAGTGGCCTTTTCGGCCAATCAGAAGGGGGAACTTGGAACCTACCAAGTTCCATACAGAACACCCCTTCCTCCTTAGTTCAGTCCAATGTGTGTTACATAGTCATGCAGGTAGGTGGGGCTTTTTCGAGTCCTGGTTGACCTGCGCAGCTCAGTCTCGGCATGGTCTTCGAGCAGTTCGGATGGGATCGCTGTTTCTCTGGTCCTTCTCCATGGAACCTCCTGGAAGGTTGAGTCAGCCTTGCCGCTCCTGCCTGAGTCTCTCGGGCCGGTTGAGATGGCTCCGCTGCTCCCTCCTGGTTTGACCGGGTTGGTCGAGCTGGCCTGGCTGCTTCCTTCCAGGAAGGCCTCGCTTTGCTCTCATATTCCCGGACTTCTCACTTGGGGTTCATCTAACCGTGAGTGCTCTTTTTGTTTAGTTAGATTGTCTTTTTGTAATGTTTATTGTCTTGTTACAGGAGGTTCGTTTCTCCCTTGTTTATTTATTTGTATTTCCCCCCCCCCCCCGGTTGTTTTTTGGTTAATATTTATTTTTGTTTCTATAATGTTTTTTCGTTCAAGGTTGCAGGAACGAAGCTGGTCTATGTGCCGCTTCCATTCCCTACCATTGTCTAAGAGTAGTCAGTAAGACTGGGGGCCTGTAATTTGGGTGAACGTAGCTGGAAGCCACAATGGGTCCCCGGTAAGGTTTTTTTGCATAGACTAGGTCAATGATTTCAAACATACAGTATTTGCTGGAGGAATCGGGGGGTTTGTCCCAGTGGGGTGCAATCTGTCCAGGTAGGAACGTAGTTTCCTACCCATTAGGAGTTCTGCTGGGCTTTTGTTGGTTGTGCTGCTTGGGGTTAGTAGGTTAGTAGGCAGTTTAGTTTGTCTTGTACGTCCCCCATGTCCATTCTATCTAGGCCCTCCTTAGTGTACCGAACCATGCATTCAGCCCTGCCATTCGCAGCCGGATGGGCTGGCACAGTTAAGGCATGTCGGATACCCTAGGCAGCCAGATACTGTTCAAATTGTAATACTGTAAATTGGGGCCCATTATCCGAAACCAGTACATCAGGTAGCCCATGTGTCACAAATAGTTTGTCTAGTTGTTTCATGATAGCTTCGGTGGTTGTGGAAGCCATGAGGATGACTTCCAACCAGTTCGAGTATGCATCCACAACTATTAAAAATGTGTTTCCTTTCGTTGGCCCAGCAAAGTCAATATATACTCTAGACCATGGACCCTGGGGAGTTTCCCAGTCTCTTACTGGTGCCTGTGGGGGGGTAGGCCTAGATTTTTGACATTCATGGCATGTTGCAACCCAGCGTTCAATGTCTTTGTCCAGCCCTGGCCATCAGACATAACTCCTGGCCAGGGCTTTCATTTTGACTTTGCCCGGGTGCCCCTGTATGTGTTACAATAGTCTGTGCCTCTGCAGTAATGGGATCAACAGGTAGTTGTTGATATGCCTGTGCGAGATCAAGCTTCACAAAAAAATTTCCTTCCCCTAGTGAGTGTAGTAAATGCTGCACTACCAGTACTGGGTATGAGCTCTGTTGGAGCGCATGGTTTAGGGTTGCCTTATAGTCTCCGCAGATGTGCACTGACCCATCTGGCTTCACCAGTGTGACGATAGGTGTTTTCCACCTGGCATGGTCGATTGGTTCTAAAACTCCTTGAGCTATCAATTTGTTCAGTTGTTCATCAATTTTTGGTTTTAACGTGAACGGGAAGCGTCTGGCCTTTAAACAGATGGGGGCTATTTTCGGGTCTAGGCGAAATGAAATTGGGGTCCCCTTGTACTTGCCTAGAGTCCTATTAAAAACATCCTGGAATTCTTGTAGCAGGCTCTCCTCCCAGTTTGCTGTGGCGATGCGGTTGATCCTGGTAATCCTGATTCCCAAGGGCACGAGCCATTCGATCCCTAGCAGACTAGGGTGAACTGGGTCGACGATGGTCAGAGGCAAGATTTCGGTGTGGTTCTTAAATTTGACGAGGAAATGTCCAAGGCTTACTACCGGAATTCGATTTCCCTGGTAGTCTTTTAAAACCAGTCTTTGTTTCTGTAGTTCTCTCTGTTTAATGTTCGGTATCAGGTGCCAGATGGTATTCCAGGATACCATGGATAGGAACGACCCTGAGTCGACTTCCATCTCGCAGGGCCTCCCTTCGATGCTCACTTCTATCCGAACCTACTTCCCATTTTCCGCCCTGGCATTGCCAATGGTGACTGTCTGATGCGTTTCTTCCCTGTCACTGGTTCTTTTGCTACGGTCCCATCTTTTGCTACGGTCCCATTTCTTCATGTCTAGGGGGGGGTGCTGCTGTGTCTTTTTGGACTATAGCTCTTTTTGTTGCGGCAGACCCTTTCGATGTGCCCCCTTTTATTACAAGCCCTGCATATTGTGTCGAGGAACCTGCATTCAGCTTGTGGATGGTTGCCTCCGCAACCCGCACATTGAAACTCCCGCCGATTTCTCCTCTTTTCGTGCCATTTCCTATCTGAATGGAGTCTATGGACATCTCCATCTTCGTCCTCGGTATCACTCTGGGATTCGATGTCTTCATAGTGGGCTGTCACTGTGGACTGTTTCTTCCCTCCCTCTGCCTTCTTTTCTTTGATTTGGGTTGGCAGGTCTGGAATTGCGTTCATTTGATGCATGGTGGCTGCTGACTTCTTTGCTGCTTCAGCGGCGGTTGCCTCTGCAATGGCCTCGGCCATGGTTATGATTGGCCTGTTCAGGAGTTTGCTCTGAAGGGTAGTGTCCTTCACACTGAGGACCAGGAGGTCCCTCATGGCTTCGTCCATGTTCTGGAACTTGCTGGCTCCTCCAATGTGTCTCAAAGCTGCTACAAAATCTCCGACCATTTCACCTTCCTTCTGGTCCCTCTTATAGAATTTGTGCCTTTTTATTTAGTTTGAGACCACCGGTGCATAATGTGCTTGGAGCATTCTGTTCAGGTGGGACCAAGTCATCTGTTTGACATCTCTGGGTTTTGCCAGCACCTTCGCCATTTTAAAAACGGCCGGTCCGCAGTGTGTAAGGAAGACAGCCCTCTTTCTTTGGTCTGAGATTTCCTCCATTTCGTTGCTTTCTAAAGACATAAGAAAGCGATCGATATAGGATTCCCAATCCTCCTCATCAGGATTGAATGGTGCGGGCGGCACGTTGTTACCGGCCATCTCTCTCGCTCAGTTCAGATCACTGCATGCTTCAGTCTCACCCTTCTCTGACAATCCCATCCTCGTTGCCAGTGTTCCATCTGGTAAGAAGCACGCGAGACCGGGTTCCAAACAACAACTATTTTATTTAACTCGCAAGGCAATAGAATACGGAAGAAGAGCCCAAGCCGCAGCAGCCCTTTTTATAGCGGCTTGCCTGCGGCTTGTGGCCAATGACACTGTTTTGACTGTTCCCGCTGTTTGGCAGACTTCCTGGATTGGTTCTTAAATAACCAATCCGTGAGTGGCCTTTTCGGCCAATCAGAAGGGGGAACTTGGAACCTACCAAGTTCCATACAGAACACTGATAATCCATAAACAGGAAAACTTGCACAATTCTATCCAAAACCCTGCTATAAATATAAAGTGCCAGCCAGTGACAGTTTCCAGATTAGCAGTGGCAAATTTTCAGTTTCCTCCATTTCACTGGGCTCCTATGGGTACAGATTAAAAAGGTGGTAAAGCATCTGGCATCTGAATTAAAGACAACTATTGTTAGTATGCCATTTACATTTTCTTTAGCCTATGAAACAGCATAAATACTTATTTTCCATTTAAATCTAAAACCAAGCTGGTGGATGTGTGCAAAACATCAGCTTACACAACCACTCGCCAGTGTTTCTCATCTATTGCAAGTGAGTTAAACATGTAGTTTTAAAACATGTGTCTTTTAAGTTCAGAAGTATCCTTTATTTGCCTATGGCAAAATGTTGTATGTTGACATCTGATGAAGCATACATTTTGTAAATGACATTGTCTGAAACAAACTTCCAATAATCAGTTTCCAGCCCCCAAGGTCATCTGGTCAGCTTACAACAGCAGCTTTATTGCTTGTTATTGTCCTGTGCTGGATGGCAGGTCAATGAAAAAATGTGCTTTAAACACCATCACATCTGATTGTGCAATTCCTAAATCAGCGTCATTGATTATTCACACTGTTGGACCGCTCAAAGCCGGAAAGGTAATTAGGGCTTTTTGTGTGGATTATCCACTGAGAAAAGGTCAAATAACTACAAACAGTGCCAGAAAACAGCAGCCACTGAGGACCTTAGCATTCGTGATCAGTTAAAAAATGCTCAGGCAGGGGCTTGATAATGATGTGTTTATGCCAGGTTCTGCAGAATTTGATCATTCTGTCATAGAAATCCAATGAAGCATGAGTGATGGTTACTTTTTCCCTGGAAGCTTGCTTTAGGTCCCTGATGCCCATCAAACAAGTTTGTCACAGCAACTTGACTTAAAAGAATTTAAAAGGCAGTTTTTGTTCCAAAGGGAAATGTAAATATGTGTCCATTTATGCACATTGAAGTCATTTATTGTCAAGCAATATTAATTTCTAATACAAATAAAGATAATTTTTTTTCCCTCAATATGCAGGCTACTTTGTGATAGAATTATAGAAGATATGAGTTGAGAAGGAGCAATAAGTCATTTAGCCCAACTTCCTGCTGATTGTACAAAGATACTAAACCATCTTTAGGACTTGGTCATTTATTCCAGTTTTGAACATGTCCAGGAAGGAGAATTCCATCCTTGTATTAGACAAGACTATTCCATAATGTAACAGCTTTTTCTATCAGGAAATTCATGCTCAGATTCAACATGCTCATGCAGCTAGCAGCTGCTTCATGAAGGGCCTTTATAGCATTCTTTCAATATCTAAGAGGTTGCCACAAAAAAGAAAAGGGAGTCAACCTATTCTCTAAAGCATCTGAAGGCAGAACAAGAAGCAGTGGATGGAAACTAATCAAAAGAAAAGCAACCTAGAATTAAGGATAAAATTTATGACAATTAGAACAATTAATCAGTGTAATGACTTGTTTCTAGAAACTATGGGTTCTCCATAACTGGAGGTTTTTAAGAGGAGACTGAACAACCGCTTATGTGAAGAAGTACAGGTTTCCTGCTTGAGTAGGGGGTTGGACTAGAAGACCTTCAAGGTCCCTTCCAACTCTTGTTATTCTTTCCTATATATTCTGGTTTTTGCTCTCAGCATTATTCCATATGGGTATTTTAATGCTTTTCTTATTGTTCTTCTCTCATGGTGGTAATTGAGATTTGTACTTTCAGGATTTTTTTTTTTATGATCTCTTCTCATTCCAACATGTTTATCCACTTTTCACCTGAGTTCTGCTTGCCTGAAGTCCAAAACACATGATTGATTTTTCTCAGTTTTTCTCTGTTAATTATCTTGCCCTCCAGGCTGTTTAGGATAGCTGATCCTTTTATTTCAGTGGATTATCATTCCACTGAAAGTGTACCATGTTGAGTGCTGACTGGTTGGCAAAACAGCATCTACTACATCCTTTTTTGCAGTCTGACTTGTTGCAGCTGGAACACTTCATGCGGCCTTCAATCTAGGAATGTTTTGCTTTGATGTTGAACCAGCAAGGGTAGTACACACCAAAAAGTATTTCACTATCATTCTTAAGTTTTGGAGAGTTTTGCCTTTAAAGCCATGTTTGAAACTCATATTCAACAAAGCCTATTTGCAGTTGTTAACCAGTTTGAATGGCTTACAGGGCCAATTTCCAGAAGAGTCAGATCTGTGGGAAGTTATCCTGGCCTTATTGCTTGTGTTATCCTATATTATTCTCTTTGCGTGGGCAGGTGATCTTTAGTAGCTTTCAATACTACCATCATTTTTGTTTTTTTAATTCATTTTAATTTTATTCAGATATGAGGATAAAGGTTCATTCTCCAAGCTTGTGGTTTGGATGAATGTTTCATTATCAGGCTAGGTAACATTTTCAGTGGAGTTTAGTGTGTTTCTTCATTTTGGGAGTGTTTGATGATGATGAAGACCCATGACAAGACCCTCACTTGACACACCCACACCTGACCCATCACAAGTCTATTGACCATACAAAGCTCTTATAAACAGAAGAACACTGACATTGACATTGCCTAAACTCTGCTGAAGATGTTTCTTAGCCTGGTAATGAAACACTGCCACCATCTAGAACAGCTGATCAGTGGGCCAATTCAACCGCCAATCAGCTGCATGGCAGCAAAGGCTCCAGTGTTTCCTGGTGGCAGCAGCAGCTCAGCTCAGTTGACTGGTGGTGGGCAGAATGGAGCGAAGCCCTGATGAGCCGGGGTTGGGGCTGAAATAATGTGCTGAAGCTGACCAGGCTGTTTGCTGTTTGCTGCAAGGATGCTAGCCAGATGAATACCAAATGGATGCTGGGAGTCAGAGGCAGATTTTTTTTCTTGTTTTCCTTCTCTAAAGCTAATGTGCATCTTATAATCTAGAGTGTCTTATAGTGCGAAAAATACAGTGATTATATCCACCTTTCTCTTCCACTGAAGCACTAAATTAAAGACCTATTTCTTTTCTGTAGTTTTCTCAACAGAATAGAATACATAGCAGACTTTCTTCCTCTACTTGAAGTTTATCTCTCTTCAGTTTCTTGCTTCCAATTATTTTCTCCATCTATTGGAAACAAGAGGGGCTAGATAGAAACCAATACCATATTTGTACAACAGGCATCAATTCTGAATTTATATTATGATTCTTCAAAGCAATAATTGATCTCAAGTATTCTCAGTATCATTAAGTTAATATTCTACTTTAATAGTAAACATGTTTGAAAAAGAATGTATTCTTTCTTTTAGGTAAATGTAGCATTTTGAACTATAATGAGAGAAGTCATATGAAAAAGCTCTTCATACTCTTTACCTTTAAGAACAAGTTGAACCATGTACAACTTTTTTATGAATGAGATAAAATGCGGCTTAAACAAATAGACACAGCATTGCTTTATCTCATTTTAGCCTTTTATCTTTGCATTTATGGCAGTCTTCTCATTTTTACCAGTAAAAATTCTAAACAATGGTCTACTGCATGGAATTTTTCAGTTGGTATATATTTATTTCACGCTATGATTTATGCAATCAAACATGGCTTTTGAGAGATACATCTTAGTAATCATAGCCTTTCATTTAGAATCTGCAGCCTGTCATTTAATATAGGAACCTTTTCTTCTACAGATGGTCTGCCCAGAGTGGCTTGGAAGGAATGCAATACATCAGTCTACTCTTTTAAAAACACAAAAGCAATGATATATTCAATTGGGTTGGGAATAAACATTCTAGACTTCTTCACCATAAATCTTTTAGTAACCCATCTATATCATACTCACAAAGGAAATAATACATGTCATTTGGACTAAGGAGCTATTGTAGATTGCTGAGGGAAACATGAAATTCTGAGGGGTTCAGCATTCCTGTGAATTCTTGCAACCAAGTTAGTATACAAATTAGAAAAATGTGTAATACGTGTCTAATGATACCTCCTGGGACATATTGGAGCTGATAATTACTGTTACGATCATGATCAAAGCTGGAGGAGTTGAAATGAAAAACCCAAATCAAATGATATCTTTTAGTTTATTAGATGTGTAATTTAACCTCAGAGGTATTTTCTTTTTGTTTCTGTCATTTCTTGTGTTTCTGGAACTCTAAAGCTTTAATCGCTAATAAAACCAGCATATGTATATGAAAACATAATCTACAGTTCTATAAACCACATTTACATCACATCATCTCTAGCAGCACTGTAAGTGGAATAGTTAACTAATTCACACCAGATGCTATTTCAAAAGTACTTATAGAGAACCTGCTCTACATATTTTGTGAAAGCAACTCCTTTTGTTAAATCTGAGAACTGTTTGGAAGTAGTAAGCATTGAAATTTCTTTCCTTCTCAATGAAATTAAATTCAATCAGTTATACCAGTTTATACCAATTCTATTGCTTTCATTGTGACAATTTTTTGGTTAATATTTTCCCTTCCCTAGTCAAACAATAAGAAAAAAAAACTAATGTTAAAATGCTACATCCCTTGAATTGACCTTTCTAGGGATATTGTCAGGATTCCAGCAATTAATTCAATTAAATCATAAGCCTTGAGCCACACTCCCAAAACTAAAAAAGATTTATTTGAAGTTAACATTCTATGCGTGGCATTAACCTCGGCGTAGGCAACTCTGAGATATGTAATTCACTGTCACCCTTGATCCTGCTTTCCACCGTACCCTGTTGAGTGTATCATCCACCAAAAAACGTTCATAGTCAAGACTCATCAATCATGCTCTCCACTTAGATTTTTGTGCGGTAGAAGCTTCAGTCATCTAATCAGTCTTTGAAGAAAATATGAATGGAATGTACTTTCGAATCCACACTACTGCCTGCTCTTTGAAACTCCCATTCCCTTCTTTCTGTTGTCAACTATAAAACGAGTATACAAAATGTTTTATGAGTTGACATTCAGCTCCCCTCACTTCTTGAAGGTGACCTGTACAACACACACAAAAAAATTGATTGCAGATATAAAAGTTTATGCTCACAAAACACCCCCAGGCTTGCTTGGATTTTCTGCATGGAACCTTGCTACAAGGCGATTGGCTTGGACATTCCTACTCTTTATCAATGATGCCTCTGATAAGTGGTAGCCCTTCCACTTGATTAAATATTGGAGATGTCTCCTGTGCCACCTCAAATCGAGGATTCGCTGCACCTCATAATGGGTTTGACCTCCTATGACCATGGGATCTGGAGGCTCACAAGATAGGAACCTCATAATTGATCTGACCATGGGTTTTAATAGGCTACTATGGAATACGAGGTGTATTTTCCCTAACAATCGGGACAACTTCAATTGCACTGTGACTGGGCTGATAATCTTTACTCTGGGAATAGTCCCATGAACTTTGGCCCCAATTTCTTGCTAGGGAATCTTAACCTCAGATATTTGGTGAAGAGATAGACCTTCTCCCCCAACTGGAATGGTTGTTGTGGGGCTCAGTGTTTGTCTGCCTGTCTCTTATAGGTCTGTGCTGCTTTTGCCAGTGCTTTTTTAAAAATATTCTCCCAAGTTGTTTTCAGCATTGACATCCAATCGGTCAGGCTGACTGAGGAGGGGAGGGTCCCTTGGATACTCAGGCATTGGGACAAAGTCCATGCTACTTACTACCTTGAAGGGGGTTAGTCCTGTGCTACTGTGAATAGCATTATTGTACACGACCTCCGCGAAAGGCAGGAGGTCTGCCCAATTGGACTGCTGATAATTCATGTAGCGCTTTAGATACTCTTCTACCATGGTTTTCAATCTCTCTGCCTCCCCATTGGTGCTTGGATGAAAGGCTGAGCTAAGATGCTGGGATAACTCAATAAACCAGGAACTCCTTTCAAAATTTGGCTGTGAATTGGACCCCTCTATCTGAGATAATTATTTGATGCAAGCTTCAGGAAAAGCTTGGTTAACTGGCGAGCTGAGAGTAGTCCGATGCAAGGTATGAAATGCGCCTGTTTGGAAAATAAGTCTTTTACAGTCCAGATCACCGTGTTTCTTCTACTTTTTGGCAACTCCACTATGAAGTCCATTGCTATCTCCTCCCCTGGCATCATCAGTTCTGCTACTGTTTGTAGTAGTCTAGGGGGTTTTCCTGATCGTTTTTTCATCATGGGGCAGATGGTGCAACTTTTCACATAACTGTTCAGGTCTTTCTTTATGCCAGGCCACCAGAACTGTCTCCAAGTAAAGTCTTTAAAAACCCAAAGTGGCCTGCCAGTTTGGCATCATGGCTCCTCTGAAGAACTGGGGTGCATAGGGGTTCCAGAATGTAGAGTTTTGTCCCCTTCCATGCCAAATTATCTCTTTTTGTCAAGGTGTGTTGATTGTCCTGGAACCAAGGGTCTGCTAGCAGTTTGGTTTTGAGTTTCATAGGTCATCTGTAGGTTGGTCTTGCTGATCATAGCATTGTCATCTGATGATTACTTGCAATATGGGTTGGGGATATGATGGTGTTTACGACCTCCTTCCTTTTGCATTTGTAGAGGAATATGTGGGAGAGGTTCTCAGCCAGAAAGTTCCTCCCCCTGGAATGTGTTTTAGCGGGAAGTCAAATTGGTTGACGTATTGAGCCCACTGGACTTATTTGGGTGATAGTTTTCATGGGGCCCTAAGGGCTTCCAGGTTTTTATGGTCAGTCCAGACTTTGAATGGTCTCTGCCCCCCTCCAGCAGGTGATGCCAAATTTGCAGTGCCCATTTCAATGTGAAAGCCTCTTTTTCCCATGCAGCCCATTGTCTATCTGTGTCTGTGAGCTTGAGGGAGGTGCAGGTGCAGGGCTGTAGGCTTCCTTGGTTGTTTCTTTGGAGTAGAACTGCCATGTCACTGGTGTCTGCTTGAATGATGAAGGGTTATTTGGGGTCTGGATGTTTCAGTACTGGTTCTTTTGCAAACAGTTCTTTCAGTGTTTCAAATACTTTTTGGCAGGTTAGGTTCCACTGTAGGGGTTGTTCTGGGCAGAGTTTTGTTCCTGGACTCCCTGTCTTTAGGAGGTCCATCTTGGGTTTGGCAATCCTCGCAAAGGAGGATTGTTGGTAGAATTGTTGGTAGAAGTTTGTGAACCCCAATAAGCTTTGTAGATGTCTGCGTGTACAAGGGGGCTGCCAGCCCAGAATGGCTTGTACTTTGGTTGGGTCTATCTCTATGCCCCCATTGGAGACTTGGTAGGCCAGGTAGTCCAACTGAGCATAGTGAAATTCACATTTCGACAGCTTGACATACAGGTTTGCTGCTATAAGTTTTTCTAGAATCTGGCATGGGGTATGTGGTTGTCCATTGTCTCAGTGTAGATGAGAATGTTGTCCAAGTACACAAGAACCCCCTTATAAAGATGTTCGTGTAGCACCTCATTTATTAACTGCATGAACACTGCTGGGGGGCCCTGAAGCCTAAAGGCATCGCCTTGAATTGGAAGCTCCCTTGGGACAGTTGAACACTGTTTTTCATTCATTTTCCTCCCTGATGCAGACTAGATAGTATGCATCTCTGAGATCTAATTTGGTAAAGACCTTCCCTTTGGCCAGGTGGAATAGCATGTCCTTCATGAGCGGGAGGGGGCATAGAGTGCATACACACAGTCCATTAATCGCTCTAAAATTCATGCATAATCTCATAGGCTTTGTACAGGACTGGGGCTTCAACCCGTGGTTCGGCTGTCTAGATGAACCTCCTTGCTAAGTGTTTGTTTATATATTTGCACATTTCTTGCATTTCCTGGGTGTCATTGCATACATTTTGGGTTTTGGTAGTTTTGCCGCAGGAACAATTTCTATGGTGCAGTCTGTCTCATGGTGGGGAAATAGGATGTCACATTCAGTCTCACTGAATACATCAGCGAGGTCTTGATATTCTCTTGGGATCTCTTGGGTCCAACCTTTGGGGTGTTGTCAGAGGTGGCTGCCAGTTGTCCTGGTGAACCCACTGGAGGATTCTGTGTGGGTGGTGTTTCTATTTGATGGTGAGGAAGGGGTTGGGGTCCCTTTGCTATCCTCAGTCTGTGGCTTCCCCGTTGCCTCCAGATGGTTGGGCCCCACTTGCCTAGCCAGTAAAGCCCCAGTATGACTGCACCTGTCATTTTGGGAGCTGCTACAAATCCAATGGTTTCCTGGTGATCCACTAGCTCTAGTTGCACTGGTTCGGTTAAGTGAGTGGCATAGGCTCCTCTGAACAGGGAACCATCTACTTATTTGAACTGGATCGGTTGGGCCAGCTTTTTTGCTCTGATCCCATTTCAGGACCATGGTTAGGTTGATCAGGCAATTAGTGCAGCCTGAATCTATTAGGGCTTGGAAAGTCCCCTGAATTCCTGTTTTGGGGGGCAGTGAGCTGTATTGAGCTGCCAGGAGAAGGGAACAATTAAGGAACAAATGGCAACTCAGGAGTAAAGGCACAGATGGATGGTGAATTGCCTCTCCCATAGGGAATAAAGAGGAGCAAAAGGGGAATGGTGTTTGCAGGAGACAATTAGTTCATTTAATTAGGGTGAAGATTTGTTCGTAACTCCTTGCCAAATATTTTCTGCTACAGTGATGCAAGTGGAAGCTATCAGCCTGGCAACTCTCCAAGCCTGATAAGGTCTATGATTATAGATCACTCTTAAAAAATTGTTTGCTGGGACTTTGCTGGATGTGAATGATAGGAATTCACATTAGCGTAAATAAAAGGAGTTTTCTCAGGACGAGGACTGTCGTGATTTTGTGAAGACTAGATTAGAACAGCAGGTACAGATGCCCTACAGAATAACTGTGTATGCTGCATTGAAGAACCATATTCAATTCTGGTTGAAGCTCATCGACAAACAGAATAGACAAAATCTATTCCAGGGTTAATTCCTCTTTGAAGGAATTTGTCCTATCTGGTTTTGCAGCTTCAGACTGTGTGAATGGACAATGAATTCATCTCATTCTTTATCTTAAAAGAATTTCCCTTATCAGAGGGGGACCCACAATGGAGGGTCGACTGAAAAAGAACTTTAGCCTTCTCTTCATTATATGAAGGTTTGAGATTTGGAATCATGGCAGGAAACCAATTGTATAACCCATGAGTTTACCTCTGAAATCCCACTAAATCTTCACAAAATGGAGTGGGAAAAGTCAGAAAAATTCAAGAGAGGAAAAATAAGAAATTGCAGTCCCTTCCTCATCAAAAGGGATATCCATATGGTCTAAGTAATTATACTTTTACCAGTTAAATTAAGAATTCACAACATATCAATGATAAATTGTCTAGATTATAAAATATAGATATTATTACTGAAATTCCAGTAAGCTCTGCTTAATTTATCCAGATTCAATGTATTTGAAAAAAAGAATCCATCCTATCTCCTTTATTTGAATGCTTCTCCTGTGTCTCAGTTTAATAGATCTATGCAGAGAGAATACAGTCTCATAAAAATAAGATTTATGTAAGTCTGTTGTTTGATTACAATCCTTTATAGATTAATAATACTAAGTGGTTCTGCAGCTGGGAAGATAGAGAAATCAACACTTAGTTATAGTAGGGGAAATAGTCCTGCAATGGGATAGTCTATAATTTGGGGGATCAATTTATTACAATTTCAAAATGTTTTTCTCTGCATGAATTCATCCTAAGACATGACAGAGAAAACTATGTGCCCTATGTATGTGTAATTGTTTTCAAAGGTTTGAAATAATAATCCTAATCCTAATAATTTTAGAATTCGCTTTGAGTCTTCTCCAGTATTAAATAAGATCTCTTTTCTTGCATTTTTCTCTTTTGATGAAATAGTGGAAGGTACATACCGTCAAAACATATAACATCTCACCTTTCTCATATTAGGTCAGTTTCCACTTATCACCACATCTATCCACTGTCTTTTGCTTTCTTTAATTTTATTTCATGTGAAAGAATATACATAAAAAGTGTAATGGAAATACTTGAAAATTTGGACTTATTCCTATTATACCCTTAAACTGAAAATTTCTAGTTCACACAGTCCAGCTCAGAACTATAAACAGTAACCAAAGTAGTTTGCATAACTTTGTGGATGGTGTCTTGCCACCTCTGTTTTGGACACCCATGAGGTCACCAGCCATTGACTTCTAGTTGGTAGGCAGTCCTGGCCACGGTGGAAGGTGCTGCTCTCTGGACATGTCCATACCAGCAGAGTTGGCCTTCTCTCATCTTTTCTAATTTGTGCCATATTAAAATGTCATCAAACGGTGACATTGGTGATGTTGTCAAGAAGGGATATGCCCAATATCTAACAAAGTATTCGCATTTCCATGGCATAGAGATAGCTTTCGGTCCCTGTTGTTGCTGCCAGTATTCAGTGCAACAGGATGAATGGTTGTCTTGTAAATCTTAAGATTTAAGATGGGTTGGCATTTATCTGTCACAAAACACACTGGTGAGTTCTTGTCAACACATCCAGGCTGCATTAATCCTTGCTCGAACGTCACCACAGATGTCACCATTGCCTTGTAGATGGGATTCCAGATACCAAAAAATGTCCACCTTCTTTAGATTTTCTCATTGATTTGAAGTGTTCCTGGGGTGGTAACAGTCTCTAAGTACTCAGTTTTCTTGATGTTGAGACAGAGTCCAAAATGGTTGAGGCAATCACACCAAATTTGAACTTGCTACTGTAGTTCACTTCTAGTGGTGGAAGCAACCATAACATCATCTGTACAGAGCATATCTCAGGATGTATTCTACTCAGGTCATTCTTGATGATGTCCATGACCAATATAAACAGAAGTGATGACAGTGCAGACCCTTGCTGCACCCCAACTGTCACCAGGAATTTGTTGGAGAGGTTAGCTGGGCATCACACTTGGCTGCTGGTGTTCTTATATAGCATTTTGATCCAGTCAATGAGTAGTTCAGATACACTGTGATCCCGGAGGAGATACCAGATCATCTGGTGTGGAACATGATCAAATGCCTTCTCCAGGTCTAGGAATGCCATGTGTAGTCATTGTCTCTTCTCATGGTGTTTTTCTATGAGCTGACGGGATGCTAAGATGGCATAGTTGCTCCACATCTTTTAACATGTATGTGTATGTATGTATACACAAACACAAATGTGTGTGTGTGTGTATAATATACATAGGCTTAAATATTAACCATAGTCTTTTCTACTATTTCCTTTTTACCTTTTTTTCCTCCTCATTTGTTATCCACTTTGCTCACTGTTCCTCAATAACACACTGAAGTTTTATAAAACATTCCCATTATGAGTTCCCATTTAGATGGAGTTGGTAGCTGATAACACAACTCCCTGGACAACTAGTAAGACAAGTTTCCTATTTTTTTCTTCTTATCACCAACACATCTCTTGAAATTGCTTAACAATAAAGATTAGCTGACAAGATTTTCTTTGGATTAATTTACATTATTTTTAAACATTTAATCCAAGGAGACAGAATTATAAAGAGAAATTGTGGATTATTTACAAAGACATCTGGAAACTGCAATATAGTTGTGGCATGTGTTATGGAGGAGGATAACTATCTGTGTTGTAATTAATTCAGGAATACATTTGCAGATTCTTTTGCTATAGATACTCCAAATGTATATTTTAAAACTCTTGCTCTTTACTGCAGATAAATACAAATATTTGGAAATAAATTACTGATCCTTTCTTCCAGTGTATTTATTCAAATGCCAACTGAATGAAAAAGTTATCAATAAAATTCTTTGCTGTGCCATCTTAAAGTCACTTTCTAGGAAGGAGATCCCAAAGAGCATAATAGGTCTCACTGCTGAATAAATATATTTAGCTTGCTCTATAAATCAATAGTTCAATGTTAACCATGTTTTCCCGGAAATAAAGTCTCAGTGAACTGACTTGTCCCAGACTTATTCCTTAGTAAATTCTAGGACTGCAGCATTTCCTTTTTATACAGGGTTAAGCTAAAGGCTTCATGGAAAAAGTGAAGTTGAAACTAGATTTATAGCCATGGCAAGGAAACACGCTCAACAGAAATTTAGGAAATCAACTCAACCATCTAGAAAAAAGGGGAAAATATACAAAGTCTCAGCTAATGAACCCTACAAAGAGATGGAAACAGCTGTATGCTTTTCTTTAAAATAACATTTTACTCACTGAAGTTTCCAGCAAAATATTTGAGTTCCGTGCTGGGGACTTGATGGGCTGTGACCTGCAGAGGGAGGGAAAGGGAACCAAAACAGCTTCTGTGAAATGAAATGAATGGATCAGTTTATCCCTGTGACAATCATGCATATTCATAAATATTTTACAAGTGCAATTTTCAAGCTACTGAATTTTATTGCCACATTAATATGACTTGCAAATTTATAGCATACGCATTTGTGGATTGTAAACTTCAGATATATGTGAGAATCATGCCAGCAAAAAAAAAGTTATGTTTTGAAGGGTTATCTCCTATATCCTGCACCTTAAGTGTGTGTTTATCTATGTGATTAAATATCTACTTTGTTTATAGTATCATTCTTCAATTTATCAGATATTAATTCCATTGCAAAGAACCATAAATATTTCTGATACAACATACTCATATTATCAGGCAATTTTTCATGTGTAAGAAGTATAAGAAAGCGTGCAAAAGAGTTGTATATATCTATATATCTAGGTTCTTCATATATTTTGTTACCAGCATTGCTAGACTTTTAAAATGATAGTCATATAAACTGAAATCCTCCATAAATATTTCAAAATGCAAAATTAGAACAAGAAAAACAATAGTTTTAGCATATTGGAAAGGGAATTTCAATGCCATAATTAACTAAAATTATGTCAGGGGCAGAAAGATTTAAGTGATCTGGCTGTCCAGAAAGAAGCATAATCCACAATTAATATGGCTGACAAGTTGGATGTGGCTGAAGGGCACATTGACAATGCCCCCAAAATACAATATTTTTAATATCATTTTTAATATCAGGAAATACAGACATAAGCCCGTAGTTCTTTCAGTGTCATTCCAATAATCATCATGAAGATATCCAGGCACCCTATTCATTGTCTTCCCCTTCTACTTTCTTCAATCTGGCCAAGAATAATAATTTACTTTAGTCCATCATTTATTAGTATCACATGATGTGGTGAAAAGACAAATGTTTCCATGACCCTGTGGAATAACTCTGGCAAGTGCAAAGGTCATCCTTGCTGGTCATGTTGAAAAAGGAAGGGTAAGCTAAGAATAAATCAAAACAGGTAAAAGTAAGTGAGAGACTGGTGATATGATGAAAGCCAGTGCACATGGAGATGGAGCTCCAAAATCAATTTCAGAAGGCAATGATGAAAAAACTTTTGACTTTTTGTGAAGAAAACTGTATGGTTATTGCTACTTACCCAGCTTACAGCAAAATAGTTTTTCAGCATAAGGGCAGTTTAGATCAGGGTGTGTCAAACTCGATTTCACTGAGGGCCACATAAGGGTTGGGGGGCTGGGTGAGTGTGACCAGGATTGGCAGGGCAAGTTCAACATTACTCATTTTGGAGGCACCTGTAGTGGCCAGGGCAGGGCAGGGCTGGGGGGATCCATTATCTCCAGCAGAAAAAGGCATCACCAAGGAAAGCATCAAACCCTTGTCATCCACAGAAGCCTTGCTGTCTGCTGGTAGCCAAGTGCTAAGGTAGGACTTCCTTCCCTCCCCTCTTCATTCTTCTTTCTTCTTCCTTCCCTTCTTTCTTTTTTCCTTCCTTGCTCTCTTCCCATCTTTCCTTCTTCTTTGTCTTTCCTTTTTCCATTTTTCCTTCCCTGTCCCTTCTTCGATGCTCAAATGCAAAAGGGGAAACATTTCTCCTTTTGTTTTGCTTTTAGTTTGTTTGGCTAGTCCTCCGCCAGCAAAAACGGACACTGGAAAGCTGAGTGTAGCCTCCTGGGCCTGGTTTTTGACCTGGATGGCCTCCTGAAGCCCTCTGCTAGTGAAAACAGAGCCTGTTTATTATAGTTTATTATTTTATTAAATATTTTATTTTATTAAATAAATAAAATTATGCTAATACAGTGTAAAACTAAGCAGGCTATATTACTTTGGTGAATGAATGCTATGAAAAAAATACTAAAAATAAGCATACGTGAAGTGGGGAATGGCTGACACCATATGGTATGCGTTTGACAAAATAATATCTGGCTAGATAAGAGAAAGCATTCAGTTTGAGTCAATGGCATCTTAAATCTGTCAAAATCTTTTATGTAGATCTCATAAATTATAATAATAGTTGTGTCATTCCTAATGGCTTGTGGTATCCTTTGGTCAGCAAAGAGAAAAGCAATGTTAATAAATAAGCATATATGTACATAGCAATACCTTTAACATGTCTTAAATATATTATTCATCATCATATAATACTCTTATTTCATTATCACAATATTGCTTCAGAATAGTACATTAATATATACTAATATATACATTTTATAGATGAAAAATTAAGTTCAAGAGAATATAGAGAAACAAGGTTAGTTATTTGTGAATTCACTTATTGGTGTTGCACAGGATGTCAGACTATGACTAAGTCTTTTCTAGGTTCTCTGCCTCTTTAAATAGTCTAAGAAGCTTTCAAGATTCATGTCAGCCTTTCAACCTTTGAAACAGGCCAAGTCAGGAGACAGAATATAGAAATCTATCTGGAACTACTGTTGAGATAGATAGGCTGCAGTAAGAGAATCAAGAATGCCCGACTGGGTGTTTCCCTACCTCCCTTTTATACTCCAGTGACCTAGAGAGGAACCAGCTTCTTTCTTGTGCTTTCTCTGTTTCTTGGACTTTAAACATGCTTTTGCAACCATTGTCTCTGCCTCATTTCTCCAATATCGTTTCCTTGATTCTCTATAGTACATAAAGAAATTTAATAACTGGGTTTTGGTCATATAAATATGTAAGAAAAAAGAGCAGAAATAGATGACATAGCAGAAAACCACAGCATTTCAGATTCATGAAGGACATCAATATGAGGATATCAATATTACTATTCTGATAGCCAGAACCAAATAATATTATTCTGTTTTTTTCTCAGGAAAAAGGCAAAAACCCATCTTTATCATGTTTACTTAACAGTATGTCTTACTCTAATCAATGAATCTTATAACCAAGTGAATGCATATAGATTGAAACCAAACGTTCTGAAAGCCTGTATTCTTTCCCAGGGCACTATAGAATTGTAGAATCAAAGTACAAAATAAAATGTATCGAATCTACAATTATTATAACTTACTGCAGTTTGATGTCTACTAACTTATACTGCAATTCTCTCTCTCACACCAATCTCATGAATACAGAGCTACTTCATTTTATTGCCAGTTACTAAGAAAAATTATAGGTCACAAAATACCATGTCTAAAGCCTACTAGGAATTCATTTTCTGAATTTATGAAAAAGTTAGAAGAAAAGATGTTTGTCTATCAGTTTGCTTACCTAAACACAATTTATTGTAACATTCACTAGTAAGAATTCTCTGGGTAACATACAGTCAATTAAAACAGAATATATATTGTAAATTGAAGACAGCTACAAATTTATACAACTTGTCATTAAGCAGAGTGCAATCCTTTTAAGATTAAATACTATTTAATTGAATGAATATCATTTAATTGCACACATAAATCATACAGTTGTCTGGATTCTCAGTTTATTAATTCTCATCCAGTCCTGCTCAGAAACTGGTTCAGGGTACTGAGACACAAGAATCAAAATGAATGAATGAATTCTTTATTGGCCATGTGTGATTAGACACACAAGGAATTTGTCTTGGTGAATATGCTCTCAGTGTACATAAAAAGAAAAGATACATTTATCAAGAATCATAAGGTATAACACTTAATATAGTCATAGGGTACAAATAAGCAATAACATCTTACCAGGAAACAGTCAAGTAAAGATAAAAGCAACAAAGTTATAGTCATAGTCACTAGTGGGAGGGGATGGATGATAGGAGTGATGAGAAGATAAATAGTAATAGTATTGCAGACTTAGTAAATAGCTGGACAGTGCTGATGGAATTATTGGTTTAGCAGAGGGATGGTATTCAGGAAAAAGCTTGTGTCTAGTTGTTCTGGTGTGCAGTGATCTATAGCAGTTTTGGGGGTAGAGTTGAAACAGTTTATGTCCAAGTTCTGGGGGTTCTGTAAATATTTTCACAGCCCTCTTTTTGATTTGTGCTTAAGGTCTTAAATGGAAGGCAGGTTGGTAGTAACTGTTTTTACTGCAGTCCTAATTATCCTCTGAAGTTTGTATCTATAACAAGAGAGTTACAGAAATGAAGATGACAGACTCAATAATTTGTCTGTAAAACTGTATCAGCAGCTCCTTAGGTAGTTTGAACTTTCTGGATGCAGAAAGAATATTAATATAACGGAAGCCATATTTTTACTGATAAATTTTAATTATCAAAATATATTTATTCTTGCTTTCTAGTATTTTATAATAGTGATAGTTAAAATTATTGCAAATCACTGATCTAGAGACCACTATATTTGTGTTCAGCAATGAGAAAGTTTCCAAAAATACACTTTAACTAAATTATGGCTTCATTCTATTGTATTAATACATCTATTACCCAAAAGATCAGAAAACAATAAAACAACAAATCTTAGAATTTGTATTTACATTGTGTATTGACACTCTAACCCATATGCCTTTAGATTTAGGTCATACATAAGAAGCTAAATTGGTGTAGTAGTTTAAGCACCAGGTTAGAAACTGGGTGACTGTGAATTCAAGTCCACCCTTAGTCAGAAAATTAATTGGATGACCTTAGGTCAGTCATGTTCTCTCAGCACTAAGAAACAGACAATGGCAAACCACTTTTGAAGTGCCTTGTTGAGGCAGCTGACAGAAGTGAATAACTTGAATTTACATGCACATACATGTGTACTGTATGTGCATGCACACACACATGCTCAAACTTTTCTTGCAAAAAGAATGCAAAATTAATTGCCAGACTCATCTGTGTACTGCTTAAAAAAATTCTGCTTATAGTTATTATACTACTGAGCCGCTTGAAATATTTGGCATAGAATGTAGAGTTTCAAACCATAGCTCCTTGAAGTGTAATATATGAAAATGATTGACCTAATCTCATTTCCATTGAGTTCACTGGGAAAGTTGCCATTTCCTTCCATTACAGAGAGATCTGGCAGCATAAGATAAGAATTGCTTTCCATTAATTAATAAAATGAGCAGACCCTTGAAAATCACCCTGTTGGTCCATGAGAACTTAGACTTACATCTCAACTATGTTGGAAACAATATTTATTTTAGTACAAATAACTCTAATTAGAAACTAAGTTTCATATTTGATTATTATATATGTACCAACTCATTACTCAATTGGAAAAGATTCTGATGTTGGAAAGATCGAAGACAAAAAGAGAAGTGGATGACAGATGGGGAGGTGGTTAGATAATGTCATTGCTGCAGTGGACTTAGGTTTAGGCAAACACCACGAGACAGAGGAGGACACGAGGGAGCCTGGCCAGCTGGGGTCCATAGGGATGGGAGGAGTCAGACATAATTTAGCAACTGAACAACAAGATTATTGATGATCAGAAATTTTATTTTTTCTTATTAGTTGTAAAATGATTTGTACTGATATTCTCCAGAATCAAGATTGAACCAGGAACCTAGTTCAATTTTGCTAGACATTAATCCATGCAACTGGCTTTTTCAATAATCATTAGTCTTCATAACAAAGCTAGTTTCATTAATAAAGAACTGCTTACCAAGGATGGCACATATGTTCATGCTAAAATATGACTATTAAATCTATTTTATTTTCTTTACATACAAAATTATCCTCAAATACCATCTTTTAGGAGATTACTTCTCTTGAATCTTCATTATAAATTCTAGTTTCTGCACATTTTTAGTAATCTTATTATTTTTACAATAAAAATATGTTTTTTTAAAAATCCAGTATGATTTGTTTGGGAATGAAAGGTCTTATGAACTAAATCCAGCTTTTTCTGTTTATAGAATATCTATGTTAATTGCATATATTTTTATATATGTACTAAGACATTTTATTATTGAAGTAAAGTGAAATGCAAGCATTACAGAAACTATATTGTCATGATCTTTATTTAAAATGAGGAAAACTTACTTTGACTTTCAAGGCTTTGCTTTGTCAATATAAAATATAGAATTCGATGTAAATGTTTCAATTTGTCCATTTTTGCATATTCAGGATGGTTTACTTCTTTTATGTTTTCAGTAACTTTAGTCAAAGTTATACATCAAAGGCAGGAAGGAGAATTTTATGATATTAATTAAAAACATCTACATACATTAATGTATTTTTGTAAAGGCCCTGCATTCCTCATTAGCATTCCTCACTAACATTATTATTTTGAATTCCAAAATACACATCCAGGGGATTAAATTTAAGTATTTACAAAAATTCTATATTTTGTATTGATAACAATAGCAATAATCCTTAGATTTATATTCCACTACACAACCCTTTCTAAGCAGTTTACAGTATCAGCATATTGCCCCCAATAATCTGAATGCTTATTTCACTGCCTTTGGAAGGATGGAAGGTGAGTCATCCCTGAGTTGGTGAGAATTGAACTGCCAAACTGCTGGCAGCTGGCAGTCAGCAGAATTAACCTGCAATACTGCATTCTAATCACTGCTTCACCATAGCTCAAAGAGGGCTTCTTGAAAGAGTATTTGGAAGTACTTTGTCCATGTGTGCAGGTAGTGATGATCAAAGAGAGAGCGATTCAATTGGTACATCATTTAAACTCACTCCTTTCTTCTGAAGAGCACATACCAATATGCAATTGATGAACAGTTTGATAAGACTGATTTACCCCATTGTAAATGGCAAATATAACTGACATGTCATTCTACTGAACAGTAGCTCAATCAATTCCACAATTTAAAGTGAACAATAATAAGCTTATGGGGCATCAAACATGTAATCGATACTCATTTGGAATATTAGACAGACTGTTATAGGTGTCTATTTTTTTTCCAAATATTATGTAAAGTGCAAATATCTGAAACAGTATACGTTTAAAGTGCTCTGCGAACCAAAATAAATTAAAGTGGACAAAAGATAGGAAGAATTGAATGACAAAAGATAGGAAGAATCAGGAGCTGGCGAATAATAGGTTAATGAAAAGGTTTTACCTAAAATCGTAATAGTTTTATTATTAAATCATAATACAAATGCTTTCTGCCTCAAGATCCATAAAACAGAAACTATAGACTGAGTAAAGAATAAAAATTGTAATAGTCATCTTTTTAATATAAATGGTTGAATAAATAGGAAAATGTTAAATTTTACACGTGCTTGTTTTCTCAGCAGTATACTGCTGTGAAATGTGTTTGAAAATTTGACTTTGATATATGGACATATTGACTATGCTATATGTATCAAAACTTTGACAAGCTGTTTGTTAACTGAATGATCTCATTGTAAACCACATTGTATTCTGACATTTTACATTAAAACTAAATTTGCATGGAGGTTTTGCCAAGATTCCTTAATTTCACAAAGTAATAATTCACGGTTTAAGCCAACTCTCAAACAGAGTTTTGTTGTAGCAGTTTTGCAAAGTATATTAAAAGCAATTTCATGGAGGTACTTTACAAAAAGCCACATGATGATTATGACCTCATATAGAAAGATATTTTGCATTAATATTGTAAGATACAGAAATACCAAAGAAAATATTAGAAAAGATATTTTCTAATATTTAAAAAGATATTTTCTAATATAACTGCAACCCGTTATCAAAGTATGCCAAGGTCAACGGACAGAGGCCTCATCATCACCTGAAGATGCCCACATATCATATTCACAACTTCTAATTGGAAGTTTCATTGGGGGTGGGGACACTTCCATCACTTTGTATATGTGAATTGCGTGCCTAATTTCTCAGATTCAGAATTTTTTGTTTGCTACCACTTCACTTTCAGTAAAAGATATCTTTTCTCTAATTTAAAGAGTCTAAATATTTCTTTCCTGGATTTTGAATGGAGCTCCACCTGACATTCTGAATCTCCGTCTACCAGCCCACCCGGAGAAAACATCCAATTTTCTTCCGAGGGGGCCTGGACATCATGTCATCTTCAACTAGTGATCAGGAAGACCTGGGAGCCATTGCAGGGCAAGATTCTTTGCTGGTACAGGAAGCCCAATCGCGAGCAGAGCTCAATCTGGAAGAGGATCCAGCTGTGAAGCCCAGATGGTCGGTGGGGGTTGGTTGGAATGATCTGGAGAAGGACCCCCCCCAGGATCACAACAACCCACTGGTGTGGAAAAGAGGAGCCATGGCAAGAGAAGGAAAAGAGAGAACTCTCACTGAATCAAGCCAGGAGACTCCTTAATGAAGCCTTTGAACAAGTCCAAGCTGCACAAAGGTATGAAGGGGGAGGGGAAGTAGCCCCAGCTAGAAGAAGCAGAGCAGCCCCGCTCCCATAAATCAACCCGATCCAGCAGCAGCCCCGGGGCCCTCAGCGGGAAGTGTAATTCCTAGAAGGCGTAGAATTCCTAGGATGCCTCCGTTAGAAGTAAGATATGGGGGAGATCCCAAAACCTTGGGATTTTTCCTAGCCCAAGTTTGGAGCTATATGGAAGAATACGGGGAGGATTTTCCCTCAGAAGCAGCCAAAGTGAGATGTGTTACCAGGGTTCTGGAGGGAACAGCTGCAGAGTGGATGGTGACCTTGCATAATGATAATACTCCCCAGTTGCTGAACTATAACCTGTTCATGACTGCACTGTGGGCTAGGTTTGAGGACCCACTGGCAGAGCGCAAGGCCTGGATTAAGATGAGGACCATAAATCAGGGGCGGAGATCAGTGGCTGACTACACCCAAGAATTTAGACAGTTAACTGGTCATATCCAAGGCTGGTCCCAGGAAACCCTGATAGAAGCGTTCAAGGATGGTTTAAATGAGGATGTGTATCAGAGATGCATTGCTAGAAGACCCAAATGACTTGCAGATGTGGTACTTGCTGGCAGAAGAAGTGGAAATTGATTTAACCCGAAGCAGACGGCGGGGAGGTTCTGGGTGGAGCAAGCCTTCCCCCCCACATCCTCAAGAGGTCACCAAACCTCAGAGGGGAGGAGTGGCGACGAGACCCAACCCCTCGGCCTGCTTTCGATGCGGGAAGGAAGGTCACTGGGCTGTGAACTGCATAGTCAAGGTGGAACCAAAGGGGGCACCAAAAGAAGGGAAGAAACCTGAAAAGTCCCCAACGAAGCCTCGCGAAGCAGCACTAAAGTCGAAAGAGATGGCAGAGGTCGCCCCTCCCACAGGAGAGGAATCAGAAACCCCAATTACCCCTGAGGAGGAAGATTTCGACTCGGAAGACGACTTCCTGGTCAGTCCAAATGTGGGCCCTATGACTATTCCGGTGAAGTTGAGGGTACCCAATTCAGGGTTCAAAGGGAAATGCTAACCCTGTTAGATTCTGGCTGCACAGGATGTATAATAAACACGGAAGTAGTGGAGAAAATGGGCTTAAAACTAAAACCTTTGAAGATGCCCATTTCCTTTTGCCAATTAAATGGATCAGTGGCTGGAGGTTGCCCTGCACGTTTTATCACGGAACCTATAGAAATGATCATGGGAGAGCATGATGAGACTCTGCGTTTTATTGTGGTCCCTGGGATGGAGCAACCATTAATACTGGGATTGCCCTGGCTCCGGAAATGGAACCCCCAGGTTAACTGGAGAAAGGGGTTGTTGTGCATACGCACCAAGCAGCGACCGGGAAAAGAGGGCAGATCTCAGCCGAAGCTTCAGGTTCTGATTGAAATAGCTTCCACAGGTACTGAACCCATGAAAGGAGAGGAGAAAATTTCCAAAGAGTATTGGGATTTAAAAGAAGTGTTCAGTGAGAAGGCTTCGGATGAGCTTCCGCCTCATGGCCAACAGACTGTGCTATTGAGATTTTGCCTGGGGTGAAGCTCCCGAAACCGAATGACACCACGGGAATTGGAGGAGCTAAGATTGTTTATAGATAAAAATCTGGAACGTGGTTTCATTCAACCTGCTAGGCCCCGGGTAGCGGCTCCAGTGTTGTTCCATGAAAAGAAAGATGGTTCCAAACGCTTGGTGGTGGACTACAGAAATTTGAACGCTATTTCCGTGGAAAACGTGTACCCCCTTCCTTTGATGAAGGACATGTTAGTCCACCTAGCAAAGGAGAAGATTTTCACGAAGTTGGATTTGAGAGAAGCATACTACCGAATTCGAATTAAGGAAGGGGATGAGTGGAAGACCGCTTTTAACTGCCCGATGAGATGTTTCCAATTCAACGTTCTTCCTTTTGGTTTACAAGGAGCCCCAGCTGTATTCATGCAGATGATCAATCAAGTGTTACATGAACATTTATACAGGGGGGTTCTGGTTTATCTTGATGATATCCTTATCTACACGGAAACTCTGGATGAACATGTGAAACTGGTGCGGTCGGTTCTACAAAAACTGTGTGCCGCTAAGTTGTATGCTAAACTGTCAAAGTGTGAATTCCATCAAGAGAAAATTGACTATTTGGGATATCACATTTCATCTGAAGGCATAGAAATGGATCCAGAGAAAGTGCATGCTGTATTGGAATGGGCTCCACCACGTACCAGAAAAGAACTTCAAAGCTTCTTGGGATTTGCAAATTTTTAACGGCAATTTATCCCGACGTGTGCTAAGATAGCATTGCCCATCTCAAATCTCTTAAAAACAAAAGGGGAGGTGAAGCCAAGGCCGGGCAAGCTGTTGGAGTGGTCCATGGAGTGCCAAGCAACTTTTGAAAAGCTAAAACGACTGTTTCCTGCAGAACCAGTGCTAAAGCACCCGGATATGGAAACTCCTTTCGTGATTCAAGCGGATGCAAGTGATGTGGCTGTTGGAGCAGTGTTACTTCAAATCAACGAGAAAGGGACCTTACAGCCTTGTGCATATACCTCCCGTAAGCTGTCTGAAACCAAGAGAAGGTGGGCCATCTGGGAAAAAGAAGCTTTTGCAGTTCGTTGGGCCTTACTGACCTGGAGACATTTCCTGGCAGGAGCAAAACATCCATTTGAGGCATGGACTGATCATAAAAATTTGGAAGCCTTAAAAACACCCCGGAAGCTGTCCCCTAAACAAGTTCGCTGGGCCCAGTACTTCAAGCAGTTCAATTTCTCACTGAAGTACATTCCAGGAGGGAAGAACTTCATGGCGGATGCTCTCACTAGACTACCCCAATATCATAGTATGCGCCAGGAGGTGATAAGTCCAATTGTCTCAACGAAACATCTAGCCGCCCCAGTGATCACCAGAGCCCAAAAGAAGAAACAAGAAGTAGATTTATCGAATGACCTAACCGAACAACTAAAAGAAGTTTTAAAACTGGATGAATGGTTCCTGGCTCATTCAAATGACTATACAGTTAGAGATGGTTTGGCTTGGGTGGGGACCAAGTTGTATGTGCCACAGGTGCTGAGGGGCCAAATACTACAACAAGCTCATGATTCTAAAGCAGCTGGTCACTTTGGATTTGTGAAAACCTTACACCTGGTTAAGCGGCAATTCTGGTGGCCTACTTTAAAGAAGGACATTGAAGCTTATGTAGCTTATGTCCAATTTGTGCTTCAGCGAAGAGACCTCCTGGCAAGCCAGTAGGGTTGTAACAGAATGTAGCTAGACCGACAGCCCCCTGGAAGGAAATCTCTATGGACTTTATAGTAGAGTTACCTGAAAGCAGTGGAAACACGGTTATCTGGGTAGTAACCGATTTGTTTTCCAAACAAGTACATTGCATACCTTGTTCCAAGATTCCATCTGCTAAGACGCTGGCTAAACTGTTTATTTCACATATCTATAGGTTACATGGCATTCCGGAACGCATAATCTCTGACAGAGGGGTTTACCTCAAATTTTTGGAAAGAGTTCCTGAAGTTGATAGGCTCCACCCAGGGCTTAAGCTCCGCCCACCACCCTCAAACCAATGGGACCTGTGAGAGGACTAATGCAGTGTTAGAATAGTATCTTAGATGTTACATAAATTATCAACAAGATAACTGGTCCGACTTACTACCATTTGCCGAAGTGGCATATAACAACTCCGTACATAGTAGTGCTGGATTTACTCCATTTAAATTAGCTTTGGGACAAAATTTTGTACCCATACCTGAACTTCCTCGTGAAAAGCCTAATATCCATTCATTGGATGAATGGATAACTCAACTCCAACTGAACTGGCCAGTGACATGCAAAGCATTAGATGAGGCCCATCAAGCTCATAAGAAGTTTGCAGACAAGAAAAGATCTTCACAGAAATTATATAAAGTGGGTGACAAAGTTTTCCTGTCCACCAGATACCTGCAAACCGCTAAAAAGTCAAAGAAGCTTGGTCCTAAATATGTTGGTCCTTTCATGATTGAACGGATTATAAATCCTGTAACAGTCCAGCTGAACTTACCGAAAGCTCTTTGACGAATTCATCTGGTGTTCCATGTTTGTTTGCTAAAACCTGAACATACTTCTGATTTAAGACCCATCCAGGCTGACCCTCCCGTACCAATACTGATTGAAGGTGAACAACATTTTGAAGTTAAAGAAATTCTGGACTCTCGCAAATGGAGGAGTCGACTCCAGTATCTTGTAGCCTGGAAACATTTCCCTTCTTCACAAGCCGAATGGGTTAACGAAACCGACGTTAAAGCCCCTAAGTTGATCAAAGCATTTCGTTCCAAGTATCCGGATAAGCCTTAGGAGTGTATTCTTTTGTAATTGTTAAATGATTAATAATTGTCTTTATATTTTCTCCTCTCTCTCTTCTAGGACTGATGGTTTTCCTTTTTCTAGGAGGGCCGAATGTCAGCCTTTAAGATCTTCTACTATCGCTTTGCATCTTTCGGCTGTCATAAGAAATGGGGGGGAGGGGAGGTAGGGATAAGTCTGGGAAGTGAGCTGGAGGTGTTACATTCTTCTGTTGTGTAAATGAGGGGGGGAGCATATAATAGAGTTAGGTTTCTATTTCTCGCTTAGCTTTCTTTTCTCTGCGCAACTGCAACCCGTTATCAAAGTATGCCAAGGTCAACGGACAGAGGCCTCATCATCACCTGAAGATGCCCACATATCATATTCACAACTTCTAATTGGAAGTTTCATCTGAACTATTGGGGGTGGGAACACTTCCATCACTTTGTATATGTGAATTGCACGCCTAATTTCTCAGATTCAGATTTCTTTGGTTGCTACTTCACTTTCACTAAAAGATATCTTTTCTCTAATTTAAAGAATCTAAGTATTTCTTTCCTGGATTTTGAATAGAGCTCCGCCTGACATCTATCTAATCAGTAAAACCCAATATCAAAGTTTCATTTTTTTCTATCTCAAACACAAAGTCCAGAAAAATACATACATACATACAAAAAACAAAAGTTTGGTTAGAAAAAGATGTTTTGCATGCAGATTTTTGCAATTTTGTGAAGAATTTTATTATGAAAATTTGAGTTTTTGTATATGCGAGTTTATACTGGCCCTGAAACCACAGACAACTCCTGCATTTGGGTTGTTATTATGAGACAGTCGAAAACATGAATGGAAACAACCTAAAAATTTAAAGTTTTGCAGAATTAAAAATTATAAAATCTGATTGTACGAAATTGAAGCAGGATATAAATATAACAAATAGAATAAAGAAATATTTATTAGATTAAAACAGAGGGTTTGTTTCACTTCTGTATTATTTTTTCAGAATGTTTCAATTTTGATTGTGAGCTGTGAAAGAATAAACTGCTCTCTTCATTTTTTAAATGTTCAAGCCTACAAACTTATTTTCTTCTGGAATAATAAATGCAATACAATAATACGTTTGTGTATGGTTATCCTTTTTTCCTCTCATTTTTTAAAATTAAGAAATACCAGAATAACTTTTATCCAAAGTATACGAGTTCTACAGCAAATATTTTTCTGCATAGGACTCAGCCAAGAGGAAGAGGAAGATTTTGATATTTTGATATTCAAAAAATTCATTCTTTTTGAATTTGTCTGCTAAGGTTTCTGACATTATTCTGTTCTATTACCAACTTGGATGGATTCCCCGGTCTTTGTTTTTATCCAATTTGTCTTACAGTCAAAATTAATAAAATATACTTGTTTTTTTTACAGTTCTCTCTCTGGCTTATATTTGTAGATATGGAAATAAATAGGAACAAATAGTATTTTTTAAAAAATATATTCAATAAGTAAATCTATATATATAAAAGTGAAATACCACTCATGCATCATCACAAAATCTCCAGAACCGTAAAGCCTAGAAACTTGAAATTTGCCATATGTTCTCTTGACGTCTAGGTACTCTTTAAGAAAGGATTTTTAGAAATAACCATCAGAGCATTAGTATTTTGTATATTATTAACATGCTTTGATGCTAAGGAATTCTACCTCCCATATCTACTTGAAAAGAAATCTGTTCCAAATCCTCTCCACAAGCAGAGGAGAGGATTTTCAATTTCAGTTTTACACCACGAAGCAGCTTTAGTACAGAACAGTACAGAACACTTGAGCTAAGCCATGTCCAGGCTCCTTGCTATCTCCTTCTTGCTCACACAGCAAATACTGTTTAAGTTTCCAAACAGCCCTCAACTCTCTCACACACTGACAGGACACTAGCCAAATGAATACCGATGGATGGCAGAATTTTTTCCCCCTTATTTTCCTCCCCCAAAACTAAGCCTAACCACATAGTTTCATAGCGAAGCATGGGAATCAAACCAAGTGTAATTATAATCTTATTAGATCATATTTGTACATTTAGTAAAAAAACAACTTGTACATGTGAGGTGGAAGCAGATAAAAAAAACCACCAAAAGATTCGTTGATCCAAGGAAAACAAGGTTTTATTCACGTGTCTGCAGAGGTGGGTTCCCTCAGGCATTGAAGGAACCCAGAGCAAAATTCAGGCAGCATTTTTATACCCTAACTGTCCGTTCCCTCGTACGAGGGCTTGGCTCACATTCTTTCTGTTTTCAAATTGACACATATATTTTGAATGTTCATACTAGCTCCCTATCTAGCAAAAGCAATTACACGGTTTCTGAAATCGCAGCACTTTATTACAATTCCCCATTGTTCTAGCCTTATCTTGTTTTTTTCTCTTGTGCACAAACTGGAACGCTTTCTTATTTAGCAGAGCTACTGAGTTTGAGACACACTTCCTTATTTAATTCAATGGGCCATCCAACATGACTTCGGTTCTGCTCCCAATCCCCCCTTTTTCTTTTTCCAGTCTTGTCTCAAACTCAAATAGCAGATCCTCTGCTACTTTCAGAGTGATTTCTCTCTGATACATCATTAGAGGTTCTGCTTCCTGCTTCTTCTCAAATCTTGAACCCAAGGATTTATCTATCTTCCCACACGTTGTTATTGCACCAGGAAGACACTGAACACAACAACACAACAATACACAGCATATAATAATCAATATAATTCCCATTATGGTAGATCTAAACCAAGTGGAACTGGGAAGCCAAGACCATAGTGCTCCCCACAGGTCTGGCAATGAGGAGTCACCTCTTTGTGATAATGGATTAGAGCGAATATGTTCTTCCATTACTTTTACTGTCTTTGTAATATTGGGTTGGAAATCATGGATGTATACACAGCAATGTGAATGAATCAGAGCACACACACCCCCTTTTGTAGCTAATACAATGTCTAAAGCAAACCTATTTTGTAGAGCAACCTGTCTTACTTCAGAAAGCTCGATGTTGATCATTTTAATATTCTTTATTGTATCATTGAACATTGTTACCATGAAGTTATTTAGAATATGTATATCTCGGTAGTTCATGGCTACTCCCAATGGTGTTATTATACCACAGGAGATTTTGGGTCCAGAGTCTCCAAGTAAGGCCAGATTCTGAGTCTCTTTTATTACGTATCTGGCCTTGGGGAAGGCCATCAAGTTTATATCACATACCCGATTGTACATGTGCCACTCCAGTTCATCTGTTCTTCCTGACATGTGCATGCATAACCAGCAGTTGGTGATGTTCAAGTTATGTGAGACCTTCTTGAGATCCTTTATGAACACATTGTCATCCCACAAGTATGTTCCCAAGTCACCCGCAGGTCCAACATATTGTGAACTTCTTTGATGTATTAATGTAAATATAGTTGCAACAAATAGTCCTCTCCAGAGTTCAGCCGACATCTCCATGGTGGTTTCTGCTGGCTATTTCTTCAAAGTTACCTTTAGCGGCTGACTGTCCACTGGGATTGCCTTCCAAGGTTTCTCAGGTTCCGGTGCTTTCTTGACTCTGCTATAATGCGTCCAGCCTCCTTCCTGAGTACGGACTGCAGATTCAGTCGTCAGTAGCACCTGGTACGGACCTTCCCAGCGAGGTTGCAGTTTTTCACTTCTCCAAGTCTTTATCGGGACCCAGTCTCCAGCCTCGTGTGGGTGTTGGCTACCAGCCAAAGGTGGTCGTTGCACCAACAGTCTCTGCTTGTGAAGAGAAAGCAAAGACCGAGACAGTGCCAGCAAATATTTCCGAAGGAACAAGTCCCTGAACTCTGTTATGGGATTGTCTAGTTTGGCCAAATAGGGTCTCCCCATTAGCATTTCAAAGGGAAAAACCCCTGTGTCTTTCCTTGGACAAGTTCTGATCCTGAGCAGAGCTAAGGGAAGATTCTTTCCAACCCCCCTTTTCTGGCAACTCAAGTGAAATCAATTTGTGCTCTTTGAAAAAGCCAACCCACTAGGGGTTACCCTCCCATCTCTTTCTTGCGTGCCGCTTTCTTATTTACTTTCAAACAAATCAAACATTTCCAACAGATGCTCTGAGCTACCGTCCACATCCTCAGACTTCAATAGTGAGGTTTAATGGACATGACCAAGGCCTCCGTTCCCCAATGTCCTCCTTCATGAACTTTCTTCAATATTCCCCTCATGACAATGGGTGACACCACCTTGACTCCCTCCGACGTCTTCCATCCCTCTGGGGTTTTGACTCATCCCTCTTTCTCCAACTCCAACTTTTCCTTTTTCTCTGGTTCCCATTCCTCCCTCTCGTCCTCCTTTTCCAGTATTGGTATAGATACCATTACCAACTCTATCTCCCCTGCAGCTTCCTTCGCCCATTTGTCCGCCCATCGGTTTCCCACAACCTCCGGTGTGTTCCCCTTCTGATGTGCGCTCACATGGACAATTGATACTCGGCTGGGGAGTTGCAATGCCTCTAAGGCTTGTTCTACTAGCTGCACTTGCTCTATTTGCTTCCCATCCGCCTTGATATACTCTCTTTCTTTCCAGATTTTCCCAAACGTGTTCACCACCCCCATGCATACTTGGAATCAGTCCAAATCGTTACTTCCATCCCCTCAGCCAATTCCAAGGCTCTGGTCAGGGCAAGCAATTCACATTTCTGGGTTGACCAAGCAGCTGGGAGTGACCCTTTCTCTATTACCTCACCTTCCCCGGTTACTATTGCAAACCCAAATTTTCGCTTTCCATTTTCCACCCTGCTAGATCCATCTATAAACCACCTCTCTCCCTTCTCCAATGGAGTCTCTTCCAAGTCCTCTCTAACCTTCGTCATGAGATCCACTTGCAATAGACAATCATGGTCTTCCGGTTCCCACGCCTGCCTTCTCCCCTCCAAGATTTCTGCTGGATTTAGATTCTTGTCTGTTCCTATTACCACATCAGGACTGGTTCTCAAAATGGTTTCATACTTCAATATCCTCCCTTCGGTCATCCAAGTGGTAGCCAGCTGGCTCAACACTGAGTTGACCTGATGAGGCGAATGTACCACCAAAGCTCCCCCAAAGGTTAACTTTTTGCTCTCCACCACCAACATCGCTGTTGCTGCCACAGCCTGAACACAAACTGGCCATCCTTTCACAACCGGCTCCAAACCCTTGCTTAGGAAGGCTACCGGCTGGTACTGCCCCTCCCCCCTCTTTTGGGCAAGGACTCCAGCTGCTGTTCCCTGAGCCACCGCCACATACAAATGAAATGGTAATTTCAGGTTTGGCAAGGCTAAAACTGGAGTGGTTGACAAAGCCTTCTTCATCTCTTCCCACCTTTCACTATCTCCCTCCTCCCATTCTCTGTGCTCTCCCTTTCCAGGCAACTTTCTATGCAAGAACTGTGCCAACACTGTGAATTGGTCTACCCAGATTCTACAATACCCCAATAATCCCAACGCTTTCCTGTCTTGTTCCTGGGAGGAGCCAAGCTCATGATCCCCTTCACTCTTTCAGGGTCCAAGGACCTCACCCCCTGCTGAATGTAATGTCCCAAATATTTCACCTTTTTTTCAACAAACTGAAGCTTCTCTTTTGAGACTTTCAGCCCCTGCTCCTTCAGCCAATTCAACAGACTCACAGAAGCCGCTCTCACTTCCTTTTCTTTCTCCCCAGTTAACAACAAGTCATCCACATACTGAATTAGGGTGATTCCTTTCTCTTTCTCAAACGACACCAACTTTTCTTCCAATGCCTGTCCAAACAACAAAGGGCTCTCGATATATTCCTGAGGAAGTACCGTCCACCTCCACTGCTGTTTCATTCCACTCTCAAGATCATTCCATTCAAAGGCAAACAAGTCTCTACTCCCCTCCTCCAAGGGGCACGCCCAAAAGGCATCCTTCAGATCTGCCACAGTAAACCATTTGTCTTTGGGAGGGATCCGCCCTAAGATGGTATAGGGATCAGGAACCACTGGGAATTTAGGAACCACTATCTCATTGATCCTCCTCAAATCATTAACCAATCTATACTTCCCATCCTTTTTTAGTACTGCTAAAACCGGTAAATTGAACGGTGACATAGTAGGTTCCAACAGTCCCTGTTTCAATAATCTGTCAATCACTGGTTTCAACCCTTCCCTACCTCTCTTACTCAGAGTATATTGTGGAGTCCACAGTTTAGTTATTCCTGGTTGTATCTTGATCTGAATGGGCTGTATTGCCATCCTACTAACCCCTTCACCTCCTGCCCACACATCTGATGATATCTTCTCCTCATCTTCCGTTGTTAACATACACATGTGAACTTCCTTCCTTCTATCCCACAATTCTATTCCAAAAACATCCAACAAGTCTCTTCCTAGCAAGTTCACCCCTGAATCCAGAATATACAATGTTTTGGTTTCACTAACCACATCATTCAATTCCAATCTCACCTCTTCCAAAATCTTGACCTCTTGGGATTTCCCACTCACCCCAACCACCTTTAAAGTCTGCTTTGACCTGCATGCTCCCTCTACCAGATCGCATACAGATGTCTGGCTTGCGCCGGTGTCGATCAGGAACAGCCGTACCTGATGGCCAGGACCCACTAACACATATACCAATGGCTCCCCGCGGATCCCTCTTGGGGAGCTGGAACCTCCCTAATCGTATAGGGCATAGCTTTGTTCCTCTGGGGTTTTGGGACATTCGCGCGCAAAATGTTCCTCTTTCCTGCATCTGAAGCAAGTTCTACTCTGGGACGGCCGTTGGAATTGACCGCCTCGATTGCCCCCTGGACCTCCTCGCCTAACCAGGGGTCTCCACTCCCTGCTGGGAGATCTTTCATCTCTCCACCTTGGCCTCGGATCTGACATCTGGGTCTCCCTGTTTTTCCTAATTTCATTCTTGCTTGCTGTTTGCACAGCAGCTAACATCATCTGAGACTTCTGTTTGGTTTTAACTGAGTCTCGGTTCACAAAACTTGTTGGGCTGCTCTCATCAAATCTGTCATGCCCAAATCAGTCCATCCCTGTCTTCTGGATCTTTTTCTGGATATCTGGCCATGCTTTGGTGAAGAATTGCATCTTCAGGAGAGTCTTGAAGGCAGGGGTTTCTGGCTCCACTCCGGAGTACTTGGTTAACCCTTCATGGAGCTGCGCACAGAAATCCCCCGGGGACTCATCCTTTCTTTGTGTTATTTCAAATGCTTTGGTCAAGTTTTTCACTTGAGGGATGGCCAATTTAATTCCTTCAATGATCATGTGTTTCATATCTCTCATGTGCTCCCTGTGAGCGTTATTATTGATGTTCCAATTTGGATCGGCTATGTCTCCTATTCCAGGTAGCCATTGCTGCCCTCCTAATGAGGTTCCTCCCTCCAGGGGGTCCAAGAATATACATCAGTTCTTGGTATGTGTATTCATTGGGCTCCAGTAACAATTCCAACTGTTCCGCCACTTCATGAGAATTCTCATGGAGTTTCGGGTCTTTTTCAGATCCTGTAACTCGGCAGATTTTATGGGTACAGCCACGAAAACGGTGACTGGATTCCCCTGCGCATTCATGCCATTTGGGACTTCTCTGACTGGGAAGGCCGACACGGGATTGGCTGAACTTCCTCCTAGAGGCAAATTCTCTAGGTCCTTGTTTAATTGAGCCAGTTCCCTTCTGAGTCCTGGATATGCAGGTGGAGGTAGAGCCTGGGCAACTGGAGCTGGCAGGGGCGGTGGTGCCAGGACTGCCGGAGCCGATGCCGGTGGACTCCCCATCCAGTCCTCAGTTTCTCTTTCCTCCACCTTGCTGACAAACTGTCCTACTTCTGTTTCTGGTGGAACTGGACCTTCAAAGTGAGCATGATACCATACCTCCACATAGGGTATTTGCTCCTTCATCCGTTGTTTCACTATATACTCTTTCAACTGAGTTATCCAGTACGTGCTGGTATTCCCTTCGGGATCCCAGTGGTAAGGAAACTCAGGGTCTACTAGGGGATACTTCGGCCACCTATATTGGCATAGGTAGATCATTTTCTTTTTCTGTAGACTCCGAGTGTAAGTCCTCAGATGGGGCAACGACCATTGTTGTAGTAGTTGACCCAATGGGGAGTCAGTCAGAATCAGCCTTCTCGGGGTCTTTTCTATCTCAATACCCGTTCCCTCTTGGAACGTCTCACACTTGCTTTGTCCCTTTCCCATTCTCCATGCTACCAGCCAACAATCTCCCAGAGATTCCCAACTCAGGGATTTACACTGTCCTCCAGCAGTCGCTGGATTCCCAGAGTTTAAGGACAGTATATCCCTTCTTCTATCCCGAAAGGCAACAAACTCACCTGATATACCCCTGATCTCCTGGAGACGAAAGGAGTGTGGGCGTCCCCACTTCAGGTGATCAACGACACTCCCAGAGCATCAGGCCGGCTTCTCTCTCTCTTGTTTCCAAGGATCATCTGCTGAGTGCAGTTACCCCGGGATCCAACTGAGACAAGGGAGGGGCCCCTCTACAATGGGAGGCGGTGGCGCCACACTTACCCAGTCCCTTTTCTCCAGTCAAAATTCCATCGGTTGACGGAATGTTCAACGCGTTGAACGCCAAATTGTGAGGTGGAAGCAGATAAAAAAACCACCAAAAGATTTGTTGATCCAAGGAAAACAAGGTTTTATTCATGAGTCTGCAGAGACGGGTTCCCCCAGGCATTGAAGGAACCCAGAGCAAAATTCAGGCAGCATTTTTATACCTTAACTGTCCGCCCCCTCGTACAAGGGCTTGGCTCACATTCTTTCTGTTTTCAAATTGACACATATATTTTGAAAGTTCATACTAGCTTCCTATTTAGCAAAAGTAGTTACATGGTTTCTGACATCGCAGCACTTTATTACAATTCCCCATTGTTCTAGCCTTATCTTGTTTTTTTCTCTTGTGCACAAACTGGAACACTTTCTTATTTAGCAGAGCTACTGAGTTTGAAACACACTTCCTTATTTAATTCAATAGGTCATCCAACATGACTTCGGTTCTGCTCACATACATATTGCATGTGTATTCCTGAAACATGAATTTAGGGCACTATATGGCAGCATAAATAAAAACATAAATATATATTTCTATTCAACCTTTTCAATAACACTGAAAAATCAAGGTTTTCCACCTATGGTTTCAAATGTCAAATTTTCAAAAAGAAAATTTTCATTTTTCCTTGGAAATCTTCTAAATTTTAAAACTCAAAATGTATTAAATCAGATGCAGACAATATAAAAGATGTTATAAATTAAAAGATAAAATAAAATACTGGTATAAAAGATACAATGCTAGATAACAGTTTCCATATTTCTGATCCCCCAATGCTGAAAACTGCAAGTCAGCTTTTACTGCAGTTAAAATGCAATATTTTAATTAATTAAACTGATTAATTAAGAGGGCCATCATAATACTCAATAGGCTCTAGGACCCCAATTGCATAGCCAGCTCTTGAGCAATTTGTGGAATATTTAGAATGGTGGAAATAACTTCATTTCTAAGGGGAGAAGATTACACAAGGTGGGCACAATGGTGTACTTTTGCCTCTCTGGACTGTCAAATATAATTCACTATGTGTCTTTTAGCTCATAGGTTCCATTTTTATTGTGCAATGTTGCTTTTTTCCCTTTTTTCCTGATTGCACAATTGTCAAAACATTACACGGCTGCTGCAAAGCCTTCTGTTCACTTGGAGTCCATATAAGGGATTGAGGAACAAAAGCAATGATGGCCATAATCATGAGATGAAATCCTGTTCATTTTTACATGTATCAAGATGCTTTTAAAAAATGGGGTGAGTCCTCCATCTTGTTTTTTTAAAGTCACTTGAAATTCTCCACTTCTGTTGCTGTAGAGAATCACAGGTGTAGTTTATTTTATTTTATTGTCATTGCATTTCGTACAACGAAATAAAACACCATCTTCAATGTACATCATGACCATGACCATGAAAATAAACACAAGCACACATCCTTCATCCTTCACACATTGAACCGGAAATCCCTGACACCACACCAGCACTGCACTATACAGCAGAATTCAAAAGAGCTACTGCCCTCGGATAGAAGCTGTTTTTCAGCCTATTTGTCCTTGTTTTTATTATTCTGTACCATGTAGGTATGCAAGTATATGAAGTAGCACATTTGAGGATATTACCCTTGCTTCATTTAGTAGAGATTGCTTACACATAATGCAAAAATAAAGCTTTGGAGTACTATGGACATAATGCATTAACAAAATTCTATGCATTGACAAGTACTATACACTGAAAAACAAAACTGTTTCTAAGGGAGCCATTTATATTTATTCAATAATTTATATTTACTTACATAGGAAGACGAAAGAAAATAATCTTCAGACATACCAGGTTTAATATATTTTTGCTGAAACAAAAACATATATGGATATATAAGCCTAAGATATAGACATATCAATATATGTGCAGGGTCATCCTATTAATACATATTTGAAAGAATTTGGTAAGGTGTACTTATAGGGAACAAGTCATACCTTAAATGTCTTTCAAATTAGAATATTTCATCTTAATAGCTATTAATTTATTAATATTGCTAAATACAATATTGAAAAATTTCAGTCAAATATTCAACACTTTTTAAAAATAAAATGTAATGTACAGAATTAGAAATGCTAGTGCGGGAATTTATTTAAAAGACAATTATTATGACTATGATGTGAAATACTTTTTTCATTTATGCAAAGTAGATTTTGTAAGATGTGCTTAAAAATAGAAAAAAAAATTAATGGCTTACAAAGAAAAACAGCCATACCTTAAGACACTTAGCCCTCAATAATTACATGCCTTAGTTTTTTCAAATCATTAGGCACAACTGTAAGAACAGACAAAACAATTGCCAGTTAGTCAAAGAGCTTCAGAATCTACTATATAATTAAAATTAATTTGATTAATTCTATGCACACTCATCTGGAGTAAGACTAATTCAGTAGCTATGTATATGCTGCATAAGTTCAAAGATTGACTGTTAAATTATAAGGTACATCTCATTGTTAAATGAGCAGCTTGTAAGAAATCCCATAGAACAGTGATGGCGAACCTTTTTGTTGTGGTGTGCTGAAAGAGCGCGTGTGCCAGCACCCACAATGCAATGCGCCCCACTCCCCAGTGCAACCTTACTTGCACTGCATAGACACGTACCTCCCAGATGATTTTTGGTCTGTTTGAAGCCGTTTTTACCTTCTTGGGGCTTGAGGGAAGCCTCTGCAGCCTTTGGAGGCCGAAAAAAGTGCCTGTTTCAGCACTTCTGGTTTCAGCACTTTCGGTATTTCTGGAAGAGCCATTTTTCAGCCTCCAAAGGCTGCAGAGGCTTCCCTTGAGACCCCGGGAGAGTGAAAAAAGCCTCAAACAGGCCAATGTGTTTGGAGGCACGTGCATGCGCAATGCAGGTAAGTTTGGCTGGGGCTTGCATGCCCTCCAAAATGGCTCTGCATGCCACCTATGGCATGAGTGGCATAGGTTCGCCATCACAGCCATAGAATATGATGATCTTTACTGCAGCTCCTACTGTCAGAGAGTCAAATTGTATTTGTTTAACTCAGAATCTAACACAGGATATGAAAAATTTCAGAGGTAACTCACTGGACAAGCAGAATAATAGCACGGATCTATCATGTTGGCTACTCTAGATTTTGTTAAGTATTTCAATAAATGTCATTTTGTGTTTTATTGGCACTACACATTTCTGCAAAATCAAGGTACTCAATATAATTAGACATTCAGTTGATGGATTTTTCATTTTTCTCATCATAGCTACAATTTCAGAATACGACAGCTGTAAATATTAGGATATTCAAATAACTAGATACCTGACATTACAGAATTTTGATTTTTAAAATGAATGTCAATATGGTTGTTGAATTATCTGAGTCTATTTCTGTTGAATACAGTAAGAGAACGCAGCTGTCTTTTATCTCTATTCTATGATATATTGCTTTTTAAAGGAATGATTAAAAACAATACACCTCTAACTTATAGGGATCTTCACCTCATTTATAAATAACATATCAAAAACTCTCCCTTTTAAATTTAAAACAGAAAGATCTAAACTTGCCCATCATATTCTGAAGCTGTTTCTGACATAAATAGATTTCACTTTTAAATATTCAAAATAGATTCTCTTCTCCTTGAACAAGGAACCATTTCCCAAACATCTGAAAATATTATGTAATTCTAGAAATCCCCATGCTATTGTGGGAATAGTCTAAGACGAGGCAACTGGAAAACAGATTCAACTGCTTTGTTATGCAAATCTTAGAGGCTAGCTAGACACACTATACAATTTTAGACTGTCCTAAATGTTTGTAACTTTCAGTCTTGGAGCTAATTATATATTTTATTCTGATAATGGTTTCAACACAATTTCAAGAACAGGAAGTTTATTATGTAACCAGGGCAAATTTGTGAAATTCAGCACTTTAATGAAACTGTATAAATAGAATAGACAGTAGAATGGAATGGAATGGAACAGAATAGAATATTCTTTATTGGTCAAGTGTGATTGGATACACAAGGAATTTGTCTCTGATGCATAAACTCTCAGTGTACATACAAACAACATTGTGATAAATCATAAGATATCACTAGGAGAAGGTAACAGGAAAAATGAGGATGATAGTAATACAGCCCTAATACATAGATATTACATAGATATTCTTAGGCACAAATCAGTGCTGTGGGAATTAGGTGTTTAGCAGAGTGATGGCATGGAGGTAAAAAACTTTGTGTCCAGTTGTTTTGACATGCAATGCCCTATAACAGGAGTGTCAAACTTGCATCGTCATGCTGTTGTCAGATGTATTGCAACTTCCCCCCCCTTTGCTAAACTGGGCATGGGCATGGCCAGGGTGTGACAAATCCACAAAATAAAATCATGTTTAGGGTTAGGAGAATAATCCTGTTAGTGCAAGCTCATTATTAGGTAATATGTAATAATGCTAGTTTTTGGATGAATTTGAACTTTCAAAAATCCATTCAGCCTAGTCTACTCATTGGTTAACACTGATGTTAGCCAATAGGTACACTTGCCTGTTTAAAAACCTGTGAGATACTTTATTCAACAGGCAGATAAATCCATTCGAAAATCTCATTGATTTTGAACAATGTGGAATTGTGATAATTTGTAGGTGGATTTGGCCTCCAGAAAATTGTTTTTCAGCTGAAGCATCACACAAAGGACTGTACTGAGGGCAGAGCAGTGGAAGCAAAGAATTGGTGCAAAGGAGAAATCTGGCAAGACAACAGACCTTAATCCTGAGTTAAAGGTAAATAGGATAAAAATATCTCAGCTACCAAATACTGAACATGAAAAATCTTCATTTTTTTCTTATCCTATAATTGTAGCAATATTGACCCCAGGAATTACAAGTGTGGTAAAGCGTTTGTTGGTATAGTTCCATCCATCCAAGAATATTTTCTCCATGTTGAACTACAAGACAAACTCAAATCACTTAGGAAACCATGTGAAAATGATTTGTTTATCCATTTTCACTGAAGGTTTACTAAAGTAAGTCATCTCTGGAAGCTCAATTAATTCACAAATTGATAAAGAAAGATTTAATAGATTTAAATTTCAATTCATAAACTTTCTTGGCAAGGTTCTGGCTTAAGTTCCCACACTTTAGCTTAATTGGCATTATACTGTTGCTGGAGCTTTAATCTGTGATCTCCAATCCATTTAAGAAAGTGCACTTACTTTTATTGGAGTATTTTCAGTTGACTTCAGATCACCTCCTTTCACACAGTTAACAGTTTTAATAATGTCAACAGGGAAAGTAATTTCAGTATAAATGGAGTATTTGTTGGTTCAGATGACATCTTAAATTGGTTTCTGAGGAGAGACTGAACAGTAAATTAAACTTAAAGTAGGATTAAGATTAGCCCCAAAGGTCAAAATCGCTGGATTGGATACTATTTCCTTGTTAACCTATTATGTACATACATGTTTCCCGAGTCTTTTGACAGAAATGTGTAACCTAAAGTACACATTAATAGCTAGTATAACAATTGGAGAGAGACACAAACACAATACAAGTATTCCCTAGGCAGAAAGAATAGCATTTATTAACAATTAACACAAGTATAAAAATCACTATAACCCACAGATACCATTATTGTATGACATTATACGGACCAGTTACTTAACTGCTTGAATGTGGGTTAAGTCAGCAATAAAATGGATAATAAAATACTATTGCTAGCTAAAATAGCTTCCTTGTCTAATTAAAGATAAATGGAAGAAATACCAAACTACAGTTCAAGAAATGCAGAGAACATTTATCAAAATGATCAAAATGCCTATTATCTATTTTTCTCCCCTGTACATTAAAAAAAAGTAATAGAAAGCTGCTGAAGAATAACTCAGTGAAAAGAAAGGTTATGTTCAACACTTCATGCAGATGATTTTATTTCTCCATTCTCTTCAATGGATTTTTCCATTTTTAATAATGTGAGCAAACAAAATTTCTCATCCTCAACATGTTTCAAAGAGGGAAAAGTACAGTCTCAAAAAGTATGGTTTTCCAGATTTTGGTAAAATACAACTGTCAGGATCTTCATCATCTGCCAAGTTAATCAATGGTTGTTTAAAAAAAAGATTCACTATAGATTCACTATAGATTCACTATATCTACACCAAATTAAATTGGCTTTCCACAGTCTTCCATTCTTCAGATTGTTTAAAAATTGAAACTCCTCAAATTACCAGGTACTTCCCAGTTTAGTGCCCTCTCAGTGTCTCAGAGTGTAACTCTTAAAAAATATAAGCTATCATGGCACAAACATTTATTGGAGATTCTGGGAGCTATAATGCCAACTCATCTCAAAAGCAGTGGGTTGGAGAAAATTGCATTAAATTCTAGCTAAAGGATTATGGAAGTTGAAAGGACAGTGGCTTATAACTGCTTCCTTCATATTAAACTATTAGGCTGGCAGCAGAACGAATGAAGAGAAGCTCCACTGAGAAGCCATATCAGCTGTCACCTGGCAGTAGTCATTATATCAGGTTCATAGCAGAGAAACTGAAGGAGACATGGCCACAATCAGCTGCAGCTTTATCACACTCCTTTTTCCATCAACTATCACTTGTCACCAGCCATTTCATCAGGGAAGTTAAGTGAAACAGAGTTATCATCAACTCAGCTAAGAAGTCATCTTAATCAGATTTCAACATCCATCTTCTGTCACCTGGCCAGTAGAACAGAAGGACCATTCCTCTGTTTAAATCTTTCCCATCCCAGATAATTGTCATAAGATTGTTGTATTAAGAATGTAAGCCTGAGTGTACTCTTTGTTTTACTGTCCCAATTCCTTTTATATTTGGTCTTACATTGGGTCTTTTTAGAGTTCAAGCCTTGAGAAACAAAATTGATCTTTGTAAACTAATAATAGAAATGTTTTCTACCTTTTGTCTAACAAGGACAGAAATCCTAGAAGCAAATACATATCAGATATTCCATTAGTGAAACTGAACGAAAAGATCTTAGATCAATTCAAGGCTTAAGATAATGATTTTTTAAAATCAGATTAATATTTTTTCCATTAATACCAGCAACAAATAAGCGTCCCTTGGTTTTCTGTGCAACCCAAGATATTTATAAATTACCTATGTGTATCATATTTAATTTATTGGTCTGCATGCTGTTTATAAATTCTGGGAATTGTAATCTCAACATATCTGGAAGCAACCAAATTCTAAATTCAACCCTAGATATTTTCTTTAGATTAAAATTCTAGCAAACACTTAGGTAATTGTCATGTTTTATAGATCAATGAACTCAATAAAAGCTATTCTTTCATTCTATGTGTACAGCATCTTCTCTATATAAAAGTATGAAACACAGAATTATTGGAGAAAATAATGATTTTCAGAATTAATCAATAATATAATTAAAATATTATTTTTGTTTGTGCATGCTCAGCTATAAATCTTTTCAACTCCTTTTGCATTCCTTCTAGGCCAGGGGTCCCTAATTTTTTTGCCATTAAACTTCTCTTTGGTATAACCTTAATGTACCCATTCCTCTAAAATTTAAATACCAAAACAGAAATGAATAAAGAAAACAGTACAATGAAACTTTGCAAAAGGTGGATTTATTGTAACAATGCTTGTTACAATAAAATTATAAAAGGTTCCTTGGGTTTCTCTTAGATTGACTTCACCACCTCAAGGCTGGTACATCTTACAATTTAGAAAACCAAGCCCTAGATTTTTAAGTGTGTACACAAATATTATTTTTGTGATTCAGAAAGATTGCAACGATTAGAAAGTCATGACTTTGCATTAATTACAGAACAAGAAATAATCTTGTTTTTTTTTTCCAGATGGGTACGTTGGTAAGAAAGCAAAATGCTGCTTGAAATCAATACAAAACTAAAAAAGCCCTCTCCTACGAGTGATATTTCTCCACTAGCGGATTACTTTTCCACTTTATTCCGGACAAAGAACCTTCTGCAGATGAACAAAACATTCTTATGCAAATCTACTCAAAAGGAAATCCAGTTCCTCCCCAAAAGAGTCATTCCAGCAATGACATAACCACTGCAGCCAGGAAAAATTCCCGATTATTAAAACCTTGAATCCCAGATCGTGGCAGAATTAGAAGATGGCAAACCGAGCCAAGGTGGTGGAGAACTAAAACCGGGGAAAGCATAATTCAGCCAATCAAAGGAACTCCTTTCGTATTCAAGCATTCTATTGAATAGAAATCCCCAAAGACTGAAGCTGCCGTGGGCCATTTTTGATAGTGGAAAAGAATTTAAGGCTCAAGTCAAACTTAAGAACAGGAAGCCCACACTAAATATGGAGAGAAATGTAAAATTGGAATCACGTGCTGCGACCCTTGGCAGTCCGGAGTTTTTGTAACCATAGAAATGGGAACTTTTGCAGTAACGTAACGCACACATGCGCAATACTACTTAGGATACGGGAAATGACTATTGTTGCAGAAGCTGGCAGAGTAGCTCCGCCCCCTAGCTTTATTAACTAACTTCCCGGAGCCGGGAAAGGGGTGTGGTTATACTTTTCCTTTGCCTTCGCTTCCTGGGCGACCACCTGGTCGTGATGCAGGGCTTGCTCGCCATCCCCGAGGAGATCAGTAACTTCCTTGCAGGTGAATGTGCCCTGAAGCGGCTGGGAGGGAACTTTTGCAAACATGGCGAGACTAGGGAGCGCTTTGCTAGAGACAGTGTAATACGGCTACAGGAGAGTAAGGAAAGAAGATAGAAGAAATGGAGAAGTGACTTCTGGGGCGGGAGTGATTGCTTTTTGGAAGGAAAGCCAAAGATCTAAACTTGAAGATTTTGTTTCACACGTGTAATAATAAAGAAAAGGGGTAAGAGGGTCTTCAAGAAACTTATCCTAGAGGACCAGCTGGGTGGGCTGACGCTTAACTGTTCGTTTGTTTAAATATTTGGACAAGAATTTGCCAAATACTTCCCTGACTTGCACTAGGAAGAGCTTGGTATCAGAATTCAACAGAAAATCTGCTTTTATACTCTTGCTGCCTTATGGGGTTACATTCTTAAAGTCAGTTTGGTGTAAAAGCCAGTGAATAAGGTGCAGGGGTAGGAATCAGGAGACTGAGGCATAAAAAACCTGGGTGACTAGTCATTAGTCATCCAATCCATCTCACAAAGTGGTTGTTGTGGGAAAAACAGAAAGGCAAAGTATATTATGTTTTTCAATGCCTTCAATTACTAATAAGTTAAGGTGGAATAAAAATCTAATAAAATTTTAATTTAAAAATAATAATTTGAATTTATTAAATGCTGATGCTATACATATGAAGAGTTTAGCTAACATGAACATAGAATGGTACTTGTAGAAGCATCATAATATTTGGATAAGTCCATCTGGATTCCTGGTTTTTTTTCTTCTTGAACCAATGTCCATACTGCAGAATTGGGGCTTTGTTTCACCCAGAAAAAAGAAAAGAGAAGCCTTTGACGGTTCCATATTTGCTTACATTTTCATAATCTTAAAATAGATTGTTCTGTGTTGTGTTTCCTGTCACACATTATACCAGACTGAAAGCCACCTAGTTTTTAAAAACACATTTCCTTTTGTCAACTATGTGCTTTTAAATGAAATAAAATCCCCTTTCTATTGGTGACTCTGTATTTATGCCAGCACTAATTTTCTGTCATACATTTGGCTGAATTATACCCATGTATAATGAAATACATTTTTCTAAAGTCCTTAGGCTCTTCCTCTAAGAAAACTTGTTTAATATTATTCAGTCAATAACTTTATTTTTGTCCGCCACTATCCATTACATTGAAATTTTATTGAAACACATATGGGCCTGTAAACACTTTGTTTACTACATGAATTGTCTTAATCAAGAACCAACTACATTAAATATATAAAATAATTATGAATGGGCTGGATTAGTGTGGATCCACTATTCTCAGGCTTTAGTTCCTTTAAAAAACATGAAAAAATATTACATGCCAAATAAGTGTTGATAATTATATCTGTCAATAGTTATTCTGTAGATTGAAAGATTGCTTGAGTATATTTTAAAAAAAATATTTATAGCTCTGGCAAGATATGGTTGTGTCAGCTTTTCAAGAATTCCTTCCAGGATGCCAATAGAGATAGATCTAATTTCATAAGTCTTTCATACCAGGTAAATATTAGGGTTGCATATGTTTCAAAAATTATCTTGAACAAGTGCTTTTGGATCCCAGGCAAAGACTACACCTAGACATGAAGGCAGGCTGATTTTTTTTCAGGCTTCTGAGCAAGCCTGAAACAAATGCTTCTGTTTCTAACAGTAACTCTTAAAGCAGTGGCACCTTCTTTTCAGACATGAAGTGAACAACACATTGGGCTGTTGTAATGAATAGCAGAAGAGTGGTGATTATGTGGGATCTAAGACACTTATTATTATTAATCATTTTGGAAGAGTGCTGTAATGCAAACCCTTCAAATTCAGCTCCCCCAGACTACATGGAAGTATATGTTATCCTTTTCCCAGCAGCCAGAAGGAGGTGTCCTTTTTAAAGAATATTTTTGATTTTCCAGACTAGTTTATAGTCTTGGAGGCCTCCTGTTCAAGCCTTACCCTTAGCTTTTTGAGATTAACAGAGGTAACCCAGGAACTACTATATGTTGTGATTGACTTTAATCCTTGAATGAATCAGACTTGGATACAGTCATACAGCAATTCTATTATTCATGGCCTACAAACTATAATTTTTGGTTTTGCACAATACATCCAAAGTAACCATATTATTTTAATTTGATGTACTAATCCACCCTATATCAAAACACAGCTTGATTTTTTTGAGACTATATGATTGCAATCTATTTGCCAGAAAATAAGTTTAATTTTGAATGTATATATGTATGTATATTATACATATACACATTCAAAATTAAACTTATTTTTTGGCATATACATATATTCAAAATTAAACTTCCAAATTAAAATGGCTTTGTATGATAGGTCTTATCTTTTGTTATTATTAAGTGTCCAGCTTTTCTCTGAGTGGAGTGTTCCATTTTCTGACTTTACACTAAGAGAATCTAAATCTATGATTCTCAATCTTGGCAATTTAAAGATGTGTGACCTGAGCTCCCAAAAACCTCCAGTCAGCATGGACTTTGACTAGAGGACAATAGGAATATCGTATTAAAACCATGGGCAACCTTTCTGTCTTTTCTGGGTATTGCTGTTAACTGTGGTCTTATTAATATGACTTGGAGAGAAATGAATGAATTAGTTTTAATTGATAAAAGTTAAAAACAAGCTAAAAATTCTCATGATAAATGATTGAAATAAGTCCTCACTTAAATACTTATATTGTGGGACTAATTTCTATAAGTCCTAATTGTTCCTAACAGTGGACCAGTTAGATATTTGTTTTCTCCAGATCTCTGTCCATTCTTTCCTTTTGTAGTTCTCATTAGTACTGTGCTGGATATGTAATAATAGGAACGGATTGATAATGAGAAACCAAACAGAAAAAAGTTACAAAGGACTAATTTGTACCAATGCATAATATTAATTCAGAAGTTTTTAACCTTAATTTGATGAACCCTTGACCTGGTTTGCTCATAACTCTAATAGTGGTTTGGCTCACTCATCACTGTATGTTAAACGTTTAATGCATTACAGTTCAACAATAAGTGCAAATCTGTTTAATCTGTGATTGTAGGGTAACCCTCAATACAATAGTTACAATCACTAGTTAACCAAAACTAGTTAAAGCCCATGTCACACTGAACCAACGGATGCAAAGAGGATGTAAAACGGACAAAAACCCTTGCCATCCGTTGGTTAATGCGATGTATCTATTCTGTACTCACTGCCTCCATTTGGCTTCCTCTCTATCCGTCCAGCATCCGTTTATGGACGTTTCATCTGCTCCAAAGGTTTTGGGCTGCCTAAAACTTTTGCGCGGAAAATGTATCCAGTTCGTCCGTTCTCAATCCGCTACGCATCTGCTACGCATCCGTTACGCATCTGCTATATCTGCTAGGCATCCGTTCCACATCTGCGCAACGCGCATCTGCCCGGACGCAGGGAGGAAGCGGAACGGATGCCTAGCGGAAACAAAGCGTTTAAAGCGGAAAATACGTTCGCAGAGGGGACCTATCTCGGATATTAAGGATGTCTAGAGGATGCCTAGAGGATGCCTAGCGGAAAACCTATACTGCCTATAAAAAGGGGGAGCAACTCGCCTGCATCGCACTTTCAGAACAGCAGCCCAGCGGTGCAGACTTCTGCAGCCTTCATGTGCCTCTTCCTCTTCCACAGCATCCAGTCATGTCCACCGTGGATTGTAACAAAGTCCTTTCGGCAGCCACTATCGTTCTGCAACAGTGCGAAGCCATCTGCAGGCTCTGTGAACACTACTGCGAGAAGAAAAGGAGCCACCCAAAAAGAGTCTGGATCTGAAGATGGTTCGCCAGTAGAGCGGAGGACGGACTGTACAACAAGCTGATGGTGGAGCTCAGGAACGAAGACACTCGGGCGTTCCAGAACTTCATGAGGATGCCGCCAGCCATGTTTGACCAAGTTGTGCAGCGCCTGACACCCAGGTTGACCAAGGCAAACACCAGCTTCCGGCCAAGCCTGGAACCTGGGCTCAAGGTGGCACTCACTCTGCGCCACCTGGCCTCAGGGACCTCCTACAGGAGCATGCAGAACGGCTGGAGGGTGCCATCCAACACCATCAGCATTGTGGTCAGAGAAGTGGTGCAGCAAGGCTGGCAGGGAGGCTGGCAGGGAGGCTGGTAGCAAGGCTGGAAGCAAGGCTGGCAGGCAGACATGCAGGCAGGGCAGGCAAGGCAGTCGATGTGTCCGGCAGCAGGTCTTTCCTCTGAATGGCGACCTGCTTCCGAGCTGCTTCCGTTATATCCGCGGGGCTGACGCAATGCATCCTCCCCATATGTGCAGTGAATGCCAGGCATCCGTTAGGCTTCCGCTGTGCATCCGCTTCATCCATTTGGCGTCCACTCTGCATCCGCTCTTTCCATTCACTGAGGCCCCCCGGAAGCCCTGCGGATGTGCCACCCACTCCCATCTGCTCCCATCCACTCGGCTTCCGTTCCACATCCGCTTTGCATCTGCCCTGCGTCCTCCCCGCGTCCGTGTTATCCGCTCCGGTTATGCAAATGTTTGCCCCTTTTGAGAGCAGATAACAACGGATGGAACATTTTTCTCGTCCCTTGTGTCCGTTTTGCATCCGTTGGCCAGTGTGACATGGGCTTAATATTTGGAAGATGCTTAATTTGTCTGGAATATTACTTCACAATACAGAATACAGAATAACAGAGTTGGAAGGGATCTTGGAGGTTTCTAGCCCAACCTCAAAGTAGTAGGAGACTCTATATCATTCCGGACAAATTTCTTCATAAAAATCTCCAGCGAGCACCCACAATTTTTGGAGACAAGCAATTCGCAGTTCACCTGTACTATTTAGACATCCTTGTCTGGATTATCTAATGCAGGAGTGTCTAACTCAATTTTATTAAGGACCACATCATGAGTGTGTTTGACCTTGGGGGACCTTGGCCAGATCTATGTCACTCGTGTCAGGAGCATCTCTGGTGGCCAAGTGCTCAGCAGGACTTCCCTGAGAACCTTACTCTCATAATCTTCCTCCCTCCCTCCTTCCTCCCTCCTTCCTTCCTTCCTCCCTTCTTTCCTCCCTCCTTCCCTCCCTTCCTCCCTTTTCTTTCCTCCCTTCTTCATTCTAATTTCTTCCTTACCCTCTTTCCTTATTTTTCTTTCTTTGCTCTCTTCCCATCTTCCCATCTTTTTCTTTGTCTTTCGTCTTTCCCTTTCTCCTTTTTTTGTCCCTTCTTACATGCTCATATGCAAAAGGGGAAACATTTCTCCTTTTATTTTGTTTTTAGTTTGTTTTGATATCCCTCCGCCAGTGAAAATAGAGCCTGGGGGGATGTCATTTACTGTGCCAGCCTCCTGTGGCCCCCTGCCAGCGAAAATGCTTGGGGGCAGAGCCACCACCATCCTTTGCTGTTTTCAGGCTGGCCCATGGGCCAGATCTAAGGCCTTGAGTTTGACATCCGTGGTCTAATGCAATGAACAAGTATTGTTTTAGTCAAATTTATTGACAAAGTTTCTAAGATAATATTTCAGGCAACATAACATTTTACTGCTATTATTTATTTTTGCGAAACTCCAGATGCTTTTAATGAGCCCTGGCACCACCACTCGTCCTCATACATGATGATGGTATTAGATAATGCCATCATAGCTGATGTAAATGGATCGTAATTTTTTTGGGGATTTTGGATCTTGTGCGAGCATAATTCTGCCATGTATATGAAAAAGGTGCCACTGTTTTAATTAAGCGAATAATCAGAGTAGCATATCTTTAATGCAACTCTAAAAAGTGGCATCTTTTTGCTTGCCCAGGCAGAAGTCTTCCTGATAAATGACTTGCATGCTTTAACAAGGAGCAGAGAAATTCTGTACTGAGTTTGAAGGTCTTCTTTTGAATGATTTGTGAGGGTATAGGTTGTAGAGATTTGTGCAGATGTATAAGGATAGATAAATTATGTACCTAGTTGCTCATGCACATGTGATATTCCCAAAAAATAACTGAAACGCAATAATAAAAGCTTGCCATAAGTATTCTCAGGTTCAGCTTCTTCCATGCAGCTCATTCTTGCCTCTTAATTTAGAGTTACTACTTAATTTAACTTTCATGATTGTGAGTCATGAATATGGATTATCAACTTGAGCATATGAAATGTTTTAGCTGCCATGAGTAGCAGTCACTCTCCTTTATTTCTCTTCACTGTGGTCCATTAATTCAATCTATCCAGGGTAGAATTTTTATATTTTTACAATGAGATCTCAGACATAAAGATCACACTTTTTATAGTGTTTCGTTTTCAGTCTGAATATTACTGAAATGAATGTTCATTACAAAAGAATTTTGAATAACTGAAAAAGACATAATCATTATGACAATATAATTTAAGCTGATTACCTTTGCAATTACTATTAAAAATATTAAAATGAGAAGAGAGACATTGAAATTAAAGAAGAGAACAGGGTTCCACTGACATTTTGAAAATAAGCTGTAATATTACAAGAAGAATCTTTTTCTTTTCTATGAGGTTAAGTACCTCATATCAGGAATAAAAAGTGGGATATGATATTTTATATATTTTCTGCCCCATTGATTTCTTTTAAAATTAATATTGAGCTAGTTGTGATTCTGTTGGCTTTTATTCAATTATTCAGAGACAATTATGAATAAAAATAATTTTTTTTGGCTTAAATTACAGCATGCTTCAATATCTAAGAAAAACATACTCAATTTTTCTCAAATATGATGTCTTCCTTCCTTCCTTCCTTCCTTCCTTCCTTCCTTCCTTCCTTCCTT
>BLBF01000019.1:36062139-36086735 GCA_015471245.1 Laticauda colubrina
CTTCCTTCCTTCCTTCCTTCCTTCCTTCCTTCCTTCCTTCCTTCCTTCCTTCCTTCCTTCCTTCCTTCCCACCCATTTGAGTGCCATAAAACAGACCAGTAACATTAAGAGTCAATTTCTGCCAATGAAATAAAAGTATGAATATTGACTCCAGGTCAATAACAGGCTTGTGTTATACCAAATTTGTCAAAAAACACGCTTATTTAAAATTATGCAGAGTTTATTTGTAATTAGTTGTTTGGTTCTCTGCTTTGAGAAGAAACTTACATACAAAAATAATTATTTTAGAACCTTTTATTTAAGCTTAGAAATTAATTTTTTTGGTTGTCTAGGTATCAGTGCTCCCATTTACCAATATTTTTTATTTATTTATAGACTAATATCTTGTGATTATGCATTGCACATTTTCTACCTAACCTTTTATGTAAAACCTAATATGAGCTCTTTCTACTCATATTCCATTGAGCTGTGACAATCACTATTCATGAAAATGTTTGAAGTGTTCTGTGCTAACTCAGATTAGGCATTACCCAACCATGCAGTGAATGTGGCTATGTATAACAACTAGCCTGTCTAATTTCAGCCCGCCATTAAGTGAATAATTGCCTCATTATGGGCAGAAAACCTATTCTTCAGTCAACTGAACAACTAGATTGGACAGCTAGTTTTGATGCGAATTGAACTTATTATATAAGAAAAGCAGTCCTGGGTGAGACCAAAAAGGTAATACAGCAAACTATTTGTAATATGATCAGACCTGTGCTTTTAGAGAACGAATAGGACAAACATCTCATCTTTTGTCCTTCAAAACCAGGTATTCATGTTAGACATAAAACAATTTACTGATTATTTATGGCAATCTGCTACTAAACTGAATATTATTTTGCATAGCAAAACACACACAAATGAACATCTGAACCGTCTGATGCATGACTGGGTTCTTGTATCAAAGTCATAATATGGTTTTTTGTTTTAGAATGTTGTATTGACACACCTATAAATATTGATAAACTATGGGCCCAGTATTATGTGTGAACCATCAATTGTGTATTTAACTGTACTTAACAACAGTCATAATTTAATGCAATATCTGAAGCCAGCTGATAGGCTCCCCAGGTTGCATTACAGAGAATTATCTTTAATAGTACATCCTTCTATTTCTATCCATTTGAATCTGACCACTGGGTTAAATCCAGATTAAATTAATGTGTATAAAGGTAAAGTTCTTCACTAGAAGCTGCGTTCTGCTTGTGTACACGACTTTATTGCCATATTTAGTGATAGATTTATAGTGAAATTTACTAATCCTTTTTGCTTTGTCATAGATGTTATGTTATTTTAACATGCATATTAGCACTTCTTCTTTGTACAAAGGATTTTGTAGATAGCTTTGAGATTTACTACCATTTTTCAGAGTCCAGCTTTTATACAAGGGCTTTAAGGATAGATAGCTTTAGCATAGAATAAGCTGGCAGTCAGTTTTGAAAATTCTATTTTGTTAATAAAAAGTGCCAAATAAAGTTTGATTCGGTGACAATTGCATATAGGTTAAAGCAGTTTATTATCTTCTAGATTTTATTCATTGAGTAATGGGTGGGTACATATATTTTACATGTTTTGACAGTTTATAAAAACTTGTTAGGCGTTTGTTCATTTAATGATAGCAAATGTCAAAACGGCATTTGCTGTGCTAAGCATAAGCAGAGCTGTGAACAAATCTATTCAATTTACAGTTTGAAATATCTTTCAATTATTTTATGCCTGGAACTGATAAAGTAACTCCATTAAATAGTTTGGCTGTTATTGCTTTATGAAAAAAACTATAATAGAGGTATTTATCATCTGAAAATTAATATTTCTTTTTTGACTCATCTCTCTCCCTTTATTCTTTCGTGATTTAGATGTTGACATATTCATATCAGATATCCTAAAAGGTGAAAATTTATCCAAAAGAGCAAAGGAAAAGAGAGATGTTCTGATTAAGAAGATGAAAGACATTAGGTCCAAGTAAGTAATTATGCTTATATAAAATACATTTAGTATAGAAAAAAATATATGTTTGCAACCAATCTGTGGAATAGGCTATCCATATTATTTTTCATTTGTTAATAGAAAACTTTGAATAAATTAATAAAGGCTCCAATATAAATTAAAGCCTTGGCTTTACTTATTTACTTTACTTTACTTACTTATTTGGGTTTATATACCATCATATTCTCATTTAATGTTCTAAACAAAGGAGATGGGAAACTCAAGCTCCTGTCATCAGCCTGCTCTTTTCTAATAAGCGGCAGAAGAAATATATCTACAGATAATCCTTGCCGATCACATGAATAAAATTCAGGTGTTTGGCAACCATCTTGTACTTAAGACCAGTTGGCAGCCCTATCACAATTTACCATTTGTGATCTTCCCTGCCTGTTTCCCATAAGCAAAGTCAATAAGGAAGCTGGCAGGAAAGGTCATGTCTCTTGGGTTAGTTTCTACCCCCCACATTCTTTGCTTTCCTCCTTTGCTTGCATGCACTGTGTCATCCCCCTTCATGTGCAACACAACCTTCTTTGCCTTTTTGTTATTTCCATCACATCATCTCCCTCCTTTTCTCTTAGTACCCTCCTTCCCCACTTTGTTTGAATGCCCTGTGCCTTCCACCCACCTTCAACTGCAATGTTCCCTCCTTCCCCTTTTACTTACACACAGCATACCTTCTTTCTCCCTTCACTTGTATGCAACATGCCCTTCTTTTCCCTGGCTTTCCTGCATTTATGCTATTCTGCAGCAGCCCCATCTCCCAATGTGCATGTAGTCTGTACTTGGCCTTCTCAAACTTATCTTATCTCTGATGAACATTCCTGTGCTCCTTACTTCAGATTCTCATGGCTTCCCACTTAACAATCTGCACATCTTGGCGTTATGGTAGCAATGACTGTCTGGATTGCTGTCACTCAATGATGTGACCCCATGATATGACATTTTGTGACAGTATCACTTTGTAGTGGTCATCCTAGTCCAGACTGCCATTGCTGCTTGATGGCTGCCCATAGTTCTATTCATTTCAGATTTGTCACTATTTACTTTTTCATCTAAACTTGGAAAAACCCCAACATTTGCTTTCATTTGTGAGAAATATGGGTGGCTAGTGCTTCAAACACTTAGGAATCTTTCATAGCACGTGAGGCATTGATTTATGAACAATTTTGTTTCCTACACTGGGAAGAGTTTTTTTTCCACGCAGCCTATGATACCAACTACTGGTTAATAGAGATGGGCAGATGTATGGCAAAAGCATTCAGCAAACATGTTAGAGGTCTTAATCAATGACTGCCATCTAAGATTGGGCAAGTATAAAGCAGCTATCAATATACATGAGGAGCATTGTCTATCACAACTTGAAGAACTAGTCACCCACCTAGAGAATGTTATTAGGATTCTTCTAAAGGAAACAATTGGAAGATAAAATTCAAAAGTTAAAATCATGCTCCTAAACCTGTATGATCCATAATTTATGGAACAAACAATTAAGCCAGCAGGAATTACAAATACTTGAATATGATGAGGAGTTTAACACATATAACGCCACACCAAGAGAATTCATAGCAGTATTACAATCCATATTCAATAGAGTAGAAATACAAGAGTCAGAAAAACATGCTATGAGACAAAAAAACAATGGTGTCACACACAAACCAAACAATGTGCTCAGCCAAGGGATCAGTGCACCTTGAAAGATCTGAAACAAGATTAGGACATTATTATTTTAACCAGTAGATAAAGGTTGTTTCAACTGTGATAATGAACCTTACATTCTCCCATGAGCTGTTCAGAGCATCTAGAGATGGGAGGTGCTTCAGTCTCTTCTGGAAAGACTGGGCTTAAAACTCCGGGACGCTCCTCCTCCTCCACAGAACTCCTCCTCAGTGTCCCCCAGTTTTATCTCAGCCTTCATGGTAAGAGGTTGGGCACTCCTTGACTGGAACGGCTTTGCTCAAATTCAGGTTGGATTTTTAAAATCCTTCACTAATTCAGTCTTTCAGGCTTTCCCCTCTATCTAGGTAAAAACCAACAGCTTTCCCCTAAATTAGCAGAGCCTGCCATCTGCAAGCAGCCTGAGGCTCTCGCCTCAGAAAACAGCCTTATCTCCATTCTGATCCCTTTCCCTCGCAAATTAGCGGAGCCTGCCTCTCCGCAGGCAGCTTGAGGCTTTCTCTCCAGCAAACAGCCTTATCTGCCTTTTCGGAACAGAAAGCTCACAGCCGAGACTTCCTGGCCTTGCCGTTTTCTATCAGCAGCGTTTTAAATCTCAATTAAAGCAGCAGCAGCAGCGGCTCTCCAGACGGTTCAGGCTTAACACCGGTGATTCCACTTCCTGCCCTTTTCAACGGCTGCCTCAATTTCACGCCTAATCTCCACAGCCTCCATTTCTTGTTTGTTTCCCTTGCTGGGGACCGAGAAAGTAATTGCTTCAGCTTCCATTTCTCGCTGGTTTCCCTTGCTGGGGACTAAGACATTAAAATTCCATTGTGCCTTCCTTGGTTTTAGCTATTCCTCTGCCTAACGTGGAACTAAACAACTACCCATTTTAGAGGCATTTCTCTGTATTTGCTTTTGGATCATTTACTCAATCGGAAATTGCGATTGACAGTTATATTTCGGGGCATTTGTCTCTGACAAGCAAGGAGTCACATCAGAGCCTGTAATAGCTGGTTTCCCTTGCTGGGGACCAGGGATCCGGAGTCCTTCTATCACTTGGAGCACTTGGGGGTTTCCCTTGCTGGGGACCCTTAGATACTGTTCACCATTTAATCTCTTATGCCCCATAAATATACAGTCTTATTTTCCTGGAGGAGAGTTCTGATTTCAACTACAGGGATATCATTTTCAACAACAACAACAACAACAACAACAACAACAACAACAACAACAATAATAATAATAATAATAATAATAAATTGATATTCAGAGGCAAGACAATCCATCATACAAATGGAACATGACATCACTTTCAGTTCCAAGCCAAGTAAGCCCCGTGACAAGCCTGTGGGCCCCAAAAAGACCTCTAAGGCATCAGATAAAGATGCCTATAGAAGGCACCTAGCATTGGAAAGACAATTGCTAAAACAAGCCAGGGAGGCAGACAAGAGGGCCATGACTGATCAGAACCCAAACCCATTGATGGGGCCCTTGGACTTATCTACCCAGCCCAGGTAGGAACAGGCTGTTCCTAGACAACCCCCCATAGGCACATCTCCTCCATTGAGCACTGGCCGGCCAATTCCTGAGGCAACCTTCACCTCTACGGCTGCTGGCCTAAGACAGGAGGAGGTTTTACCTGAGTCTATTCCCATCGAGATGAGGCAATGGATGGAGATGGCGATTCAAAGGGGCATTGCGGCTGGAGTTCAGCAATCCATCTGAACCAGACACTTATCGACCACTTTGGATGTGGGATCCTTGTCCGCCTGCTCCTTTGGGCATACCCAACAACATCAATCGCAGGTATTCCACAATATTCCTAACATACCAGCCCAGGACCTTCGGGAGAAAGTGGACTTTGAGGACCAGGAGGTTTCCATGCAGGGGGGTCGATCCATCAGATGGACTTGGAACTGTCAGAGGCGGACCCACTAGAACGGGAAATGTTGGATGACAAGGGCCTCATTCCAGATCAACCTACCTTTTCTGGCCTTTTTTGTCCACACCTCTTTAAATCTTTATTGTTCAAAGCAAAGAACACTGCTAAACTAGGTACATCAGACCCTCATCCTCATCCAACAGGGTCTCAGGATGAATTCCAGGACCTAATATTCTCGCAACCGACTAACGAGGCGGAAACTATCCCTGTCCCTTGTATGTTTGCTGAATTAGTACAAAATCAATGGGCATCAGCAGCATCATACCCAGCCCCAACAGGGTACAATAAGCGATATTTTAATTTGGCTCCAGAGTTTGCAAATTCTCTCAAAACGCTCGAGGTGGATGAACCCATTGTGGCACTGCCTCTTCTTCCACCTTCCCTAATGAGGCCGAGGAAGCTCTGAGACCGGAAGAAAAGAGGGCAGAGTTAGCACTCTGTAGGGTGCACGTTTCTAACACTTGGATCATTAAGGCAGCTACAGCTGCATCTTTTTTTGCATGTTCCTTTCTCCGATGGGTCTCCCACCTAAGGGATTTATTGATGGTGTCAAACGTCAGAGCTCACCAGGACATAGCTAAAATAATGCTGCCGCGGAGTTCTCCACCGACGCCACATTTAATGCAGTCAAATTCTCATCTAGGGCCATAGCATCTCACATTTCAGCACGGAGACTGCTGTGGTTCTGACATTAGCAGGGGAAACCAAACATAAATGCAAGTTGGCATCAGCCCAAATATCAGGGGATAAATTATTTGGCAGTGTCTTGGAGCCCCTCCTTATAGAAAATAGAAACAAGAAAAAGGTGCTTCCCCCTCTTTTTTGTAGGTCTGAAAACAGAACGCCCCAGTCCTTTCAAAGAGGTTCCTTTCAGTCCTACTATCAGGGCCCCTACGTTCCCAGATCTCAGAGAACATCAGGCTACAGGCCCAGTTTTAGACAAGATAGGCCGGAATCTTCCGATAGGGGTCAGTGGGGAGGCCAAAATAATAGAAACCCCAGAGGCACTAGAGGCCGATTCTTTCATTGCCCCAAGTGAGCCCTTGAAAGCAGTTCACATTGGAGGGGCAGTTAAAACTGTTTGCCAATCAATGGGACAGCTCCACCTCTGATGCGTGGGTCAAGGATACTATTAGGTTTGGCTTGGCGCTGGAGTTTCAATCCTCCCCCCAAAACTTTTTCATTAGGAGCCCTAGGTCTTCAGACCCCATTAAGAGGGCGTTGATGCAGGAGGCTATCAACCATCTTCTGCATATTCGGGCCATTAGAGAGATCCCATCTGAACAGCGGGGTCAAGGCTGTTACTCTCTATTGTTCGTGGTTCCAAAGAGTTTGGGAGGCTGGAGGGCAATTCTGGACCTCAAATGTTTGAACTTTGGTTTATTGAAAATTTAAGATGTCTACTCTCAAGTCCATTCTGCTTAGCATCAGAGAGAACGATATCATGACCTCTATAGACCTCACAGAGGCTTATCTACATGTACCAATCAGACCTGCCCACTACAGATATCTTAGATTTTGATGGTAATTGGCACTATGAATATATCGCTCTGCCATTCGGTCTGGCTTCAACCCCTAGGACTTTTACCAAGGTCCTCGCAGTGTTGGCTGCCTCGCTCAGAATCAAATCTGTCTGCTTACAATGTTATCTGTATGATATTTTAATTTTGTCATCTTCCAGATATCAAGCAAAATTGGATATCAAGTTTACTCTGGAGACCCTTCAGGGTCATGGCTTTTCCATAAATTGGGATAAAAGCCACTTGATCCCCTCAACTAGGCTAGTTCATTTGGGGGCAGTGATAGATATTGCAGAGGGCAAGGTTTTCCTCTCTCAGGACAGGTTAAACAGTATTCAGTCTTTGGCCAAGGAGATCAGTGCCGTAAGGAGGGTTTCCCTGGCATTGCTGTCTAAATTGTTAGGGAAACTGATTTCTTGTATTTCCATTGTGCCTTGGGCTCGATTCCATTCTAGAGAGCTGCAATGGTTCCTGCTACCATTCCATTCTAGAGAGCTGCAATGGTTCCTGCTTCCAGCGATCCGGAAGAGCCACCTCCAACATCCAGATAAAGGTACTGCACAATGTTCTCCGATCGCTCCGCTGGTGGTCGGAAAAAACGATAAACAGGAGATGCCCTTTCAAGGAACCTCATTGATAACAATCACAACCAATGCCAGCCTAGTAGGATGGGGAGCTCACTTCCAATCCCACACTGCACAAGGAATTTGGTCTATTTCCGAACAAACACAAAGCATCAACCTGTTGGAACTGCGAGCAGTTCACCTGGCCTTACGCAGTTTTCTACCCCTTTTTCATCCACGCCACGTTCTGGTCTTGACAGACAATATCACAATGAAGGCCCATGTAAACAGACGGGGGTACTCATTCCAAACTTCTGATGCTGGAGACGACCAAGTTGTTCAAATGGGACGAGGCCCATCTGTCTTCGATCAAGGCGGAACACATAGCAGGGGCATTAAACACACAAGCAGACTGGCTCAGCAGGGCCACGATAGATCAGGCAGAGTGGTGCATCCACCCGTCTGTCTTCCAGGAAGCAGTGCGGAGGTTTGGGCACCCGGTAGTCGATCTGTTTGCCTCTCCTCTCAACACCCAATTGCCCCATTATATCTCAAGGTACCCAACTCGGGGCAGAGGCTGTCAATGCCCTGCGATGTCAGTGGCCTCCCGGGCTTCTATATGCGTTTCCTTCACTCCCGGTAATACCCAGGTTGATCCAGAAGTTATTGCAGGAACGAGCGGAATTGATATTGATCGCCCCTTACTGGCCTAGGCGAACGTGGTTCGCAGATTTACAGGACCTGTGGAGAGAACAACCTTGGAGAATTCCACCATCGAAGGTTTCCCTCTCCCAAGGGCCGATACTCCACCTGAACCCACAATGGCTCAGTCTAGCCGTATGGAGGTTGAGCGGAGCCATTTAAGGGCCCAACAAATTTCAGAGGATGCTATTGTCACGATTCAAGCATCCAGACAGGCATCAACAAATCGTACATACGAGGCCACGTGGTCAGCCTTTTGTCGCTGGTTCCAGGGTTCTAGGATTGACCCAACTGCTCCATCAATAGGTCAATTATTGGGCTTTTTACAGGAGGGGTTGACCAAGGGCCTATCTCCAAATACTTTATGCAGACAGGTATCGGCTTTAGCCTCTGTGATATCCTGGGTGACCTCCATTCCATAGCACACCATACACATGTCCGCAGTTATCTCAAGGGTGCCGCAAACTTACGACCTCCTGTAATTCACCGCTATCCCACCTGGGATCTCAACAAAGTGTTAACTGCTCTTACAACTGGCCCGTTTGAGCCTCTAAGAACCACTAGTCTTAAATTCCTGACATATAAGGTGGCCTTCCTAATTGCAATCACATCAGCTAGAAGAATTTCCGAATTGGTGGCATTGTCAATGCGTAAGGACCTGTGCGTTTTTCATACAGACAGAGTGATTCTCCGTTTGGATCTATTGTTCACCCCTAAAGTAAATTCAACCTTCCACAGAGCGCAGGAGTTGGTCCTTCCAACTTTCTGTCCGAAACCATCCCATAGGCTGGAACATCAATGGCATAGACTTGACGTGCGAAGGGCCTTATGCATCTATCTAGACTGCACAGTGGCATTTCAAAAATCGGAGGCTCTATTTCTTTCCTTCAACCCATCCACTTTAGGACAAAAAGTGTCATCCACAACCATCAGTAGATGGTTGAGAGCCACCATAGCGAAAAGTTACGAATGCCAGTCTATCTCAGTTCCTAAGGGCATTACAGCCCACTCAACAAGGAGTGCGGCAACGTTAGCAGCATGAGCCACACAGGGCTCCAGAGATGAAATTTGCAAAGCGGCAGCTTGGGCTTCACCATCTCCCTTTGTCAGAAATTATAAAATTGATGTCTACGCCTCAGCGGATGCTTCATTTGGCAGAAGAGTCCTGCAGAGGGTCCACAGATTATAGGAGTGGATTTCGTTCCAGACAGAGTCCCTCCCTAAGGACAGGCCAAGCTTTGGTATGTCCTATCTCTGGATGCTCTGAACAGATCATGGGAGAAAGGGCATTGGTACTTACCTGATACATCCATTCTCTGTGAGCTGTGAAGAGCATCCAGCCCCACCCATTTCTTTCCATCTGGTGGGATTCCGTTCCAGTCTGGATCTAAATCAGGTGATGAGTTCCAGACTTTGGCACTCAGTCTTTGCAAAACTGGGGGACGCTGAGGAGGAATTCCATGGAGGAGGAGAAGCGCCCCGGAGTTTTAAGCCCAGCCTTTCCAGAAGAGACTGAAGCACCTCCCATCTCTGGATGCTCTTCACAGTTCACAGAGAATGGGTGTATCAGGTAAGTACCAATGCCCTTTTTATGAAATGAAGCATCCGCCCTGCTCAATGATTCCTTAGCATGTAAACCAACAAAGACATCAGAGGTGAGAAAGAGGATCCCACAATTGAATGCTTATCTCACCCAACTCAAATAAAACAATTGTATAACAGAAATGTTGGAAAACAAGAGGAAAAGATGCTGCCTCAGGGAGATTTAACTTCCAAGTTAAAGTATCTTGGAATCTAAAGATTCCAAGTATCTTGGACTTCCAAGATACACAAAATAGGAGTCTTCCTTAGAGCTATTGTAGAGCTATGAGATACCCAAACCTACAGCTTGGCTAAATAGCTAGCACAATGCTTAAGCTTCCTGATCCCACCCTCAAACAGCACGGTCACAATATCCACACAAGTTTTACCAAAACTACAAGACTTACATGTGATTCCTATTTACCTCCATCCCTTCCAACATAGCACATAGAATAAAAGATAAACTAGAAGAAGAATATATCACAGATAAGCAATCTAACCAGGACAAAAATCATGAAGAATGAGGATGGGCTCATTCATGAGTCCAAAAGCTCGGAAGACTAAATTTCTGGTCCTGGTGGCCAACCTAGATGGATCTTGCAACATTATCCTGGGATAATTTGCTTTCATTAACGTAAAGTTAATTTTTAAAATATTGTTGCTAACCATATGCTTCCTGTCTCACTACTCAAAAAGCAGATTACATTTTTAAAAATTGGTGGAATGAAAAATATAGTCTTTTTTTCTTCCAGTTAAACATAGATAATTGATATAATGTCTAAAAAATTCATTAATAAATGTTTACATTCATACAAAAATGTTCAGCAGAAATCTAGTCATACAATTAATTATGAATTAGAAGCTACTGGTATGTGTATACAATCTACTTGCACAAAGGAAAGACTTCAATTTTTTCTGTCCATTTTCCATATGAATATATACCATAATGAAATGTCTAGCAAGTTTCAGAAACATGGAGACGAAACAGGTCCAGTAGAAAAGGGATATCTCAGCTGTGTGGAGATAAGCAAGTATTAGAAAAAGACCGAAACATAACTCTGGTAAGTATAGGTTGATCTGGAAAATAGGTTGAATAGGCTTTCAAGATTCTGTTCCTTTCCCTGTTAAAATAGAGATATTTCCAGAAATTCAACAAATTCTTGTTTTCTGAACAGTAGGCACCAACCAGTGGGGTGGGAACCACTGGTGGTCGCAAGAAAATTTTGGTGGTCCGCAGAGAATTGTCCTCCCCAAAGCACTCTTCCCCAAAGCAATTAATCTAGGCTGCGTGGGAACACAGTGCCATCCACATGGCCCGCCCACCTGCTGGCCCCCACCCTTTAGCTGAGCACAAATCTTACCTTGAGTAGAGCCATGTGTGCTGGACCTGGAAGGTAAGACCAATGGTATGGGAGGGAAATCCGCCCCAGGGTGGCTTGCTGACATTGGTGGGAAAGTTGGTCCCATATTCCAGAGCTGCAGTAGTCACAAGACTGGCCCTTTGGTAATTCCGGAGTAGCTCCTTCGGTCCATGTCAGGCAGGTGCATCCAGGTGGAAGAGCAGCTGCTCCAGGATGACCAAAGAGCCAGTCCTGTGACTATTGCAATTCTGGAATATGGGACCATCTTTCCCACCAATGTCAGCAAGCCATTGTCAGTCAAAATTCATATTAATGGTCCACAGGATTTAAAATTATGAGCTTGGTAATCCCTGAGGTCCAAAAGGTTGGCGACCTCTGGTTTACAGAGTCAGCATATTGCTGCCAACATCTGAGTCCTCATTTTACTGATCTCAGAAAGATGAAGGGCTGAAATAACCTTGAGTTTGTCAGAATCGAACCTCTGGCAGTAAACAGTAAGTTAGCCTGCAATACAATTTCTAACTACTGTGTCTCCGTGGCTCTTAACAGACTAAAAGGTTCATTACATTTCTACCACGTTGGCTTTTATCTGCTTTGCTTGGAGTTTGCTACAGTTCTGGCAGTTTGTGAATAATTCATGGTTTTTGGAATGATGTAATGATGCTTATATTAGATGTCAGAAAGGTAACTTCAGATATTGTTAATGTTCTGTAATTCAGTCAAGTGAATCTCATTGTCAAGAATCCCCACAATCCAGTACAAGATTGAATAGAATCATAGCGTTGGACAGGATCCTTAGGCTATCAAGACTATTTAGAGCAGGAATCTCAAAGTATCTCTGACAGATAGTTATCTGCTTTATGAATTGATGCTCAAAGCAGTCTAGGTAATTAGTTCCATTGCTGATCTATAATTGTTGGGATTGTTGAAATTTCCTAATATTTGGTATCTAGTCTTGTTCTTCTTACAACCAATATTTACAGAAGCTGAAATTCTTGCTATATCCATTCTAGGATAACTATTTACTTAGTTGCGTAAATCTTAGCATGAACCATTATGTCTTGCAAAATGACACATTGTAAAGGAGAAAAGTAATATTTCTCTGGACTTTGTGAAATTGGATATGCTTTTGAAAGAAACTTGATGTGAGCTGAAAAACTTTATCTGTGTCTCACTATTCTTGTCAGATACATGGTTGATTCAGGTCATAGTTGCTTATATCTGACTGTTGTGCTTCTTGTGGTTGTCTGGAGAAGTGACAAAATAGATAAGCAAATAGAGGTTGTTGCCATAATGGATATGATTTATCACTGATAGCTTGGCTTTTTGCGAGCAAAACTTTCTTTCCTTTCAAGAATAATGCTTATTTTGGATAATTTGCAACTACTGCTATATCATTTAACACAAATAAATTGTTTATTCTTTGCAAAGTTTTAACACCAGAACTAGACTTGAGGAACATAACAAAATGTACCAAATGGTACTGGAATAGTTGTGTGATGTGGTTGGCTTATGGTAATGATAGAATCAGGTTCTAGCCTAGGGATGCTTAGCACAATAAAAGTACAGCATCTATCCCTTCGTTTTTGCTCTTCTGTCTGAGTGGTGTTTATATGGACAGAGTTTGTTGTCCATTGTTGTTTATTTAATTAATTTATAACTGACTTCAGTGGAATGAGCATCTCTAGGCACATGTAATACATTAAAAAGTAGAAAAAGTTAATACTTGCTGTTATTATAATAATAGCAGGGCAAGAACCATTGAATACCAGGAAATAATTTGGGATGATTTGGGAATCTGCATTAATAAGGGGATACTATTTCCTGGTATTCAATGATTCTTGCAATGCAGATACACAAATTGTCCTGATACTTGGAATGATTTTAGATATCTCAATCTTAATCATATTGTGATTTTTTTTTCAGAATAGCAATGTTTTTTTTCTATTTTCCATATTAATATATTAATGTTTTTAATTGAAGCTTAGGTGCAATACAGTCATTATTTCTTCATTACAGATATGCAACTATTAACCTCATAGAAGACTTCTTCAAATCTTAGATCATATTTTTGAGGTAGCATTGCTCAAAGCTTTCCAATAATTAGTCGTGGACTATCATTTTGTTAACCTAAAAAAACATGTAGTTTTTTACATTTACAAACACTTACCATACCCTCTTTTTTTCTTTTCCTGCAGCTACCTACAAGAATTTCCTGAAATAGGTAAGAGTTATTTCACGTGCATGTAGCTTAAATATTTTTTATTTCTATTGAGTTTTCAAACTAATCTTAAGTACATTCAATTATCTATTGAAAACTTAGACTGTGCACATATGGTATGGTTGAGTATGCTGGCTCCCCCTGCTGGAGAAAAACATGGAAAGCTCTCCATTTCCTTTTTTTTAAATATACATTTTGCTGCTTTTATAAAATAAAAAGGCATACTAACCAAGAACTAAAAATTGGAAGGGAAAAAACTATTTCAAATGAAATCACTGGCTATTGGCATTTACAGTGGCTTAGAATGTTTTTCTAACATGAATTCTAAATTTAATAAAAGGGGTTAAAATATTCTTCACTTTGCTTGTTACCGCTGTTTTGGAAAAAAATCTTCAAAGAAATCTCTTATAACAACTGATTATTCCTCTGCTGGACAAATACAGTGGAATTCTTAAGTCATAATATTGCCCATTTACAGACATAATAGAAGCAGGGATATTGCACTTCTATCAGTGAATTTTCCAAGACATTTTACAAATCAAATTTTGACCCAGCAGAAGAAGTATTCTACTTCTGGATGTGAATTTTAGTTTTCACTTTCAATCTGGTTCTTAAGATGTTTCTTTTGTATTTTTTTGTCTATGACTGCAAGTTTGAAGAACAGACAAAATGAAAGCATCAGCATTAGATATGTTGAAAATATAAATTAGCTCTTTGGTCAAATAGTAGAAAGAATTTGTAGCAAATACAATGAATATTCTCTCACAGAAAAGTTTGGCAACAACAGCTTGCTATCACATTCGAAAAAAATCATAGTTTTATTTTAGTAGTTTAGAGTTTCAGGACAAGAATTGAAAAAATGGGAAGCTGAAATGTGGTTTGCATGTTATGTTTTAATGGATTTCTTGAAACAGACCTTATAATCTCATTAAAAATACCCTGGTATAGTGGCCTGTTTTGAAGCTGAACCTGAGATGGCCCTTATTTTCATGATGCTAATTCATGAGGTCATGACCTGAAGCTTGTGAATGCTGGTACAAGGGTCACAGCATGAGGTCAAGAAAGCATCTGTGGAACTACAGTAGATTCCCCCCCCCCCCAAACACACACCAACTGGTAGGGCAACAGCCAGGAAGAGTAACATTTACTTTTTTCATTTTGTCAGAGTTTATAGGCCTGCCATCAGACAGGATATTTTCAGGATAACCTACAAAGTTCAGCTCTAAAATAACAACTATGCTCTATTGTTTTTGGAACTTGTGTGTTCATTTTCAAAATTTTCAGAATTATTTCCAGGTATAGAGTGTTCCTAGAATTGGTTTGTTCACTGAATTTAGATGTAAAATAGAAAAGCTTTCTGATTTTCTAATGTAATCCAATTTGGATTTTATAATTTTCAAAGTAGTGATTAAAAAGTAAATATTAATTAGTATTTGCCTAAAGCCATTCCACAAATGGATCCAAAACAAGGATAATTTTCATATACAAGAATCAGATTGCCTACCCAGATAGGCTGGTAGCAACATTTTTAAAAACAAATCTTTTTGACTGCTAAGGAACATGAGGGCATGATAACAGCATAGTGTCAAGAAAGGCAGTAGAATTAGACTTAGGGGTGTGCAAAATGGTTTGAACTCAAAACTTTTCATACCAATTTTGTTGAGAAGTATCTTGATATATGTTTCTGAACTGAAGAAAATGTTTCAAGCTTATATCGTCCTACCCTGATTTTAAAGTAAATGTTTTGAGTTCAAAATGGAGATGCTTCCAGCTTGGAATGTTTCTGTTTAATGCAGTACAGATTTTGTTTTTTGGTTTTTTTAAAAAAATTCAGAGCCTTTTTAAAGTTGACATAATTTGAACACCTCCCACACCCTCTCACCCCTATTTGAATTCCTGCAGCTTCATCCAAGTTTTAGTTAGGATTTTTTTTCTCATCTTTTAGTAAACTAAAGACATCAGTTTTTCTTTATTTTCTTTATATATTTTTTTAAGAACCTGTACTGCTCTTTTTGTTGCAATGTGATCATGAGGATGGGTATTGAATTGGAAAAAGGGTAATATTACAAAGACTGTCTAGTAATGTGTGCTTAAATATCAGGTTGGCTTTCTGATGTATTGTAATACACAAAGTGCATCAGCATAAAAGCATTCCTTCAGGAATGAATCTAACAACCTAGATCCTAAGCAGATAGTTTATTAGGGTAGACTCATTCATAACATCTTATACATGCATATTCTTATTGCTTCCTGTGGAAAAACTGTTAAAGCTATGAAAATTGGAGATGTTCCTGACCTACTAAATGAAATATATCACCTTATATACAGAGAGAGAGTGAATTTATTGCAGCTCATGGTTATACTGTCATCCTGTTTCCTGGACCCATTACTCTTGCCCTTAGTATGCGAGTCAAGTGCTTTGCCATTCATCTATGTGTTTCTGTGCGTTGTTCTTTGTGTGCTTGAATTTTTTTAGACACTGGGTCTCCAGTATAGTTTTCAAGGACAAGTCTACCTAACATATTATTTGGTGTCTACCAAGTTTCTTTCACCACCTAATTCTAATGTCCTTCCCACTTTTTTTAATAAAAAAAGAATTGGAAACTTGTATACTGCAGATTCAAGTGTGTCAAACATGTATTTCACAAATAATCCCCAGAGCGATTTCTTGTATATAAAATGGTGGGTGGCATCTAGTTTTACTTTATTTATATTCTATTAGATAATATTTTGTGACTGGCTACATTCTCCATGGGAACAATTTTGTGACGATGTCTCCAACACACTGTCAAAATTTCTTTGTTAAAATCCTAGGAGATACTGAAGCTTGTCTTTTTTACCTTAGTTCTTTGATACCTAAAGCTACTTGATTTTCTCTCTCTCTCTTTTTCTCTCCCCTCTCCCCTATACACACACAAACACACATACATTTACAAATATGCATATAGTTCTCTCTCTCTCTCTGTGTCTATTTGTATGTCTGTATTCTAGAAGGATGACATCTAAGCCCAACCATCTGTTACTGATTCAGTGAAATTCATGAATTTCTGCCCTGTAACCATTTGGAGACTGTTAACTTGCATTCTGCTTGTCCTTTAGTTTGCTCTGAAGATTGTCTTACTCATATGTTATGAGTTTAGAAAAAAAGTATTGTGTGTACCAATATATTTTAACCTTATTGCTTTGTGTTGAAAAGTCTGTAAGGGGGCTTTGGTCCTTTGAAAGCAGTTAATCTAAAAGTTTTTGTAATACAGAAATGCAATTGTTAGATTTTCTGAAACTATACAAAACTCCACTATTAGTTTTTTTGTAGATAGTTATCAATAAATTATTTTGACATACTAAAAGATGAGTGAAATAAAGGTTCTTGTATTACCTAAAGAGTGGGACAATGGCAAATTCTATAGCAAGAAACTTGAACAAAACTCTGACATTAAAAATATTTAGAATTTATTGAATTCAGTTATATTTATATAGAAAAATGTCAAAAACAGTATTTTGTTGGAGGTATAATAAGGATAATACTTTAAGAACATTTTTATAGCATCATATACTTATTAAGTTCTGGGAGAAAATAGTGGATTATATAAACGATTATGTGACAAAAGCTAAAATTTTCAGATGATAATATCGAACATATCTAGTACATAAAATTCAGCTTTAACACTTAAAAATTCAGCAAATTGCATAAATGAATGTTTCAGATGAGTTTATCCTTGATGTCTTCACACCCAAGTGTAATCATTGATGTTTAAATTTGTATGGGTAAAGTTGTATGAACCCGTAATCGTAACTTCAACATTCTTAACTTGGTGCCCCTGTATGATTTGGGTTATAAGTCCCAGAATTTCTGCCTGTATCTTCTATTTGAACCAGTGTTTTCTAATCTTAGCAACTTTAAGGTAAGTGGACTTAAGCTCAGAGAAGTTAGAGTCCATATATCCTAAAGTTGCTGAGTGTAAGAAACATTTATCTAAACTGTTGGCAGAGTATCTATCTAAAACTCAACGTCATGCTCTTTAACTGAGTGAAACAATGCATCATTGGGCAACAATTTTTGAACCAGACTAACTTACAGAATGTGTTCAAAATCCAGGATTCATGATCTCCAAGGGAATGAAATTTGGGGAAATTGTGGCTGCTTCAGTGCTATTTGCTACTGCTGCAGTTACATAATCTTTATTTATAATGTTCTGTGATAGTTCCCAGGATATTTTGCAATTTCTTGCTCCCTCCTCTGCCCAGCATTAGCCACTTACCTGTCTGCTGGAAAGGGAAGGGGAAAGGAAGGAAAGGAAGGAGGGAGGAACAGGAGGAAGGAATTCCTGTGCACTCTACTGGCCCATGCCATCCTGCACACTCCCTTGATGTATGCTGCACACCAGTGACCCATGTTGCATGGCTATCCCAATCATGCTGAACCTTCTGTGCACCTCCCTGACTGATATAATCAATTGCATACCTTTCCTGAAGTATGTGGAATTCCTTGCATGATGCCTATATGAACTCTTCTTGAGCCAGGCCACACCCTGTATGTCTTTCCTGACCTGCATGGCATCCCCATACACCGTCTCCAATCTGTGCTCCTCATGTGTGCTTTATCCATGTAGCCCCTTGGGAATCCCCACACCTTTCTGCTCCATCTTGTGCCTCCACACACTGTCCATGATTTTCACAGCACCTCTTTCATACCCCAAGCACATCCTTCCACATTCCGTTCACACATTATCTCCAACCAGCACTGTACTTCTCACATATCCTTGTAACCCAGTGCATTCTTTTTGACCCGCATTATCCCATGATGCCTTATTTGATCCACACAATTTCTCTTACCCATTAACACCCTTGCATCCTTGTTGACCTATACTTCCCACTGTGCACACGATGTACACCATTTCTAATGTACACGCATGTACCCTACTCAACTTACACTACCCACTCAGATATTTTCCCTGACCTACATGGAATGTCTGACACACACCCAAACACCATTCCCAACCCTCACAGTACCTCTCACACTTGGATGTAGCATTCATGACCTGCACAAACCTTGTTCCTTTCCCTATCTGGCAGTAGCCACTGACTTATTTATTCGTCTTGAAATGGCAACTTCCTGTTGGCTTCCCAACGGATGTTCTGCCAACAAGTTTCTCAGAAGCAAAGTAAATGGGGAAGCCATCAGTAATTCTGGAGGAGAAGGAAGGAGGGAGAAAAGGAGGGAGGGAGGAAAGAAAGGAAGAGAAAGGGAATTTGTCACTCAGATTGGGATCTATTCATCACTAATACAGTTATTAAATTTATTCTAGTAATTGCTACTAGAACTCATAAGGTGTCAAGATTCTGGAGTCCAAATAAAGTTCCGCATATCTTATCATCTAGGCCAACCTTTTTAACATGCTGTGGTCCAGAGTAGCAAGGATTAAATTCCTGAAATTGCAACTAGCGCTGGCTGTCAATTCCTAAGACAATAATTGAAACTTATCAAAACTTGGTATTAGAGAGTATACGTTTTATTTAAGGATATATGTATGTTCTACCAGTTTTTTCAAAGTTTAATAATTGAAGTACAGTAAATATTGATAAATGTTTTATTGCAGTTTTTTGGCAGAAGGTAAATATTGGCAATACTTTTGATTAAAATTACTTAGTATGAGAAGTTTTTTTTCATGCAAAATAGCAACAATCACTTAATAATCAATTAAGGCAGACAGCTTGAAGCCTTTATTGTGATAAATGTAAATTAAAGAATAACTTCTATTCACAATGATTAGATATCTAATTTCCCATATTAGAGGAATACCATCATCTTTTGGATCAATAAGCAAATTTACTGCAGGCTAAATGTAAAAGTACTGTTTAATAAAGGAAGGCCAGCCACTGTGCAAGTGACTCAAAATATACTGCTATCACAACATAAGATATCATATTGTAGAAGAAAAAGTATAGGAGCAGTATTATTTCCAGTAACTGTGTTTAATTGATGAAACTTATAACAAAATATTCTGGGATAAATCAAAATGTTCCGAGAAAGATATTTTAATGAATATTAGCCTCTTAATTATTCTCTTAGCTCCATTGTAGCAACACACGTGTGCTTTTTCTTTGTGTAACAACTTTTTATAAAGAATTATTTTTAAACTGATCATTAATTTTATGGCTACAGAAATGAGATGCAAAATTTATGCTGTTGTCATTGACATAGGCTCAATGCACTACTGGTATTGTGCATGATTATAGTAGAATGGCTGCCGTTAATGAGTCTGTACACATTTCATTTGAACATGAGTTGCTTTTAGATGTGTGATTAGGCTGTAATGCTTGCAGTTACAAATTATTTTGCATAGTCTTATCTGATAGTCTTTGTTCCTTAGAGTTCTCTTACATGGATAGTAATTAACATTTTCCTTTACTGATTTCTGTTGCCATTCCAAATATAACATTAGAGTAAAATTTGTATTTCAGATTGCTTGATGCAGTAATGCCACTGACCAGGGGTGGGATTCAAATTTTTTAACATCTGGTTCTGTGGGCATGGCTTAGTTGGTGGGCATGACTTGGTGGTCATGTGACTGGCTGGGCATGGTCAACTCAACACCGCTCACATCGAGGCACGCATCTCCTCTTCTAGCCTCTCATGGCTGTGGGGATGCTGCAATAGTCGTAAGTGTGAAAAATGGTGATTTTTCAGTGCCATTGTAACTTTCAATAGTCACTCCACACATGCAAAGTACCAGCAAAGGAGGAAAAAAAACTCCAGAGAAGTTACAGAGACAGGAAGTCTAATCCTGCCAAGAAATGTAATTTGGGTTAATGGAGAGGCAGTCTCTGTAAGCAATGTCAGAATGTTTCCTTCCTGCCTTCCTTACAGGTTTAGGTCAGCAATTTCTTCTAACAACCGGTTCTCTGAACTACTTAGAATATTAACAACCGATTCTAGCAAATAGGTGCGAACTGGTGGAATCCCACCCCTGCCACTGACCAAATACAGTACATAAAAGTATTCATAGATTTTAAAACAGTACTTTCTGAAAACTGCTAGACTAGTAAATATTTTTAAAAATGTGCAAAATTTGGTATTAAAATTAGATTTATTCTGTTTTTTACTGCATGTTTGAAGTGGCTAGAGCAGGGATTGGCAATTAATTTTCTCAAATGACCATATGAGAACAGAGTCTGTTGTGGAAGGCCCACCCTCCGCTGCCCCCCTCCGTCTCTCACTGCTGCCTCTCTACCTTTCCTCACTGTTACCCTATCCCAAAACTGCCACTGCTGTTGCCACAGGCTGAATAGGGACAACCAAAAAGGCTGGATGCTGGACTGTAAAAAAGTCTAGAGCATACTGTAGTCTAAATTCAAGAAGATTTAGTCTCTTTAATTCTATATTTAAGGTAAAATCTTGAAAATATTGTACAATATTCCAATGTTTTCCCTGCAATCTTCAAAATTTCTGATAAAAATCAGAAATAGATAAAACCTGCATTTAAAATAGCATAATTACAATTAAATCCCATCACAAACTTGATTGACAGTCTGATAAAAATGAATCGATTTGTTATGTGATATTCATAGGTAGAAAACACTGCCAAAAGGACTGAAGATTGGCTGCATGGTTTCTCAATATTTCATGGCAGTACAGAGTAGTCCTGAACTTACAACCATAATTGACTCCAAAATTCATGTTGCTAAGTGAGAAATTTGTTAGGTGACTTTTGCCCCATTATATGATTTTTCTTGCCACATTTGTTAAGTGAATCTTAAATTAATAACTCAATTGTTAGGTGAATCTGGTTTCCCCATTATTTTTGCTTGTCAAAAGGGAATCATACAATTCTGGGACACTGCAACCATCATAAATGTGAGTCAGTTCTCAAGCATCCAAATGTAAGTCACATCATCATGGGGATGCTGCAATGGTCATAAGTGTGGGAAAATGGTAATAAGTCACTTTTTTCAGTGCTGTTGTAATTTTCAATTATCACTAAATGAACTGTTGTAAATAAGTTTAGCTCTATGTCCACAAGCTGTTAAATGGACAGCTATGAAGGAAATTCCCCCATCATCCAGAATTCCTTTTCCCAAAACAAAACAGAAAAAACAGATTCTGCTTATGTCTGAAACAGCCCCCACTTGGATTACTGGTGAACCACTTTTTCTCTTCAAAAATATAAGTAATCCCTATTACTCACCTTGATCAAAATTTAATAAAATAACCCCCCCCCCTCTAAAAACATCCAAAGGAACATGTTGTCCAACATTTTTTCACTGTCTAGATGTCCATATTCCATTGGCCTGTGCTACTATTGTTCCCAACATATAAGATTTAGTATCATTCTTTCATTAAATGTAAAGCTTCTATGTAGGCATCAAGACTTGATCCAGGTTTCTAAAATGAAGACCATTCTGACTTTAAGATGAAAACCTCCTTGGAAAATTGGACAGAATAACAGAATAGAAAGAATAATTTTTTTAAAAAAAATATAAACACAGAGTAAGCTTTTTCTTGGTTTTCACTATTTGTTCACTGTTAGTTAAGGATATTGTTGGGGAGCTGCATATGAAATAAAAACTGATTTTTGACCATTGTAAATATAAATAACTAGAACCTTGCCACATATTTCTAAGCATTTATGGTTTTACAAGTTTCAAACTCCCCAGTTTTAACAAAAGCTGAATGCTGTAAGTGAACTCACATGCAATGATTGCACTATTTGCTTATTGATGTGTGGCAGATAAGCATCCCACATTATAAAACAGCATATTTGTAACTGCTTACAAAGCAGAATGATGCAAGTATTTAATCTGCCTGAAGGGAATTTTTTTAATACACCCTTGCCAAAATTGGAAAGTTATATCTTTGAGCAAATGCCAGGTCTCTGACATTTTAGTCAGGACCAATCCCTGCCACCTGCCCTGAGATTTGTTTAATTAATTTTTTTGGCTGAGAACTCCAAGCAGCACCAGGTGGCCAGATCTAGTCACTTTTTACATTTACTGCATTGCTTCCAAATGAGTACTGTCTAGGGGTTAACTGTCTAGAAGTTAAACAGGTGGACCATATACATCTTTTCATTATTGTCTCTAGAGCTATAGGTGTTTCTTGGATGTTGTTGTCCCAGACTGGAAAATTTTTGTGACTGTAGTGCAGATATAGTCTTGAATGACATGTTGCCAAAGCAAGGGTCAGGCCCCTTTGTACTGATGACAAAAAGACTCAGAATAACTGGCAGAAAGTCTGCTGGCCATATCTCTATAAAATTTTTTACAATTTATGAAATGTCATAAAATATGCAAAAGATACAAATGACAGGAAAAAATGTGATTGGTTACAAAGATACGGAATTCACACTGTTGAAGTTCTCCTGCTGATTGTGTTGGAAATTATTTCTAAAAAGCTCTTTCTAAATAATATTGAACTGCAATAGCAGATTATGTTTAAGATCATTAGGTAAGATAAGAATACAATCTTTAAAATGCCTTTAAAAAGGTAGGAATATAATTAACTGACACAACTGTGCCCTCAAGCTGACAATAAAATATTGCATATTTCAAAAAAGAAACAAAGATGAAATAAGGCATAAGGAAATAAGAATTGTTAAGTTAAAACTTTAGCAAAGCCTGGGAAATCTTGTGCGATGGTAAGCACTGAATTGTTTAAATGTCTGGAGGTAGTGAATTCCACAGTGTACCTGCAGGCAAAAGAGGTGAAGCATGAGACAATGTATACCACCTTTACTTTAAGAAAGACAATATTTTTAAAATCATACAAGGCCTTGGATAAATGAAATAAACAAATGTAAACAATAGCAACACAGTATTTGAAAAGTAAGAAGTAGATATTTTAAAGTAACTGTAGCGAAAGGAAGACAACCAGCATGAAGTACTTTTAGAAGAAATATTTCTCAAGACAGGAGTTTCAAAGAATTTGATGATATTGACTGTATAGAAGTCAATTTATGGTAGTCCAATAAATGTTTCCTATTTTATCTTTCTTCCCAACATTCCCTTAATGTCTTCCACACTGGTTAAGAGAGTTTTACTCTCTCCACTATCTTATGGAAAGGATGTTTTCATGGGTATCTTTGTATAGGGAATTTTATTTTCTGAATTTACTAGGATATTAGAAAGTGCTTAACACAAAGAAATGGTGGAAACAGTTTTAGGCTTTTCTTAGGATCCAGGTATGATACATGCACCCTAATTTGCATAAAATAAAAGGGTATTTAAAGACCAGTGCTTTGATAGACAAGCACAATTCAAAGCACACTTGACAATGTCTCCACAAATGGTGATTAAACATTTGCAACCAAATTGCCAAGGTCTGAGCTCAGTCCAACTGAAATGCAGATTTGGTAAAAGCTAGGAATTCACAACTTTAGTTTGTATTAGTGATCATCTGTTATAGTCACCAGACTACTAATCTCTTATTGGTCCCTATCAAGGGAATGTCTCTCCTTTTAATTCTACTTGATGCCATGTTCTAGTGAAGAATATTACATCTATATAAGCCCACAAAAATTTGAGTGACAAAGATTAAGAAATGTGTAATCTTGTGACTACAAATTACAGATGCTCACTGTAATTTGAACATGTATAGTGAGCAGTTGCCAGGAAACAGAAAGAGAGGCTGTTCAAAGCTAGGATGGAAAGCTAGATAGAGCAGAATTTCTGAAATTCTTTCCAATTTTTAATAGTACTGTTCTAAGTCACAGAATAATTTCAGAATAGGAGTGGAATTAAGGAGCTGGAAATATTCCAAATATTACCTAACCATCTCTCCAATAGGGATGCATTGGTAGAATATTTCTGAAAAGTGATCCCATTTTGTTTATTTTTTAGATAGAGTGCTGCTTAAAAGTTTATGAATCCTTTTGAATTTTAAATATTTCTGAACATATGACCTAAATGTGATATATTCTCTATGCATGGCCTAACACTAGATAAAGAGAACACACTTCAGTAGATGGGTCAAAATATTGTACTTGTTCAGTGTGTTTGAGAAATTATGGAGGTGCTATA
>BLBF01000019.1:36088460-36122448 GCA_015471245.1 Laticauda colubrina
TATATTTATTTATTTATTTATTTATTTGTGCTGTTTAGCTTCCTTCGGGTATTATCCCATGTCATTGTAGTGCTTTTAAAGTTGTAGCAACGTTTCAGCAGAATCTCATCTGCCATCATTAGGCTTCTGTATATGTGGGTCAGAGTCTCACAGCCGTTGGTTTTAAATTTGAGGCTAGCCTAGTGTTGTGCCAGGATGTTTTTTTTCTACATCCTGATTGGTTGGGAGTCTTGGTCTGTGTTTATTGGACTTGGAGTTTGTTTGATTGGTGTTTCTGGTTTCTTCTGTCTGTTTTGTGGCTTTGATTGGCTGGCAACACTGTGTTCCTGTGTTGGAGGCTTTCAGTGCAGCTTGGCTTCGTGTGAAAGGACGGCTGTTATCTATTAGGAAGCCAGGTTTCATCTGGGTGCTTGGTGGGGGGGTGTTTGAGCTGGAGGTATCAGAGGGAGTCTGTTTTTGCCCAGGTGTTTGCCTGGGTTGTGGTGTGGAGATCTTTCTATTTGAGAGTGCAGGCTTCCAAATGATTGACAGTCTGGTGGAATCATCTCTTCTATTCATGATTTCAGGTCTTTTTTCAATCTCTATGGCTTCTCTGATGATTCTGTGGCTGGGGTTTTCTATAGTGGCTAGGGTTTTGGTGCCATTGAAGTTGATGTTGTGACCTATGGTTTTCATGTGTTGGACTAGCGAGGAGTTGTGTTCCAGCTTTTTTACTGCATTTTTGTGTGATGCATCACAGGATTTTCCCCACCTCCCCCTCCTCTCCTTCCTCCTCCCTGTTAGCAAAGCTCTTCTTTGACCCAGCTCTACCATTCTTTCATTAGCTGAAGTCTGTCCCATCATATTTTTAAGAGAGCCATTTGGATTTTTCTTCTGTGTGGATGGGAGAGAAGCTAAAGTTAGGGAAATGCATTAATTCTCCCCTTAAATTGTCCTGCAGTAAAGCTCTAAGCAAAGACTTCTTACAAGCCACGGTATTAAGCCTGTTAAGAGTTTGGTTATTGAGGTAGCATAAATTGCAAAGTTTTTTTTTTTTTTTTTTTGCTAATCTGAAGATTGGAAATAATTCATGAAGACAGCCATAGGGAAGAATTTGTGAGTAGGACTAAGTATGAAGTTGAAATAGTCTTTGCTGACTAATGTTTAATATTTACCAGGTGTGAAGATCCCAGAATTCCTATCCCAAAGTATTAAAGTAAACTATTAATTCTGAAAGTGGAAGCTCAATCTAAATGGGTTGTATTAAATCAGAGAATACTAGAATGCTATTTGAGTTAAAGCTAGAGTTGAGATTATGAGAGATTTACTTTATCAAAATTGCCACTTGCGACAGTGTTAATGAGCTATTGCTTTTACAGATATGCTTTTCATTTGCATGTGAGTTTCTGTAATTTTGTTTTAAGAATGTATATGCTGCTTGTTCCAGTAACAATTGTTGGATTGTATCAATTAAAATCAATTAAAACAGTAGTTAAATGATACAACAAATGAATATATAACATTGATAAGAAAACATTAACATTCCTATAAAAATAGGTAGATGTTGATAATTTATTCTAATTGGTTGGGTCCCACTGTGGAAACTACTGAATTCATTGTTGTCAAACAAATCTGAGTACCTAAATACAAGTACCTATTAATGACCTAATTGTGCAGGGGAGACTGTACAAGAATAGGCATTTCTATAAGTGCTTGAGATTGGACATAAACCATTTTATTTATTGTAATGCATGCAGCATTTCCAAATTTGAGAGGGTCCTGTGATGACGTGTCATGGCTGCAGTTATGCAATCTAGAAGTTGTAGCATAGCTGTATTAAATGAACTTCCACTTCTCCAGCACGATGATTGGAGTAACAATTTTGATTTATGGAGTATCAACATGTATAAGCACCATTCCTGTTCCTTCTTTGAAGTACTTGAAACAATAGAAAGATTTTAAATTAATGAGACTTTTTAAAACACACAAGGATGTTGTAAACATTTAAAATATTGTCTTCATCAATATTCCTGCAAAATTGGAAGGAAAAAGGGTAGAAAAACCTAGGAAGTTTATGGTAAAGACATAACATTAAAGACATAACACAAAACATTGAATTTTGCAGTCTGATAGATGAAACCATTTTAGATGAAAAAGAAACTTTTGGATCATAAGACTGAAAGATCCAGTATGCAAGATCCACACTGCTATAGAAATTGAATAGTATTATTACCTGAATCCTATGAAATTATATACACAGGACCAACACTTTTTGAAGAAAAAATTGTGAAGAAAGAACTACAGGTAGTTTTTGTCTTATCAACCATCCGTTTAGTGACTATTTGAAATCACAACTACACTGAAAAAAGTGCAGTCCTCAAATTTATGATCGTTGTATCATCCTCGTGGTCATGTGATGAAAACTCAGAAGCTTAGCAAATAGCATTTATCTACATTGATTGTAGCATTCTGGGATCATGTGATCACCATTTGTAACCTTCCCAGCCAGCTTCCAGCAAAGTCAGTGGTGGAAATTAGATTTGCTAATGACTGCATTATTCATTCAACAACTGCAGTTATTCACTTAACAACTATGGCAGCAAAGGTTTTAGAGCATAAATCATTTAACTATCTTGTTTCTGATTCCCATAATGCAACAACTACCTGTATCTCTCTTTTTTAAATTTATGGTATATTGTTAGCATGCTGCCTAGTTCATTTTTTATTTAGCATAATTTTGGTTGTGATTGATGAAAGAAACTGCAGTACATTTTATTATTTGTATCATGTTCTTCTTGCAGAGCATTTAAGGAAGCAAATGTTTTGGAGAGAAGAGGTATCATGGAATTTAATCACTTATCAGAGATCAGTGGTTATTACATTTCCTTGTGTTTGGATAATATTACATCTCTTGGTTTGGATAATAAGACTATAACATACAAATGGGTATAGATGCAAATTCAGGTATATAAGCAGGCCAAGAGCTTTTGGAAGCTATTCATATGACTAAATTGTGGTTGTGGCAAAAATGCTGACAACCGAACTGAGTGGCATTACAATAGATGTAGATTGCATTGTTGTAAGTCGACAAAGCATTATATCACACACACATAAATGCTTCATGATTTCACTATGATTACACTAGCAAAATTATAAGTGGTATGCTCATGTGGTGTGCCCATTGTGCTGTGTGTGTGTGTGTGTGGGGGGGGATTCTGAAAGCATGTATTGGAAAGTATCTACTTCTCAGGCTAATAAAATATTTTTAATTTCCCCTCTCCTTTTAAATTCATAATAGACATTTTCTTGCACTATTTTTAAATTTGATGCCATTTGGTCATGAAAAAAGTATATTTTAGAACTTGCTGATAGAAGGATACAATTGCTATTTTAGAGACTTGTTCTATACAATATTAGTTGAATGGATTAGTTGCCCCAAGCCCATTAATTACAGTTGGTTAAATATTTTAATTCAATCCTGCACCTTGGTAAATTTAGTCAAGTGGCTTAGTTCTGCTGTGAAAATCAGATTGTTGAGGAGTTATAATTGCAAAATAGGCCTATGAGTGTTGGAAATAACTGAAGGGGCGTGTAGTCAGGTTTTTGGTCTCTGTATTTCTGTGTTTGCCAAGCTCCCCCTCTGCCAATCATACTCAAGTGGATCAAAATGGAATTTATTGTGGAAACAGATCCATCTTATTGTGACAATTCAACCATCTAGTGAATGTATCTTTTTTATTTTTCTACTTCCTTTTTGAATTAAAAATATTTTAAAAAAGAAATATTTTTGTTTCACCTCACTGAAGGCATTGGAAATTATAAAAGTTAAATTTTGGAACTTTTGCTGTGAACTGGTTAGAAGGGAAAGCTCTGTCCAATGTTGTAGGTTCATGATGTATGGTTCTGAAATTCACTAATGAATTTCAGTACTTCAAAACTTGCCGCTTTCCATTATTTTGGGAGGATGACATGAATTCTCAGCCACTGGAGATTGCCATCCCAAAATAACCAACTAGGAAAATTTTGCTGTCTGCATAATATAAAACTGAAAGTCTCTGCTTTTAATCACTGATCATGTTTCATATGTGCAGGAGATCATGAAGATGGGGAAGAGAATGAAACACCTGCTGCTCCTGACAGTCTCTCTCTAGCATCTGACCGTTATGATAAAGAGGATGAAGGCCCTTCTGATGGTGAGTGATTTTTCAAGAGCTTATCCTGAATAATTGTAATATTGTTGATAGTTTGGTTGGTTTCTAATGAACTGCATAAGAAGATTTGAGACCAGGATAATTTGAGAACAGTAACTTTTCAGAAAGCTTAAGGCTCTGAAAAGTTTCTTACATTTTCAAGCTTGTTAAGGAACTGAAGAGCACTCTCTAGTGGCAGAAAAAGCATGGTGAAATAATAATATTTGAAATGATATACTTGCTTGTTTTGTTTTATGATTAAAACATGTTCCTTAGATGTTCTTCACACGCAGAGAAATCAGTGACTGAAATAACTTTCTTCTTTTTGCAAATATAAACTGAGTTAAGTCCTTAAAAGATTAAATAATTTGTTCTTAAAGTGTTTTTCCAATTAATAAGTTAGTGTTTACTTATTGAACAATTACTTTTTAAAATCTAAACACTTTTCACACTGTTTTTAAAATAAAAAAAACATAATCATATAGTTTTATTTTAAAGGAAAAATAATACAGAGAACCATGGCTTACTATCTGTTACAAATGAGAATTGAACAATGATAAATCATACATACATATAATTATCAATTTATATGAATTTGCTCAAAAATTTAGACTGGCAAATGAGAGCTGTCAGGGGAAGTTGTGGTTTGCCATTTAAACTGATCAAAATGTGTAACTCTGTTTCAATTATTGAATAAAAACATGCATTTTACAGCATGATATGCTACATTTTACATTAATCAGATTATTCCCTTTGGAATCATATATTGTATTTATGAGATAGAAAATTATGCTTATTGCAGCATAGGGATAACTCAGAGTGATAAACCTTCTAATAGCCAAGCAAGCAGAATATTTACATTCTTCACATTCGGTAGATTGTATAATGTTAACAATAAAAGTTTTCCTGTTTAAATTCACCTTTTTATATTCTAAGAGCCAGTTAAATATCAGGAATAAAATAGCCTTTTAAGTTTTTTTTTTAAATAAATGTATTTATTGGTATAATAGATTAGATGGAGTCAGACTTATTTTTCCCAGAAGACATTAAATAGAGTATAAACCTTTGTCTTTATCTGACAAATCTGGTGCTTGTGTTCCATTCTCATGTTTTATGGGAGTGGACACATTCAACACATTGAATACATATACAAAGAAGCAAGCATGAGAAATGATTTTTTTCTTGTTTGTTTGAGACAAAAAAATTGACAACTGCTTTTGTTTATGAAAGTAAAAAAATCAATTGCTGAACAATTGTTGAAGCCTAAGACTTAAGCATTACCAATACAAATGCATTAACTATTAATTTTAAGAAGCTTCTAAATACTATTATTAAGCTATGTTAATTATATTAATTTGAATATTTTACAAGGTCTTTCATTTTGTAAAAAAATCAAGATTACTTATATTTACAAAATACCTATTGAACAAGACAACAATCTTAAACTATTAAGTAGAAATGGAAATAAATGTTGAATAGAAAGATAAAGTTATCCATAATTAATTTGGAAAAGTAAAATAATTTTTGCCACGCATCTCATACAATGTAGGCCCCAGGCAAGCATTAGCAATATTATATGTATACTTCTTGCACAGATCCTATAAAGTTAATGGAATTTCCCCAAAGAGTATAATATTTAGGCTATTTATTTTTCTCCCACACCTCATAAATATTGATATTTAATCTTTATATAAGTTTTTACTGATGTCTGTCCAATAAATCACAAAGGTGTCTCTTAGTAGACAAATGAATTCTATTTATAGCAAGGACTGTTCAGAAATAAATCCCCTTGAACAAAATGGATATGTGGGTTTAAGATTAATTCTTTAAGGCAGTCCTCCTTTTCCCTCAATTAAATACCTTGAGCAAATTCACATTTTAACCATGTAAACTCTTTTTTGAATATATTCATGGAACCTTGGCAGATCCTTTATGAAAGCATATACTTTCTCATTTACAAAATACTTGAAATTTAGAGTTCCAAGTATTACATTTATAAGTTATGTGGAAACATAGATTAGTGATCTGTGTAGCCAGATAAAAGTGATGGACACTGTTGTTTTAAATAGAAGCTTAGACATTATAAGCAGTCAGTGGCATCCTTGATTAAAATATCTCTTATCTTTAGAGAAATCTTTCAGCAGTATTTTAAAGACCATGTCATAAATAAATATATTTTAGTTTTTTTAAATTAACCATTTTTTCACAAGATAAAGATTGTATAAACAAACATCTTTGTTTATAACTGCAGAGCTTTGTATATAGATAGATATAGATAGATAGATATTTCAAATTTATAATGAAGACCATCTAACAAAATAAGTGACTTTGATAGGTGGTCAACAAACTTACAAATAATAATTACAAATAATAATTATTAATATTATTAAAACATTAAAAGGTATAAAAACCCAGCTTACAACAATCATCAGATAGTATTATATTGAAAGATCATTTTGACCATCAGTGAAATTAAATGGGGCAGGCTCTCAAATTTCTTTTCTATCAAACTGGTAACTGCTGTGTCTTTTTTATTGTGGTTCCCCCAGAGGGCATGAGTTAAAATTCCAAATCTTTTGGGAATATAAAGTTGAACAATGGATGTGCTTTTTAGAATAATATTAATGCCAGTTCTGAAAAAGTAGGCTTTTGACATATACATCTTTATATACATTTTAAAATCTGCGACTGGCTCCCATTCCTTGTCTTTTAACAAATTATTTATTTGCCCCCTCCCTAGTTCAAAAGTCCATTCAATTCTCCAGTGGCTACCTAATTTTTCTGTTATTCCCCTCAAGCCAAACGTGTTTTGGTTTCTTCATGATTTATTAGGTACTGTAGAAAAGATGCATAAGTTATATCTTCTAATGAAATTCAAGCACACCTCAGTAATGCTCAGACTCAGTTGTCAGCAGCAATTAAATTTCTAGCAGGAAAAATAATACAGAGGCCCAGTCGTGGTACAGAACTGAAAATAGAAAGAAGTTGCGAAGGTGAGAAAAAAAGTTGTGAAGAAGCCACAAAATAAAACAAGATGTTCAATTCTTGGCCAGAATGCAGTTCCTGCCTGGCTCTTCTTTTATTGGCTAATGGCTTGATTGATAGGAAAATCATAACTTGCTATCTGCTAACAAGCAGAGTTCAGTTGTAGGTTATTGTAAACTGATAAAGACTGAGATGGAGGTTTGATTTTCACACTGGACCAGGCTGCACCAGATTAATGGAATTACAATGAGAAACTGGACTAGTTGCAGCTTTGTCAGAAAACTGATGGAGATTCTATAGTCATGACTGCTTATTAATACAAGTTGCCTGAAAGGTGTAGGGACTTCTCTGTACAAAAGGCTCAGGATAACTGATTTTTGAATAGGATTTTATTTATTTATTGATGACTAGTTTTCTTGTAAAACAAATGATGGCCTCTTCTATATACAACAATGTTGCACATTTGTTAATATATTTGTGGCAAGAAGTAGGCCTTGACTTGACAATGTTCACTCTTGATAGAGTTGGAAATCAGAGGAACAAGGAGCATATTGTTTTGTATATAAATCTTACATGGCAAATGTTGCTGATTTTAAGAGAATTTTTTTAAAAGTTGAAATGTGAACTATTTGCAATGTTCGATCTTAATCATACTACAATGCCATGATGCATTTACATCTCAACACCATATTATAATATAGTAGGATGAAATATTATTTCAAGAGTTTGCAAGACAGCAGAATCTTCTTATTCATCCTGATTTTTCTACTTTTCACTATGTTAGCTTTTAAAAAAATGTTAATTTTTGAAATACTTGTGTGTAGGCCTCCATGTAAGTCAGATGATAATAATTATACCATGATTCAGTCATGAATCTTATATATTTATATGATTTCATGAATGAAATTAGGACAGAAATTGCATGGCTATTAGAATGCAAAGTTCAGCCATGTACTTTGGAATGTTCAGATGTGTATGTGTTCAATTTGTATGTGTTGCATACAAATGAAAGAAAATCAATCTTTCTTCGCTCCAAATAGTAGATGGTACAATGACTTAACTTCCAAGACTGATGGAATAGTGAAGGGGCTATCTGACAAGGAGCAGTAAACAGAAATGCAAGAAAGTAGATTTAAACAGCCCTGAATTATTTTTGCTACTTTGGAGGAAGTTTTTATTATGTATGAGTGGAGTAGAAATAGGACTACAAGTCAAAAGATTAAATAATTCATCCTTTTGATGGAATTTCTTTCTCCTTCACCAGTTTCTCCCTTTGTTCTGGTGCAACTTCGGCACAGGCATCTTCCTCTGGTTATAGACCTCAAGATTTTTTTTTTTAAACTATGTATTTAGAGTTATATTGTGCCATTGTTTATTTACTCATAGGAATATAGGTAAGTGATAACAAAAGCAGTTTAGGTAAAATTTATGGTAGCCTACCCTGTCAACTTGATTTCTCATCTTTAAGCTTTCAAACAACTTAACTTTACCAGACTGAGTGGGGGGTTAAGATTCTGTGATTCATTCTGAAATTAATTTTGGTATGAATCAAAACTTGTCTCCTTTTGTTTGAAGTTTAGTATGCTAATAAGTAATTTAGTGATTTAGGATTTAAAGTAAACTCTTTAACCTGAGTTCAGAAATGGAAAATGGACATTGAACATTTGCCAGTCAGGGTTGTTGCATGATGGTGGCATGCTAAGTATCCATGCAGAACACAATGAAATTCATGCTTTATTAAAAACGGTTATGACATATGACTTACATGTTCTTCATTAAAGCTTGCAGATCACATTAAAAGTAAAATGATGTGTTTGCTCTACGAATTTGTTTCAGTTAAACATTTTTAAAGGGTTTGGAAAGTTTGGAAGGAAAGATTGTAGTTTCTAAGCTATAAATATATTTCAGTTAGAAAAAGCTGTACAGTGCATTTTATAAGAAATAGTGTGTATTTTAAAAAGTTAGTTAAAATAATTATATCTCACATTTTTATACTGAAATAAGAATTCTGATATGGCAAACAGCTGTTTCAGGATAATCAATAAAAAATCAAATGACAACAGCAGTAATAAGCATTGCAGATAATAAATCATCCTAGATTGCCCTATTGAAATGCATGGTAAAAATGTAGTTCTTAATGGACATCTGAAAATGCAGAGGGAAGAAACCAATTTAATTTTCAATAGTCTGGATTTTATCAACCAGCAGGCTTGTCTTGCATATTCTCTGACTAGACTTCCACTTGTTTTTGATAGATAGAGCAAGTCCCAAACCTCTGTGTATATTTTCACTCTGTGTTTTGCTGAAGGATTACATCTTTTTTGGATGAATATAAGTCTTATGCAATTTAGCAATATTTCTTTGCTGATATAGATAATTCATTACTTTGCTTGGAATTAAGAAACTTCAACCCATCATGGATAACATCAACTTTAGTCATTTGTTGTTCTTATTTGCTGCCATTTTGTATTCTTGATTCCTTCAGATTTTATATCATATTACCAGGCTTTTAAGAGAAAAATGAATTTAATCCATGTAGTTTTTATTGATCCATATTCATTCTGGTAATTTGATGCTACCAAATAGTAATTTTAAAAGTGAGTTACTACTACAGTCATTTTTTTATCAATCCACTGCTCTTTGCTAACTCATCTGACCTGCATTGCTCTGTTTATGAGCAAAACTAATTAGGGGCATCTATAATATTTTTCTAAGATAATAGTTAAAAGAGTGGAGCTTATTCTCAACTGAAAAAAGTCTGATCACCATTTTGATAATTATTATGTATTATTTCTGTAGCTTGAAAAAGTTTGAAAACTCCTGCTCTAGACCTCATATTATAATCTTGTTCCATATTTGTTATTTAAAGTGTTAGCACTTTAGACTGCTATACTTCTGCAGTTTTATACAATTTAATTAACACTATAGTTCTTCAATTATTGTTTGACAGCTAGCAATCACTTGTTATATTGTAATTTATAAGTCAGTAGATTCCTGAAAAAATACTCCTTCTGAAAATATTTCTTTCATTGGAATTCATAAATAGCTTCAGAGTAATCTGACCCATTCTTCTTAACCTTTTTTGTCTCCTCTTTGTGACTATTCCTGAGAATGTATCTTGCTTACATTTTCTTGTGCTTTTTTTTCATTTTCTTTTATTATCTTTTTATTTATCCTTATTTATTCACATTTTTGATTGAGAATTTTTCCTTGTCTTTTGTTCCTTTTCCCTTTATGCTAGTAATATCTTTGCATGCAGATCTCACATGCCGTAGTTGCTGCCTGAGGTTTCCGTCTTCCATCTTTCTATGTCTATTATTCTATTTTTTTCTGTGATCACTGTATCTTTGTCTCTTTGAAATACTGGATTGTTTTTCAAATTTTAACAGTGTGTCTTATCCCTTCTCACAGCTAATCAAGGTAACTCTTTTGCAAAGAATTAGGGAACCAGTAACTGTTTCATACAATGAACTTATATTTTGATTATATGTCCTTCAAGTCAAATCTTGCTGATACAACTCTTTATTTTTTTAAATTTTAATTCATATATATTTGACACTTAATAATTAATGGACTGTTCCACAATATCTGAAAGTACCCTTTTTAACTGGTTTGCATTTCTCCATCTTCTGTTTATTATTGAATATTTTTTTAGATCTTATTAATTTGACTAGACATTCTTTCATGTTACTTGCAAACTACATTTCTAGTTTTCAGATTTTTGTTGTCTTATATTAATCATGGATATTGTTGCTTTGGAATATAGTGAGGTATTGTTTTTTATTCTTTTCTAAATATTGTTAAGTGTTAATTTTATTGAATAGAATTTAATTTTTTTTAAAAATTATCTGCATCACACTGTGTAATGAAATAGTAACATTTTTTGCAAAAAAGCAAAGTATTATTTTTCTCAAGCCCAATTAATTATAACAATATTTTCTGCATCATCAATAAGACGTAGATATATTTCTATAATACCAGTATTCACTGAGAATGATAGCCACTAATTCTAATTTATATTATGCTGTCATTTATGGAAATAAAGCTAAGTTTTATGTTTAGAGGTGTTGGTCTTTTGTTTTTTGTTTTGAATATCACTGCTATTCTGTTGTTCAAATAAATGTATTATATATAAAATTATCTGATTTAAAATGTTCTATTCTGGATCACTTAACTTCACTTATTTTATTTAATTCACTTCACTTATTTAATTGACAGGCAACATTTTAAAACTGTTTTTGCCATATCTGTAAGGTTTCTAAAAATAATCTAGAAATTATTTGCCATTGTTTTCTTCTGAATTTACTTTTGAGTTTATTCTCCTAGCGGGTGGTTTTTCTCCAAATCCCATTCTAGCCGCCCTCACATTGTATATTACTTTTAGCTGTACACTTCGTCTTTTGTTCTTACCAACTGATATTGCTTTCGGGGTCATTAAAACTTCTCATCACATCTAGGTGGTAATCCCCAGGAAACAGCAGTGTATGGTTCCTCTATACCATCTATTCATCATAAATAGCTGTCTCAGGTCTTAGAACAGTATCCAGTGTATTTGCCAGAATGCAACATTACTTAAATTAGTGTTTGAGGAAAATAAAAGTATAACTGGATTCTGGCCTACTGCTTTGCAAGCATATGGGAAAAGGATAAGTGAGACTGACCATGTTATCAGGTATTAATTTAATATTTAGTTTGTTAGAAGAAAAGTTAAAGGATATCTAGATACCGTCTGCCTAGCTTTCCGTAAACTGGCTAAATTAAAATAAGAGAATGCTATTTCTGCTTTGATTGCTTCAGTTAAGAAATTTTTGTTTTGCAGCAATTGTTTTTGTGTGTTTTGGATTTAATTTAGAAAAACAAGAAGCACACAAAATTTAAACAAAAATAAATAAATAAATAGATGGAATGGATGTCTCCAATGACTATGAAATCTCGAGGAAATCATGGAAATGATTTATTTGTCCAATATTACTGGTCTCTTGTCAACATAACTTTTTTACTTACAAAGTATTAATAGGATGAATTTCTACTAAAGTACTCTGAAAACCCTGCCATGAGTTAGTGATAACAGAGTTACTTCATCATCTCTATTTCTCCATTTCTTATTTTCATTATTCCTTCCTGTGGGCACTAATCATGGGATTAAGCTGCCATTCAGTGGCTGTAATTTGTCTAGTGACACCATCTGGCTTGTTGGCACTTGAAGTTGTGATGATTCTTTTGCCATTGCAACTGGCATTGTCAAATGGCTAGAGTATTGATTATAGCTCTCATGCTAGTAACTGCTAATTTTCATGTACTATTGACTTTAATTAGTAATTTTATGCACTTTTGTCCCATGTATGTTAAAAATGTAAATATGCTTAGGTGTTTTGGTTATAGAAACTATCATGCAAGAACATACAATTTGAAGTACATTTTGAAGTAATGGAATGAAACCATTTTTTGCCGGGAATTTTTAGGAGAAAAAATTGAAGCTATTGTAAAAAATAGTATACATGCATTATTAATTTTTCCACCACAATTTATTGATATATTTTGATATTCTAGAAGATACAATAAATATATTTGATTTACTTATGAATTAGAAAAGTATAATTTAAACTATAGTTAAGCTTACTAACTGAAGTTCTTTAAAGCAGTTTACATTTTATTGCAAATGGAAATATAAACATCTGAGGTTTAAGAAATAAAGGATTTCTTTGTTTTGTTAAGCTTGAAAAACATAAAATTGAAGATATCTATGTGATGGTAAAACTGAATGAATGAAGCATAGTCAAGAATAGATACAAAGTTGTCACTTGAGAATCAAACAAGCCCCCAAGCAAAGAAGGGTACTAAATGTTCTTCTTTCCTTTGGTGAACATGATAGTCCCTCCAGAATGATGGTGCAGAAATACATCTTTTCTCACATTAAAGAGGTTTCTGCATATATCAGTTATAAGGTCTGATACTTGAGTAAAAATCTCATTACAAGTTAATAGAAAATATGATAAACTGATAAACAATGGCAACGTTTGAGCCCTTACTGTATTGCATTTGATATTCTAAACCATTGCTTTTCATGTGACTTGGGAATTCTTGGACTTGAAGCACATAACTCTTAACATTGCCAAGTTAAAAAAAATGTTCTAAACAAGAAAAGAAAAACGTTTTAAGGTTATTTATTTAACTTTTCCAGCTCTTTTATATTTTTTCAAGTATTTGGAAGAAAATGAGTGCAATGGGCAAAACTAAAAATAACTATTTTCTGCCTACATATATCTTACCTCTGCTAAGTTTTTCCTATGATCTTCATTAAACTATAATATCAAAAAAATCTTCCTTATAGTTCATTTAGGAGAGATGTAATTTATATAATAATAGCCAGGATTTTTCATTTGTCTTTGCTAGCATAACTTTAGTCTTATTTTGTACCCAATGCAAGAAGGCATAAAGAAAAATACAACTATATTAAAGTTTATGTTTAATTTTAATTCAAATGAAATTCAGTGTAAGTTTTATTCATTGCTTAATAATGGTGGTTTTTTGGAACTGGGTTAGTGTAGTCAGACATGAATTCAAATCTATTAGTGACATGCACAAAGCATGAGTAATAAAAGTGAAATGCCCTGGCTGAATGAATAAAAAGGAACACTTGTAATAAGAATGCTAAAAATTTGCGACAAATGTTTTATTCTCAGTTTTGCTCTCTAGAAGAAAATGTTTTCAGATTGTTGTTCTAATTGTTAATGATACATGCATCTTTTCCTGATGCTATATTGTTCTATAAAATATATATATTTTTAAATAGTATTCTGAGATACTTTATGTAAATTAACAAGATAATAAAATTATGTATATTATATGCATAATAAAGCAATCTTGCTCCTAAAAATAATCACAACTACAATTGTGTCTTTAAAAAAAAACTTTAAAAAAGTATAATATTTTCCTGGCATAAAAATATAGCAGTATGTTTTAGATGAAAGTATTTGAATAATGAAAGCTTGAAGTCTACTTTTATGGGAACCACTTAGATGGAGAGTCGCTTATAGCAAGCTGAATACTAAAAAAAATTATGAGCAAGTGTATATTCAGATGAGCAAGCATTTACACATTCTGGTCTTAAATAGTAAATTTAAAGTAAGCACTTTGATACATTCATAAAGTATGAATGTATTGTTTAGCCACAAGTGAAAAAAATAGGATGACATGATATTGATTTAAACATAGAACTTAGCCATGTAAGAAGGATTTGATTAGTCTTACTGCCAAATAAGCTTCTGACTTTTCTGAGTCACCTCTAAGAATATAGAACTTGGCTTTATATTGTGGTTATATTCATATAATCCTAGAGTAATTAGTTTAAAACTAAGATTTGTTGAATAGCATCACTCTTAGGTTCAAAGTAGGCAAGTGTAATAAGGTCTACTTAGCATGATGCTCAAAATAGACCAGTATGTTCTTTCTTCATTATAAATACTCCAGTAATTTTGCAACAAATGAAGATTTAAAATAGACATTTTCAAATTATTGCTGAAAACTATGTTTGAATATTATATCTATATGCGAAGGTCTTTGTAGCTGGACAAAATTAAAATTGTCTGAATAATAAGTGAATTGAACTTCTATTTAGGATCACAGATACAAAATTCATTATGAATAATGTCTACCTGAAATATTTGCCCCGATATTTTAAGTCTTTTTAACCATACAATTAGTCTGAAAAGCAAATCGCTCCATATGCAGCCAAATGAGTATTTCTGCATTACATGGTAGGCTGGGCTGGATTATTACTGAATAATCCTTTGATTCATGTTACTTCTCAAAAACAGTTTTTTGGGGGGTGAGCGGGTGGGAGTTTGAAGTGTTTCAGCAGGAATCTGGATAACTGCTCCCATAAGCAGGGTAGAGATTCTGTAAGGCGCTTTTAGATCCTAATCCTTATTTTTTATTCGTATGTATTTTCAGTTTAGACTATTTAGTAAAAAGGCTCTTCAATGAAAGCTTTATAATAAGTAAGTCATGATTGGTTATACATCTTTCTGAAATTGCATTATATCTTTTCAGCTGTAACTAAAATGTGCAGCTTAAATGTTTTCTTTAATCAATCTCATAGGATGCTGCCAGAACATTAAGATTTATGCCATCGTCCCCCCCCCCCCCAAAAAAAAATATCAAACTGCAGAATTGTTTTTTCCTTTCAAATATGGAGATTGGGGTTTTGTAGCATTTTTCTTTAGGAACATAGGGAGATCTGTGACCTTTGAGGACAAATTATGTAGAAAGAAAATATTTATATTCATTTAAAATAACCTCAGAAAAGAAATAGTCTCATTACACTGTTTGATCAATTTCTCAGAGGCTGAGCTGTAGCATGCGGCTGTTGCCATTGGGTGATGGAATACACTGAGAAGTGGCTAATGGTGATGGTGCTCATCAGAATAGGGTTCAGCCAGCGGTCAGCAACAAATAATTCAAGACTGTTTCTAAGTTTGTGGCTGGTGGAATTTGCTTTTCGCCCCAAGCCAGCAGTAGTGCTGAGCTGGCCTATTTGATTACAAGAGAAGCATATTTGCCTCTTAGCAACTGCACATTTGTGTAACTGATAGAACTCTACTGTCTCCAACAATTTTCTCTCTGCACTCTGCTTGTGATGGAGGAATAATGCTGTATTGTTGCTCGCATGTAAAATACCGTTTCAGAAGAGCCTACAAGCAGTTCTGTGTTTATCCCTTGTAGGGGTTACACTGCTGTTGAATAAATGTGTAAGAGAAAACTGTTTGCAAGCAGAATATTGTGGCATTATGTTGTTCTCTGCTAAACAACACTTAGCGTTTACTAACAAGTTCAATGTGATATGTTCACATTGCAACTTGACAGAATTATTCTTGGATTTTAATTTTTTTCCTGTTAAGTATCAAACCCATCATCTTCCTGTACGATCCAAGGGAATGCTTCTTAACCATAAAAATCTTATGTCTTTGTTATTATGGCAATATTTAAACAATTTACAATTTCCGCAGGAAATGAGCCTGTGGGAGTTAAGATGTCAGGAGATGAAAAGCATTTATAACCCAGATAGTTACAGCACCAATGAATGAAGACAGTTCAGGAAAGATGTTTTGAGTTTTATCACCGTAAGAGGCCAGATCGGGGAAATTGCACACTGGCTTTTTATGGCTTTATAGCTTTCTTTACACCAAAGCTATGCTTTGTCTTGTGAGCATTCCTAGTTAAATCTTTCCAAACAATCTTCTGCTTGACTGGTGGTAATTCTTACTACTAGTGATCTACAATAATAACTTAAGGAACATATAATATTATATGGTTTATATTTAAAGAAAATTCTTACAATTTGTATAGTTGGTGATAGTTAAAACAAGCTTGTGAGGACATGGGTGTTTTTGAAATTATCTCGGAGTTTTTGAAATACTTTTACTGCAGGATAGCATTTTTCAAATTTTAAAATAAAAATTTAATTTTAATTTTAATTCCAATATATGACATCAATTTGTAAAACTTTCCTTCTCTCACCACTTTTTTTCTTTTTTTAAAAGATCTGTTGATATAATTTTAGAAATAATGCAGTATGGTTCTGGAATAGCCAATTGACAGTTTTTTGTACATATGTTAAATATTTATCTATTGAAATAGTGAAAGTAGGTTGTGGTGTTTTTTTATTATAGTGCTGAAGTGATTTGTTCATATTTCTCAAACAGATTTTTACATGAGAAAAGTTGTACATATAAAACTTACTCATACATTTATAATATATTTTTGGTGTATGCAAGTACTGCAATCATCCAGAGTGAGAGAAACATTGACAGTTGTGTTAGATTGAAATTTGCACATGAGCATTTTTTTATAAAGAGACATCAAGAAGATTCGAGGCAAGAGTGTGTAATTTCTTTTAGTAGTGGATGGTGAAATTTGAATTGTCATCTATTGTTCAACTATACAGCATTTATTACAGAGGAATATTCTTTGTGTCAAAATCCTTTAGAGAAATGAATGGTAAGATTTTATGTAAACATCTTTTTAAAAGAAGTGTAAATGAGAGGCAAAATTTCTCCCATCTTTCTCATTATTTTCTTTTCATTGATTCATAAAGATTGATCCTTGAAAAATGTCCACATCGGTCTTTTAGCATCAGTAAGAATACTCTAAATGAAATGGATGGAAATTTTAGATCCATATGCGGAATTATTTCTGAAAAAGTAATTAAATAGTAAAACAATCTTATTTATACTATATAAATATTAGTAATACCTCTTAGAAGAATATTTTTCTCGCATGTTGTATGTAGTAGTTCTCTTGGGTAGAACTAGAAAACTTGTTACAGTAAAACTATGAACCCATATCTAGCAAATGAGACATAGCTTTTTTTTCTTTTTCCTTTGGCTAAGTAGATTTAATTTTCCAGTCTGTCATTTGGTAGAATGCTGAGGTTAGCATTGCTAATTAGACTTTCTGTTCCATTATATCATCCAATAAACCTTCATGCCTGTGTGGTGTTTCTATCATTTTCCATCTTCATATTTTGGTTATGCTTTGGAAATAACTTTTACATCATGCACATATTCCTGTGTTGTTGTTTTTTTTGCATGGGAAAATTATCAAAGATTGCAAAAATAATATTACTTCCATAACTCTATTAACTGTGGAGTTATTATGGTCCAACTGTTACACAAAATCAAAAATCCCTCTTGCATAACTTTTTCAATGCTTCCCCACCTCCCCTTTTTGAGCAATGAATTGCCTGTGTGTCTGGTTTGCATGAAGATTTCCTGGAGCTTTTCATACCAGATGGGTCAGTGCTGTCATTTTAATAGCATTAAGAGGAAATTTTGGTGGCAAGGAGTTGCTGAATTTGATACCGAATATTATGCCCTACTTTTATACCCCACAATACATTGGTTCAAAAAAAAGTACTGAATGATGCATTTTTCATTTCATTTAAAGATGGATTTGTTGAAACTGCTCCCTTTAAAGTTCACAATTAAGTAGATTCATCCCAAAATGACATCAGTGACTCTAAAAGTGAGGTTCCGCCAGAGAAAGCAGTCAGAAATAAAAAAAATAAAAGCACAACTCTGCTGTGCCTATATGGTCAAAGACATAAATGTAACATAAAAGGAATAACACTGAGAAGTCTTGTAGTTCATTGGTTGTTCAATTTTCCTTATTGTATGGAGCATCAAAGAGGTGGTTTGTTTGACAAAATAATTTACTTGGACATATTAAAAGTTTCGTGTTCATATTTGGGATATATATCATCATTTTAATACTGAATTGCTTCTGGTAAAGAAACCTTTAAAACACAAGGGCAACAACATCAAATCAGACTATGTATATTATATTCATAAATAAAGAATTTGGAATCTGATCCTGCAAATGTTGCTTGGCTAGAACAAATTAAAATCTTAGAGAAACAATTTGTCCATTGTATCCAGATAGATAGATAGATATTTATTTATATGCCTCTGTAAAATTTTTATACATAAGTATTTTTCTGTATTTAGAATTATATTGTGCTATGCTCTTTTGACTTTCACGAATGAAATATGATTATGTTTTGCATATTGTTCCATATAACAGTGTAGAACATTTAGAACTTATATTGTTTGTACATGTTTGTTTATTGATATGTTCACGCTTTGTGCCTTACCATTATCTTTCTATGTATAATGAAATAATGGATAGTTAGAAATTATTCTTCCTCTATATATTCTAGAACTTGGGTTATTTTACTGTAGTAACGTGGTAAAGAAATGTACTGTGTATTTCAAAAAAGAAAACAGTTCACATAATTCATTTTTTAGAATTCATAACAACACACACAAATATGAGAAGGTAGTAACCAGCAAAGATGTTCAAAAAGGATAGGTTGCTGTCATAGATCAGTCAAAATGGATTAACAATTATAAATATATAATTAGGATTTAAACTTTTTCACTGCTTTAAATCCTAGCTCACTGTTGAACTTAAGACAGAAAGTTAAGTGTACAGTTAAGTTACAGAAGAGCATATGTTTTTGATAGAATAAAACAGAAAAAGTTGAGTTTAAGGACCAGCTAGATAGGTTTTGTAATTCCCAAAAACTGATTGAAAAATTGACAATTACTATTTATCCTCTACTTTCAAAGATACAGGAAAGTCCTTCTTCCATGTCCAGCCTGAATACATAGCATACATAGAGAACAGAATGTTCCATTACAACTGTGCTAATTTCAATTAATTTTTGATTAGCTAGAATTTTAGAAGTTTAATTAGAATTTAATAACCTGTGTTGTCATATTGGTGAAGACAACAGGAAATATGTGGTGCTGATGCTGTAAATTGACTGGTTGCACAGATTATTTTGTTATATATGATGGCTACATCATTTAAAAAACACACATGACATTTCCCAATAATGAGTGATTATTTACTACAATTTTTACTTCAACCTTTTTTATAGGGAGTGAAATCCACAAAAAGAAAAAGAAACTCAGTTAATTTACATATTGATGAAGGAGATACAAGAGGTGTGTTCCAAATAATAGAAGTGATTTGGGCGCACTCTAGAGGCAGGAGAAAAGAGTGAGCAAAGTGGATATCATTGTTACTGCTAAATGGTTTTATTGATGTGAGAGTGAAATTGATTCATTTTGAGGAAAAGAAAAAAATGTGTAGAAAAAGCTCCTTAAAAGTGTAGTATATTTTTCTTTAAAAATTATTGTTTCATTCTGTTAATTGATGTTTGATTATAATAACTTGATAGAAGCATTTCTGTATTGAATTCTGAAAGTTCGGAATTTTTAGCAAACACTTCCAGATTGCCTTCTGTCTGCTTTGCAAAAACTCTTAATTAAATGGGCCATCCTTAAATTACATCGTTAGCTCAGATTAAAAAGAAAAAGCCTGAAGAGGAACAATTTAATTGTTTTAAAAACACTGTCTACTTTTTATATGAAAATCTGAAAACACTTCTTTCCTGATCAAATAATTTATCTAATGTAAAATCTTCCATACATTTTGTATAAATTAGTTTGGGTCACTTTGGAATTCAAAAGTTTTTCTCTCGTAACCTCAAAAGTTGTTGGGGAAAATCCATTTATTCCTGCATTCATAGTTTAGATTATAGTTCTCATGCTTCTTGTATTAAAAAGATGTTTTAAGCTTAATGAGGATATTCATGCCAGAGAAAATGAGGCTGTATAGAGGTCATCCTTGAACTGGAGAAAGTCCCAAATTTCAAAGAAATAAAATAGAACATGACATAAGCTATTATTCCCATCTTATTACAGATTGTGGACTACTATCAAAATACTTGGCAAATAGTCTTCATCCTCATACTCCAGTACATTTCACTTAATGGAATGTTTGTGTGACATCACTTTTACAAAGAAAAACAATTAAAAATGAATATTCCAAACTAGATATTCTGTGTTTATTGTTATTTTCACTGGATCATACTATGTGAGATATGTAGTGAAATTCTATCCTGAACTACCTGGGATTACATTCCTTTAATAAATAAATTATATTTATTCTAGGTAAATATGGACAGCTAGACTTTTTCTAATAATATCTAGATGATATGTCTTGTATATTATTTTTTCTACATTGTGCCTAAACTAAAGAGTACAAATTTGGAGGACTGTATATAATAGTTGGGAAGTTGAACATGATGTAATCAAAATATGTTCATGAGAATGAAGGACAATTTTGTTTGTTGGAGACACCCTAAGTTACTTGTCTTCATAAAAATTATTCAGAGAGTTTTACCAAAATGGAAAGAACAGGTTCACAATCTAAGAATATCTATTTGTCTGGAAAGGAAGACAGAGATTACAAAGGAAGTCCAAGTAAGTCCACGTTTAAAGAATGGAGAACTGGGAGATGAAAGATGATATCAGTAATAGGCTAAAGAACCCAAAGCAACTGTGTCATTTTCCTTTCTAATAATAAATAATTTGGCTTGTCGATAAGCAAACAAAACAAGATCTATACAGGTATATTGCTAGCAGGATAGTGGCTACTGGCCCTTGTGAAATAAACTTTAGGGATCTAAAAGCTGCAGTTATTCCCTCTCATGGAAAAATAAAATATAAGCTGGAGGAAGAGGAGGAAAGATCAAGACTACATCTCTTAGAAGGCAAATGTTACTGGGGTAGCCAAGTCAATAATTACAGGCAGCTGGATCAGAAGCACCATTAAGACATACCTCCTGGCAGCTAAAGCAAGGAATTGTCACTATGTCTCTGCTCTTATTGCATTTGTAGAGTGCTGCCTGAACGCCTGTTTAAAATCACCTGTTCCTTCCTAAGTAAGGAGGGCTCAAATGAACATTTACAGGATCATGCAAGGATTTGTTGAGCATTTGATGGATAAAATCCCTAAAATTTGTTCTCAATTGGAATTCAAATACTGATTGGGTCCATTGAAGATGCCCAGGAAATAGACTTACCTAGTTATCTGGGAGCTGTTTGACCCTGTTAGATTGAGGAAGTAGACAAGCCATAGACAAACTCCTGTGGCAGCTAGTTGTCATTTGTTTATAAGATCTTTGGCCGCCTAGTTTGAAAAAGCATACAGGAAGGTGACTTGTAGGTGACTCTAGGAGAAAGTGTTCCTGGTACCATTTAAGGAAGGCTTGGTGTGCCCTTTCCTTAAAACACCTTCATTGGAACACACCTGCCTGAACAATTTCTTTCTAGTTTTCCATCTCCCCTTTTTATGAAAGGTGGAAGAAAAAGCAGTTGTATAGCAGCATCAGAAGGTCCTGGATGAAATGGATTTCCTTTCAGTTAGCTTTCACACCTGGTTATGGGACAGAAATGGTGGCATTGATTTCACTTGTAGAGTCTCTTGTATATGGGAGTGGGATGGAAGTAGTGCATATAAATCTTTCTAGGTAAAAAAAAAAAAAAACCAAAGCAAGAGATTTTGATTTAAAGATTCAAGAAATATTTGCCAAAAGCTTAATTAAGAGAAGTTGTAAAAAGGTTTCAAAATGGACAAGAGGATAACCTTTTTTATACTATTATTGTTGTTATTTGTATTGTTTGTATTGTGTTGTTATTTGGTGAAATTATTAAGCCAGTTAAAGAGACAAGTCCTGTGTAAGAATGTTTTTGTTATTCTTAAGGCAAATGTACAATTGGTGGAATGTACATAAGAAAATATAAGGTAAAGAATCATACTGTGACATATAATTCTCATAGAGATGTGATGCCTATTGTGGCTAAAGTTACAGCTACTAAAATGAAAGTTGCATATAAAAATTGAGAGTTACCTTTTAATTTTGCCTAGTGTAAAAATTGCTGCTAGGAAAATGGCAAGAGAAGGAAGGATGGACCTGTTATGGAAAAATAGTTGCACAAAATATACTTCAGAAATGTTTTAAATAAATGATAAATAACTTTGATCAGATTGGAAATGAAATTGATGCTTTTGGAAAAAAAGATTGAATGAAACATCGATAAAGTTTAAAGATATGAGAGAAGATGTTAAAAAAAAATGGAAAGGTCCTCAAAGCAAATATCTGGGGTAGAAAAACAAACTAATATTATAGAAAATTGTGACTACAGTTGTGACTGCATACAAAATACAGGTTGTATATCTCTGATTTAGAATAACTAGAACTGTGATCTCTTTAGAACCCTAAAGAGATCACAGTTCTAGATATTCTAAATCAGAAATACACAACCTGTATTTTGGTTGTTAGGGATTTGGTGTGGCATACTGGGAGCAGCACTGAGCTCTGTAAAGTAGGGTTTACTTTATGGGTCAAATTAAGCAATTAAATAAAAATGATATTTTATTTAATAAATTCATGGAATCATATGACTCCAAGGGATCTTAAAGATCTTCTAATCCAACCTCTGCCTAAGGCAGGAGACCTTATTGCATCCTGGACAAATAGCCATCCAATCTTTTCTTAAGGACATCCAGTGATGGAACAACTCCAGAAGATAAGTTATTCCTTTGATTAATTAGTTAATTGAAGTTGAAGTTAAAATAATTTAGCATGCCAACTGCCAATATATTTATTTTTTATTTCAAACATATACAAAACTACAGTTCAGCAGCAATTTTTGGATGGATTTTGAATCACACTCATTTTTTTAGCAGCCATATATAATTTGTACTTTTGCTTTCAGTGATTGTGGCCTAGATCAGTTAATCACTGATTTGACCAGACTGGCAAGAAGTTCATAGTTCAAAAACTAGTGTTTCTAGGTCAGGAGGAAAAAGTAATCGGACTACTATGCCATTTAATTTATATACACATTGCAAAGAGGATTTTACCCAATCTCAACTGATGTGACCTAAAGAATTTCTAAATAAATGAAATTATTTTTTGTTTGTTTATTTATTTTCACAAGTGCCAAAACATGTGAAATGTGTCAGCTTTCTGGCATGTTGTAGCAAATATTTTCTCAAAATTATTCGAATATTTTCATTAGTGAAAATTTATAAACAAATAAGAAAGACACTATCAGCTGTCATCTAAATGATAGGTAACAAGTGGTTGCCATTCTACTCCATTAAATACAGAAATCACACCATGACCAACATCTGTTTCAGAGTTCACTTTCAGATCTGTTCTGAGGAAGTTAGCAGCATGGCTTCCAAAATGGCTTCCAAAATGTCAGCATATAGTCTCACCCAAACATCATTTCTCCAATAAATAAATGAGTTTGCTGCAAAGATAATTTAAAAGAAAAATTTAATTTGTACAGAATGCTTAGCAGCAATTAATATTCTACAAATTCTACAGTGCCACAAACTTAACTATTATGATTATTAAAAGATTAGAAAAGTTCCCCAAATGCTTACAAGAATGTTAAAAAAGGCTTCCATCTGAAAATGAAATAACTTAGGCAAGAATTGATGAAAAAAAGAAAGATACACTTATCTTAAAACACTTAAGATATGCAAACTTATGAAATTTGGGGAAAGGAATAAAATGTAGCCTTTGATATATTTATTGTTAACACTATGAAACTTAACAATAAATGTATCAAAAACAATTTTCAGATACAGTATATTCTCCAGTTTATAATATCTTTTATTTGGGATGACATATTGTGATCCTATAAAGATGATGAAAGGTTGGCTTCAATCATCCAACTTCTGGTAGTAAAATCTGCTTTTTACAATATAGCAAATACTTATAATCAATATTTTAAATCCTTGAACCTTTCTGTACATATGTATGTATCTCAACCTGAATATATTTGTTGATGGCCCTGATTTCCAGTAAGTTGCATTATCTTCTTAATTTGCATAATTTTGATTCCTGGTGATAAAAACAATTTAAACTCCTGTTTACAAACTGTTAATGTAATCAACTCAAGTAGAAAATTTACCATGACTTTATTCCTAATTGGTCCTGGATTAAATATCCATGTTTATTTCTTAGTAACATTTCTTATCAATTGCTGATTAATTGAATACAGTAATATCCAAAGTCAGTCAATATTCCTGCTTTCTCCCCAAAACAGATAAGACCATTCCCCAATTAAATGTATTAAGTCCATTCCCCACTCTCCTTCAAGCTTCTTAAAAAAGACCCATTTGCCACACAGAGAGTTCTTTGCTGTTGCATAAAAGCACAAGGTTGAACTTCAGAAAGTCAATTCTATCATTTCTGAGTCGATTATTTCTGAATATTTTCCAGTCTGTATTGTTTCTGAATCCATATTTCTTCCCAATAAGTCTGCTTTGAAAATAAGTTCCTTTTGTGGGTTTAAAGTATTTAGCGTTCAAAATGTTTTCCACAGTCTTTATGAGTTCATCAAACTTTAAAAAAAAATTCAGCTAAAGATTGCATGTTGCTATTTCTCTGTGTTCCTCAAGTGTCAGTTTCTACTTTCTGTCTGTAATCTGATAGGTTGTTGCTCAATGGACTACATAAGTAGACCAAGGAATAAACAAAAAGAACAGGGAAGATATTTTCTATTTTCATCCAAAGTCTATTTTTGAAAGTTAATAAAATGTGGATTCCCTGCAGTAGATCATCAATAATATATAATTCAAATATAAACACTTTCACCATTCAAAGGTGCATATGGAAAGCAGAAGTTCATGAGAACAGTATATAAATCAAAGAGAGAAAACAGAAAACACAAAATCCAGCAAGGTTTTAAAAAAAATCAGTGTTTGGCCAGTTATTTGAGCATTCAGCCAGTTATTTCAAGATAAAAAACAAAAACAAAAGTTCAAAAAGTGAAATTTAAAATCCCAACCATTCTTACAAAATATTCTGCTGGAGGAAAGAAATGTAAAAAAACCCCAAAACTTAATTTTCCAGCTGCTCCCATAGGGAGCTTCAGTCTTTCAAATTTTCCCTTCCTGGGTGTGTCCACAACCATACAAAAGTAATATTGGATTATTGCTAAGTATCCCAATTCAAACCCAGAGGGCAAGACTAACAAAGAACCAGCTCTGGCAACAAACAGCAGTTGGTAGTAAGAGAAAAAAAAGTCCCTTATTCAGTAGCCAGCCTGGGGAGTTATACTTCATGCTGACCAATTCTTGTTTTTCCTTTCTCTTTTCTCTATTATTTCTTCTGTTATAGCTCGTTCTTTCATTTTAGCTTCTTTTTAAAATATCAGTTACCTCCTTTAACCAAATCGTGTCTTTTTTGTATTTCTTCAAGTTAGCCTATATCCAGAACTACATGTGTCAGGAATTAATTGATTCAATGCAGTCTGCTCATTGATAGAAACATATCTGATTGGATTGAAATCAGAACTTATGCCTATAATTTGCTATTCAAACTTCATATCTGCTGATGATCTTGGTTATACCGGTAGCTGTTATTTTCTGTTTTATTATTTTCTAAGAGGTATTTCTTGATTAGGTATTCTTTTGTCTTTTTGTTCTTCAGTTCCTTTTTTGTCATCTGTTCTAGCTTGCTTGCATCTGATCTTAACTTGCTAATCTTATTTTCCTGTCTTATCTTACATTTTGGTGTCACACTGTGACTTTTTTCTTCTTTGTTTATTTTGCATTCCAGGCATTCAGTTATAAATGCAGATATGCTGTACATTAATTGGTTTGTTTCTTGCAGTGAATTGGTTCTTATATTTGATAGTGTAGTATCTTTTAATCTTGTACTATTTCTTTGAAACAAGCTTCAATGCAGCCAGTCTTATTCTGATGTTATTGTGCTCTTCTAGATGCTCAGTATTTGTTTCAATTCTACTACTTCGTTAAGCCCATGTCACACTGCACCAACGGATGCAAAGAGGATGTAAAATGGATAAAAAAGCTTGCCATCCGTTGGAAAACGCAATGCATCCATTGTGTACTCACTGCGTACGTCTTTCATACGCTCTATCCATCAAACATCCGTCTACTGCTATTTCATCTGCTCAAAAAGTTTTGAGCTGCACAAAACTTTTTGAGCGGATGAACTTTCCACCACGTACGATCTACATCCGTGACACATACGGGCAACAAACGTTCTATGTCCATTGTCATCCGTTACACGTCCGTTGTATCCTCTCGGCATCCTCTGGGCATCCGCGCAACTCACATCCACTCGGGTGGAAAGCGGAAAGAGGGAGGAAGCAAAAGGTATGTGGAACGTCCACACAGCGTTCGTAGCACGGACATAGAAAGAATGAAGGCGGATGCAGCTCGGATATAAAGCATTAAAACGGACAAAACGTTCGCATATCTCGGATATTTAGGATGTCTGGAGGATGTCTAGAAATCCTTACCCATCCCACAGCTATCCATCCCACAGCTCTCCTTACCCATCCCACAGCTATCCATTCCACAGCTATCCTTACCAATCCCACAAGCATGCAAAGGCTTAACCCTTTTTTCAAAGTTTTTCCCAACACTTTATTAAGTAAAAAAAATGAACCAAGTGTGTGAAGCAAAGATAACCTTTATTAATAACAAACTGTATGACTTTATTAAAAAAGCAAAATGACCCAAGTAAAGTGTCTTTAAGCAAAGATAAGGTGAACAGGTAACAACTCAGTCTCTGGCACTCTTCTCAGTCACTCTGAGGCGTGCCCATGGTCTCAGATGTAAAGGGGCCAGGGACTGTGGAGGTGGCTGTTGCTGGAGTGCTGGTCTGAGGCACCATTGGGGTGCCTGGCCCCAAGAGTACAACAGGAGATGGTGTGTGGAGGAAGCTCTCAGAGAGCTGACTCAGTCCCGTGAGGTTGAGAGGCCCTTCATCAAGTACCTGGGATGTGAGGCCCAAGATTGATGACAGATGTTCTGACGAAGGGCTTGGCTGTGGGGTGGAGGAAGGAGGAGTGTAGTGGGGCTGTCTGGTCTGCAGCTGGGTCAGCTGAGGCGTCTGTGGCGTACGATGAACCTGGGCCTGGACTGGGAAGGCTGCCTCTGCTGTGGGAAGTCCTGGTAGTGGTAGGCTTGGTAGGTGAGGGGCTGCTGAAATCCATGGAAGGGCTGTGACATCGCCTGGGGTGGAGGAGCAGACCTGGAGTGGCTAGGAGCAGGTACAGCTGGTCCTGGAGGGTGGTGCAGAAGAGCTGTGATCCTCTCCTTTATCGCCTGGTACTGGGCCTCGGGCATGTCCATGAGGGTCTGGCTCATGTATGTGATGAAGGGCTTGCAGTTCGAGGGTGGTATGTCGAAGTGGACCAGCTGGGAGAGGAGATCTGTGCTGGCTTTGATTGTGTCCCTGATCTCCAAGAGGACAGTGTGGCTCTGTCCCTCCGGTCTGCCTCTCTGCCTGCTTTCTGTGGAGGTGGAGCTGGGGGTGGGGGTGGGTTGGTCTCTGGTGGCTGCTTCTTCTTGCTCCATCTGAGACAGGGGATCCTCCACGTCCTCCAACACGGGAAGTGCAGCTGTCGGGGGGGTCTCTGTCGTGGGGCCCTCCAAAGACACCTGCCTGGACAAGGTAGCTGTCTCCTGGCTGGAAGAGGAGTGGCTCTCTGTGGGCTGTCTGAGGGAGAGGGTTGACAGAGGGACTGCTCCTCAGTGGCGGATCTCACCCTCCAGGAAGCTGCACCTGGCCGTGACATAGGTCTCCCGGTCAGTGAGCTTTACAGCGGCCTGCCCGGATTTCTTCAGGTGCAGCTTGCCATACCAGGTGTGCATGTGCTTCCACCATCCAAGGAGTACATCTGAAGTGTAGCCCAGGCTCTCCGCCTTCTCTCTCCACACTGCCTGCTTCCTCTTAGTGTCGTGATAGAGCCTGTGGCCCTTCTTCCACAGGTACTCATTCTCCCTCAGCCATTCCAGCACCTCCTCCTCATGGTCTTCGGAAATGGAGTACTGTTTCCTCTCTCCCTTCTCCTTGCCTTGCCTCTTCCTCCTTCTGGCAGGGGCTTCAAGGCCTTCAGCAGCAGGGCTTTGAGGGCCTTAGGGCTGGTCCATCACAGCAGCACCACCAGCACCACCACCAGCAGGAGAAGCACCAGCAGCAGCTGGAGAAGCACCAGCAGCACCAGCAGAAGAAGCACCAGCAGGAGAAGCACCAGAAGCACCAGCAGCACCAGCAGCAGCACCAGCAGGAGAAGCATTAGCAGCACCAGCAGGAGAAGCACCAGCAACAGCACCAGCAGGAGAAGCACCAGCAGCAGCAATACCAGGAGCACCAGCAGCAGCAGCAGAAGCACCAGCAGCTTCAGAGTCAGCGCCAGGGTGTGGGATGGTGGTTCCGTTCTTCTTGCCAGGGCTGGCAGGAGTAGGCACAGGCTTCCTCTTCTTCCCCATGGTGTTCTCTCAAGATGTCTCTGGCAGCAGGCCTTTCCTCTGAATGCTGACTGCTTGCGAGCTGCATCCTTTTATATCCGTGGAGCTGACTCAATTCATCCTCCTCTCATGCACAGTGAACACTTCACATCTGCCATGCATCCGCTATGCATCCTATAGGCGTCCGTGATGCATCCGCGTCATCCGCTACGCATCCTCTCCTTCCACTACGCAGCCGCTTTGCTATTCTCCCCCGGAAGCCCTGTGGATGTGTCATCCGCTTCCATCCACTTCCATCCGCTAGGCTTCGTACGAACATCCGCTTTACATCCCCGCTACATCCTCCCCACGTCCGTTCCTTTCCGTTGTTGTCCGCTCTGTTTATGCAAATTTGGGGCACTTTTGAGAGAGGATAACAACGGATGGAAATTTTGCTCGTCCGCTGTGTCCTTTGTGCATACGTTTTGCATCCGTCGGCCAGTGTGACCTAGCCTTTAAGCCCATGTCACACTGAACCAACGGATGCAAAGAGGATGTAAAACGGACAAAAAACCTTGCCATCCATTCGAAAACGCGATGTACTCACTGACTCCGTTTGGCTTCCTCTCTATCCGTCCAGCATCTGTTTATGGACGTTTCATCCGCTCCGAAAGTTTTGGGCTGCCTAAAACTTTTGCGTGGAAAATGTATCCAGTTCGTCCGTTCTGCATCCGCTACGCATCCGCTACACATCCGCAATATCCGCTAGGCGTCCGCTACGCATCCACGCAGCTCCATCCGCCCGGACGCAGGGAGGAAGCGGAACGGATGCAGAACGGATGTCTAGCGGATGCAGAATGGAAAAAAAGCGTTTAAAATGGAAAAAACGTTCGCAGAGGGGACCTATCTCGGATATTAAGGATGTCTAGAGGATGCCTAGAGGATGCCTAGCGGAAAACCTATACTGCCTATAAAAAGGGGGAGCAACTCGCCTGCATCTCACTTTCAGAACAGCAGCCCAGCGGTGCAGACCTCTGCAGCCTTCATCTGCCTCTTCCTCTTCCACAGCATCCAGTCATGTCCACCGTGGATTGTAACAAAGTCCTTTCGGCAGCCACCATCGTTCTGCAACAGTGCGAAGCCATCTGCAGGCTCTGTGAACACTACTGCGAGAAGAAAAGGAGCCACCCAAAAAGAGTCTGGGTCCAAAGATGGTTCGCCAGAAGAGCAGAGGACAGACTGTACAACAAGCTGATGGTGGAGCTCAGGAGCGAAGACACTCGGGCGTTCCAGAACTTCATGAGGATGCCTCCAGCCATGTTTGACAAAGTTGTGCAGCGGCTGACACCCAGGTTGACCAAGGCAAACACCAGCTTCCCCCCCCAGCCTGGAACCTGGGCTCAAGGTGGCACTCACTCTGTGCCATCTGGCCTCAGGGACCTCCTACAGGAGCATGCAGTACGGCTGGAGGGTGCCATCCAACACCATCAGCATTGTGGTCAGAGAAGTGGTGCATCGAAGAATACAAGGAGGAGTTCCTCCAGTATCCCTCCACTGAAGAAGGATGGAAGAAAGTTGTAGAGCAGTGGTATCAGAAGTGAAACTTCCCCCACACCGTTGGAGCCATAGATGGCAAGCACGTGGCCTGCAAATCTCAGTCAACTCGGGGTCCACTTATTTCAACTCCAAGGGCTTCTTCAGCATTCTCCTCTTCGCCATGGTCGATGCTGACTACAAGTTCATGTACATCGATGCTTCAGGCAACGGCTCCATTTCAGATGCCCAGGTATACAACGCCAGTCACCTCAAGGAGGGGCTGGAATGCAACCTCATTGTGGGCTTCCCAGATCCAGAACCCCTGCCCAACGACATACAAGATTTGCCCTACTTCATCGTGGGGGATGACGACTTCTCCCTCACAACCTACCTCATGAATCCCTACACCTCCAGACTCCTCACCTGTGAAGAGAGGATCTTCAACTACGGGCTGTCCAGGGCAAGGTGGGTGGTGGAGAACGCCTTTGGCATCCTGGCCAACAGGTTCCAGGTACTTCTCATCACCATGCAGCATTGCCCAGAGACCGTGAGGAGGATCATGGAAGCTTGCTGCGTCCTGCACAATCTCATGTGAACCTGCTACCCAGTCTTGCAGAACAGGCTCGTGGACCTCCAACAAGCCAATGGGGACATGGAGCCTGGGGAATGGAGGCAAGGGTGAAACCTGTTCGACACTGAGGATGTGCAAGGCCCCAACAGAGCCTCACATGAAGGGAAGAAGCAGCGCAACCTCCTGAGACACTGGTGCAACTCCCCAGCTGGAGCAGTGGAGTGGCAAGACAGGATGGTAGATGCTTAATGGATGCTTTCTTCAGCCTGTCTCATCACACGGATGAGATTGGGCCATGTATGTTTGGTTGGGCTACAATGAACAGGGTGTTTAATAAAGAATTGTGTTTATGTTGACATGTGTGGATAATTATTACATTATTATTGATAATAAAGGGCCGTAGGTGTGGCACCTGGGAGGCTGGACCATACAGTCCCACTATGCTTGCACTGGAGGCTTATCTGTCCCCTGCTATCCTTACCCATCCCACTGTTATATTAACCCATCCCACAAGCATGCAAAGGCTTAAACCATTTCTAAAAGTTTCCAGCAAGACTTTATGAAAAAAAAGAAATGAAGCAAGTGTGTGAATCATAAATAGACTTTATTAACAACAAGCTATAAGACAAAAATGAGTCTCTGGCACTCTCCTTGGTCGCTCAGTCTCAGGGGTGAAGGGTGCAGGTGCTGTGGAGGTGGCTGGTGCTGGAGTGCTTGTCATCAGCTCCTCCAGAAGCAGAAGCACCAGAAGCGCCAGCCCCAGAAGAGCGAGCCCGTGCTGCAGAAGCCCCAGCAGAACCAGAGTGAGGGCCAGGGGGCGGGATGGTAGCCCGGTCCCTCTTTCCAGGGCTGGCAGCAGATGGCTGAGGCTTGCTGTGCTTCCGCATGGTTGTGGGGTTGCTGGCTGGCAGGGAGGCTGGTAGGAACCAAGGCTGGCAGGCAGACATGAACCAAGGCTGGCAGGAAGACAGGCAGCAAGGCTGGCAGGCAGACCAGCTGGCAGCAAGGCTTGCAGGCAGGCTGGCAGGGAGACTGGCAGCAAGGCTGGTAGCAAGGCTGGCAGCAAGGCTGGCAGGCAGACATGCATGCAGGGCAGGCAAGGCAGTCGATGTGTCCGGCAGCAGGTCTTTCCTCTGAATGGCGACCTGCTTCCGAGCTGCTTCCGTTATATCCGCGGGGCTGACGCAATGCATCCTCCCCGCATGCGCAGTGAATGCCAGGCATCCATTAGGCTTCCGCTGTGCATCTGCTAGGCTTCCGCTCTGCATCCGCTTCATCTGTTCGGTGTCCGCTCTGCATCCGCTCTTTCCGTTCCACGTCCGCTTCGTTGAGGCCCCCCCGGAAGCCCTGCGGATGTGCCACCCACTCCTATCCGCTCCCATCCGCTTCCATCCACTGGGCTTCCGTTCCACATCCTCTTTGCATCCGCCCTGCGTCCTCCCCGCGTCCGTGTTATCTGCTCCGGTTATGCAAATTTTTGCCCCTTTTGAGAGCGGATAACAACGGATGGAATATTTTGCTCGTCCGCTGTGTCCTTTTTGCATCCCTTGGCCAGTGTGACATGGGCTTTAGTAAGAGGTTTAGTTATTTTTTCTGAAGCAGAGGAGAGGGTGCCTGATTTCCAAATGAATACAATTCTACATCTCTGCTGGGTTCCTCTACTACTCTCCCTGGTTTGCGTCTACGGTCTGAGTTACTTCTGACAAGACTTTGAATTTTTTCACCCTTGGTAGACCATTCTGCCTCTGAGAATACTTTATTTCGCATTATAAATCTACATATAACCACTAGATTCTGTTATTTCTGACTCTGGATGTTGTTCTTTCCAAAACTGGAGCATTGTTTTCTAATATTTTTTTGTTGGATTTAATCTCTAATAACAAATCATTATTTTTTTATTTTCAATTACTGTATATTTGTGATGGTAAATACTGTTTCTTCTTGTAGTTCTGCTGGTCCTGGTTACTCAGTCAACAGTCCTTAGTCCAATAGCCCATTTTTGACCAAATATTCAGCAACTCCAACATCTAGCATGATCCTTGTTAACCTGGGGGCTTGTAGTGAATGAGTCAAAGTAGATTTCTGTAATTTCTCACCATATTTTTATGTGAGAGACACTCTTTGTCTGACTCCTCTAATTATGAAAGACCTATCCAGTATGGTTGAATCTCTGGCATATCTCTCATCTTTCTCAGAGCATACAAACCCACGTCAAGAGGGTGTCTCACTGTGGATTGTCGTAGTTTTTAAATTTATTTGCAATCCATATTTAGTCCAAATCAATAACTCATATATATCAAGATAAATATTTTCTTATACATTCATCCACATTTATCAAATTTCTTACTATCTTCACCTGGAACAAACTGTCAGAAGAATGATAATAATGATAATGATGTTTTATCACATTCTAAACCTTACACCTGGTAGGTTTTATAGAGATGCCCTGGGAGATTATGGCCTTAAGGATGCCCAATTTAGGGTAGCCCAACAGCTTGTGGATATTGACTTGCAATATCTACTTGCCAGAACAAACAAAACTTGCTCCCCTCTGATCTTCAGCCAATTTAATAATTATGGACTGAGGATGGCTTCTTATTTTTACACTCTAACCATTCCCAAGTATAGAAGAGCTTTCTCCCTAGCTCGCTTTAATGTCTTGCCCTGAGGGCTACTGGGTGGGCGATTTAAGAGGCTCCCGATTAACAAGCGGCTATGCCTCTGTGACAGAGCTGAGGTTTAAACTATGGAGCATGTCCTTTTATATTGCCCTATGTGTAATGTAGGCAGATCTAAGTTACTGTCTCTCCTTGAAACAGACCCTTCTAGACCCAATGTTAGTAATTTGTTCTTATATTGTCTAGGGGATGGCTTATCATAACATCACTTCTCAGGTTTCCAAATTTTTAAAGAGTTGTAACCATCAGAGGAGAATGCTGTAATTCCCCTTAGTCATGTTGTGACTAATTGTTCATGATTAATTTTCCCATGTTCTTCTTTTGTTGTACTTGTGTTTTGGTCTGTGACTGCAAATAAAGTATTATTATTATTATTATTATTATTATTATTATTATTATTATTATTA
>BLBF01000019.1:36122458-36179883 GCA_015471245.1 Laticauda colubrina
TATTATTATTATTATTATTATTATTATTATTATTATTATTATTATTATTATTATTATTATTATTTTGTTTTGTTGTTGTTGTGTTGTTATTATTATTATATTAAGACATTCTAAACCTCAAAATCAAATAAACAAAGAAAGAATCTGGCCACATTCTGGTATCTGGTACTTATGTGTATACCTAACAAAGCTTGGATTACATCTAAAGGAATATTTATATATTTCAAAGACTGATAGTTGTCCTGCAGCAAATTGTAGTCCAAATGGAAAAATGTCAAAAGTATATTATAAGCCCTTGAATTATCTCTCAGATTTCAAGAAGGACTTAAATGACTAGGCCAGGTGTATCCAAATAAAAGGGCAGGTTTCTCCTCCTTTTCTTGTTGAATTGCCTAGAAGCCTTCAGTTATAAAAAATAAACACAATGTACACTTGGATTCATTTTTTTAAAAAGCAGTTATAGTCCTCTTCTGATAGAGATATAACAAAGATACTTATTTGTAATTTAGTACTTAAAATAAGGCATGAATATATTTATTAAATGAGAGGGAAAATAGAACTGTACTACATTGACAATCTTGTTACCTCAGAGGGTAAAAGTGCAGATCAGTAGCTTTTTAAGCTGATCAAATGATTCTGACACTTTGATATGATTTGGGTCACTCAATAAACTGAATTATTCTGAGATCTTTGGGAAAGGAATCTGTTTTTTTCCCTTATCCCGACTTCAGTGATGGATCAACAAACTCTTCTCAAGAGAGAATGAAAGGATATAGCTGGTCCAAAGCAGGTAATGGTTGATTTTCTATATAAAGGTGAGAAGGCTGGACCCAAGCAATTACAAGCTAGGAATCCTCAGATAATTCAGCCAATAAGGTGTTTAATGATAGTATGAACTATTAGAGTTGGTGATTAATTAGCCTGGGCATTTTGGACGGGCTAGTGTGCATGCTCTACTATACTGTATTACACACTGACCATCAGCTGGTAGGCCTACAGTCTTGTAAAGGGCTTTCTGCTTTGACATTGGCCATATATCATTGCAGCTGTGCCCTTTGATTACTGGGAGGGCTTGCAGAGTGATTAATAGCCAGGATCAATGTTTCTGCCCAGCACATGACATTTGGTCACAGAGCAACCATATACTTATTCCCTTTTGGCACAACGCTTAGGAGAAATGAAGGATGAGACCTGCCAATTTATAGCTGAGGAGCTTCCAGTTTATAAAATGAGTCAACTTTGACTGTACAAGATTATTCCCCATTGAAATAATTAGTGCAGCATTAAACACAATTAGAACCAAAACTATGGGAGCATGCTTTCTGAAACCAAGCCAGTTGACAGATGGTTAAAGCCTGATATTTTGGCCCCTTACAAGGTCCTGGAGTTATATTTTGCTGAGAAAATGGAAAAACAAACAAACAGAAAGAGTGAATGCAGTTGGGAGAAATAGAATTAATGCAAATGCATTTTGATCTTTGGGGAAGAAAAAAGCAATCCATGCACTTAATAAAACATATAGTTATATTGAGGAGCAAATGATAGTATTAAAAGATACTTAAGAGGCAATTTTCTGATCACTTAATAAAGTTACCTATCATTCCAAGCAGTGAAAATGTTTGGTATAGGTCATCACTCTTTTTATAATGTTTGTTTATGTTAGTCCTATTTGCAAAAACTTCAGCATCACATGAGTTTCCTCCCTTATCCAGAGGATGAAAATTTTGCTTTTGTGTATTTGGTAAACACAAGTTGGTTATCCTCCTAAACACATATGAATCAATCTTTAGAAGGGCATTTTATTTCTGAGAAATGTCTGTTTGACCTTTCCATACTTTTTGAAAGCAAAAAGTGATGATTGCACAGCTGAATGCCTGCTTGGAATTACGTATTCAAGTCCTTCTCTGTTTCAGTAATGCAAGTTTCAAGGGGAAAATTCAACATTTGTTTTTATTCATAACTGGAATCCTATATGCTCACCTAGGATCTGCTGTCAGCTCAGAAAAACATATTGAAAATATGATTTCATTTGTTTGTATATGTGACTCTGGGTGACTCAAAATAATTAAAAACAATATTAAGCACAATAAACAAAATGTAAAACTAAAATAAAAAAATACATTTTCTAAAAACCATTGTTAAAGATCACATTAAAAAGCATGAATGTATTTAGGGGCAAAGTATCCACAATTCACATTCAGTACAGCCATTAAGCAGACTATATATATATTTTACATTTCATACCCATATTAGAAATTTGTCCAAAGGGTTTAGTTTTGTGTAGATTTTCATAAGATATTTTCATAAGATAAGATAAGCACATGTCCCACACAAAGCTAGTTTATTACCTTGAATGTAGTATGCCAGACTTTGGACACTGAACCCTTGCTTAAGTGTTGTTTTTTGTCATGTCAAAATCTGTCATATTAATCTGTGTATCACCCACTTCTGTGAGTTATAAATTGTGGCAAAATAAAACAAAACAAAAACCACACCTCATGACAACTAAGACCAATAAATTAGATCACAACAAAACTATTTCTGAGAAGGAAGAATTTAAATAAATCAACACAACATTCAACCAGACATTACATTTGTAGTGAGTCAAACCATTACACCCATTCAGTGATCAGGAGACACTGCCATTCAACAGGCTTTATAAAAAGCTTGTGTGTGTATGTGTGTGTGTCATCTGTTTTCTCTTGCACTTTTTAGGTGGTTCTAAACAATCTCCCAACCCCACCAAATGTTAACAAAAATAAGTTACAACCCAGTTTGATAATCTCATACAGAATCTCAGTGGACCTACTCAGTCCTTTCAGTTTCTCTGAAGTGGCTGCTGCTAATAATAAAGATCAATAAGGATTTAGTGTACAATTCCTCCTAAAAACCAAATAAGATTTACTTCCTATGAATTATAGATGAGGAAGTTATCCTCTTTGTTTCAGGGCTGAGGAATGCCTAGATGAATGTGTCCAACCTAGAAGAAAATATCAAAATAGCAGATACAATTGAATACAGGGAAATCCAATTAAAAAGTGATGGTTTTGAAACATTATTTGGCAGTTAATTACAAGAAGGTTCAAAGATGTAGATATAAAAATCTGATTGCAATTCATTCAAGAGGTCCCTGATATTCAATTGGGGTCCCAGATATTTGATAAAATATATTTTCTTCTTACTCTAGGGGAGGAGGATATAAAACCATGCATGTAACATTTACCAAGATCTTGAAAGACTCCCCCTAAAGAATATACAGTACATTAAAAAAAGCTTTCAACTCATATATTTTCTTTATTATTGTCTTTCCAGCCTTACAATATTCTAATTTATTTTTCTTCTCCCTGCTCCATTCTTTTTTGCAGCCACATATTACAGAACTGATGTTCATTTTCCAATGAGTACTAAAGTATTAATTTAAATAAGAAGTTTCATGATTGGAATTCTAGACTTGGTAATGTTTGGACTTTTAATATAGATTTGTGAAAGCCAGGTTTTCATAATCATATAGTGAAATAGAGTGATGGAAAGTGAAAGACTTATGGAGCTATTCATGAACAGGAGGAGGGGGAGGAAAAGATAAACTTCTAAAATAGCAGGCAACAGCCTAAAACAGTTCTTCAGGTGGTGTTTGTCTTGCTTGTGGTTTGCCTCCGGATTTCAGCACTCTATTTTGTCATTTTGCTTGCTGGTGCTTGTTACTTAGTCCAGCTGTTTCCTTCTTTTCCTTCTTACAGATTGGCCTTAAGCCCAAACATCTGTTTAGCAAAGCTGTCTATAAACTCATAAGTCATCTGCAAGTATGATAAAAGCTTTGTATATGAGTAGTTTTAAATAGAAATAAAATACAAATTCTGTCAACATCTTGCAACTCCCTAATTTTCCATCTCTCCTTGCCATTTGGCTACATTTTTTTGAATCATATTTTTGTGAATTATTGCTTTTGCTTACATTCTTGTAGATATAGAATTCGAAGGATTATGTATTTTGTGAGCTTCTAGTTTAATCTATGTCTTTACTTTGTTTAGAAGTACTTTTTTAAAGTTTGGAGAGAAAATATACTTTGGTACATGGGATAGGCCTTACTGGTTGATGAGAGAGACGCCTTTAGAAATATAAGCAAGCATCTTAAGCTACTTTTTGTGACAGGTTTCTGTTACTGTAAATTTGTCTCAGATTTCAGCATTCTCACTTTTGCTTTGCTTTACTGTTTCTTCTTGCTATAGCTAAAGTTCTGCTATATTTCTAGATTTGGATTATTTATTTTTCATACTTCCAAATATATATTTTAATGTGATTTTATAGTGCAAAATGGAATGGTGGTTCACTTATATTTTTTTTGTGTTACAATTTGCACATTAAACATAATGCAAATGAGCCATTCCAGTTAATGTGGCTAACTACAAATCTTTTGAGTATAACAGATCAGTTCAAAATATGACCAAACACTACCCTCTCTTATAATGATTATTGTATGTGTGTATTTACACACCCTGCATAATATTTCTAATTTCCCTTCTACTCCCTTTGGATAGTCAGAGCTGTATGCATACTATGATTTAACACAAATTAAACTTCCAACTCTTTTAAGACCCTTTCCCCGGCAGCTGCATGTTGATTGCACATTGCTAGATGGCAGCCAAGAGAAGAAAAATATCTTGACTGCCACTTAGTGGTTGATAAGTCAGCAAGTCAATAATTGTTTGATTAAAAAAAAGTAACTGTATCCAGGAGAAACATATTTCTTTCTGTCATACACAGGAGTTCATTTCTTGAACTCCTGCTCTAAGAACATACAGCTGCATCTGCATCTGAGTTGCCCAAATTTAGGCAATTACAACTGTATGTTGTGCTTAAACTCTTTTCTGCCATCTAGTGGTCATTAGATTGATAGGTTAAGACTCTTTTGGAAAACAAGAAATTAGAAAAATATTGATCCGAAAGAACATCTGGACTTTACCAGAAACAGCCCAGTACTTATTCTGTTTGGTGATTGGTGACAGATTGTCCTATGGCTAATGATATCAAATTTCAGCCAGAGAAAATTGCAAATGATTTATCTTATGAGTGTTATGCACAGGAGTTTTACAAAGAACAGGGCAGTATGGCCGGATGTGCATGAAAGGCATGCTTTGGTTAATGCGACTAATGGTATAAATGCTTTCCAGTTCTAGGACAAAGGAAAGTACAGCCATGTGTCTTCACTGATAAACCCTATGTAACATTCCAATAATTTGTAGTCTCTATACGTATTGTATGCGCATGGAAGGGTCAGTTTTAGCACAGATATTATTGTGACATTTGTCTGTATGGATCATTGTATTTTGAGTTTGTATATTTGTATATTTTAATTTTTTGTATTCAATAAAGTTTGTTTTAAAATTTATAAATAAATAAATAAATAAATAAATAAATAAATAAATAAATAAATGTGAAATCTTTTTAACTGGAGTGATTTTAACTTTATCTCTGAATGTTGGAAAACATATAATACTGAGGTATTAACTTATTGATATGTGAGATAGGACAGCTGGGAAGTTGACCATGTCATTTTATATTATACTTATTTGTAAATGTTTGATTCCTTAATATTGCCTTCTGACTTGCTAAGAAAAACTCCTGTGTTTGTTGAGATTATCCTGACAATAGTTTGCTTATTGGTTGTCAAGGCATGTTTAGCAGGTGGAGATATACTAATCTGACATTGCTACTATTGTAAGTGGCTGGAAATAAATAGAGGACTCAAATAAATGGAGAGGGATTAAATGTGTAGATGGAGCAAACTCTTCAATCACTAAACTGGTGATTTTTGCAAAGGATTAGAGTGCTTCTAAGAATATTGATTACTGATTTACTTCACAGAATGAAGAAAGCAAAGTTTGTGTTCTGTATAAGTGTCTTGGAACAATGTTTATTGTTTCTATTGATAGATTTTTGTGGGTAACTTCCCTTTAAAAATTAGCTACCTTTAATGTGTGAAAAGAGAATATTATCATGTGTTTATTTCTTTTTTTTAAGCAGTAGCTATTTTGTGAAATTTTATAATTCAGCCTTTTGGAAACTGAAGGATAAAGCCATTGGCTGACAAAGCATATATATATAATGCTTTAATAAAAGTTTCCCAAGATTTAATAATCAAACAGTTAAATAGTCTCCATTCAAAATGTGTTTAGCAGCATATTCTTAATAATCTGTTGTGCAGTTTTTGAAAAATTGACAAGATAAATGTTAGGCAGATTGGCTAGATTCACATATGTAAATCCTACCACTGAAACCACAATTTCTGTAGTAAAATAGGAACTATATGCTACTGAAAATTTATCTTCAAATAAATTTTGCCTTTGGATTTTGAACATATTGTCTTGTGTCCCTCATCTAAATTCTTTCACTCTTAACATAACTTTTTTTAAATTAAATTAAATTAGTAATTTTGTATAAATAAAAATAGTTTCCACCAAACATCAGAAACATCTCATTTTAAACGTGTGCCAATGAGCTGCAGGTATCTCATAATTAGAGGGATGTGGCAATGCTAGTTTGACTTGCAAAGTCATCATTAGATTCTGCTTTATATAGAATAGTATGAGCATGCCTGGAGTAACAGAGGCCTTTAGTTATACTTGGAACATACTGATCAAAATATGCTAAAATTGTCTAGCACTGTCTTCTTATCATAAGCCAAAAAATCTGAAGGAAGTACAGGTGTGGATAAAACTGGTAACTTACTTAGCATTATTTCTGCCTTACTAAACAAATATTTGATTGCTTGATCAAAGTTATGACAAGCAGCAGAAGTGAATATTTTAGGACCAGTTTGGTAACTACCATGGCATATGTACAATTGTAACTTAGAACGTAAAAGATATGAATGATAAATAGGAAGAATTAACAAATGTGTTTAGAAATAAAAATAGATATGTGAATCTTTGTAAGTAAGAAAAAGGGGAAAGATGTGATAAAGCTGGATGAAGGTAACATGACCTTGTAGAGTGGTGCTGTGAGTACATACATGCAGGCAAATTAAGATATAGATTTAATTAAGCATGATGATAAATGCATGCTAGAAAGCATGAGCTGAATTTTTCATTCATGTTATTATGGAGAAATATGAAAGTAGGAATCTATAGTTGATAAAATATACATGCTTATTTATGTATGAGCCCAAGGCAATGAACAGAATGCTTCTTACCAATTTTCCTCACAACATTTTTGTGAAGTGAAGTATGAAAATGAAAGAACCAGAGATGAGTTTTGGGGAAAATTGCAATGTTTTACATGAATCCAATACAAGGGAAAAGTTATTCCCTTGTACTGGATTCAGAAGGGGGGCTTATCAAATTTTCAGAAAACATTAAACTAGTAGGAATAGCCAAAACTCCAGAAGGCTCAAGAATCAGATATAACTTGATAGACTTGAACACTGGGCCCTATCTAACAAAATAAAATTCAATAGAGGGAAAAATAAGGTTTTACACTTAAGCAAGAAAACTTAAATGTTCAGATACAGATTAAGTAAAACCTGGCTCAATAGTGAGATAGATCTTGGAGTCCTAATGGACAATGACTTAAATATGAGCCAGCTCTGTGCAGCAGCAGCCAAAAACCAATCCTAGGTTGCATTAATAGAGGAAAAGAATCAAGATCATGTGAAGTACTAGTATCACTTTATAAAGGTCTTAGTAAGAACCACGTTTAAATTATTCCATTCAGTCTTATAATGGTCATCACATTATAAAAAAGTTGTAGAAATTCTGAAAACAGTGTAGAGAAGAGCAACAAAGATGATTAGAGGATTGGACATTAAAACATGAAAAATGGTTGCAGTAATTAGGTATGTCTAGCCCAATGAAAAGAAGAACTGGGGTGACATGACAGCAGTGTTCCAATATTTGAGGGCCTGCCACAAAGAAGAAGAGGTCAATTTATTTTTCAAAGCATCAAAAGGCAAGACAAGAACCAATGGATGGAAACTTATCAAGAAGGTAAGTACTTTAGAACTAACAAGAAATTTCCTAACAGTGAGAACAATTAACCAGTGGAACAGCTTGTCTGCAGAAGTTGTGCATGCTGGACTCACTGGAGTCTTTTAAGAAGAGACTAAATAGGCACTTATTTTGAATGTCTCCTGCTTGAGTAAGGGATTGAACTAGAAGACTTCCAAAGTCCCTTTCAACTCTATTATTCTGCTAGATGATATAGTAATGATGGTTTGTTAAAAGAAGTAACCAGGTCTGTATTAAAAGCATACTTTTGTTCAATGAGAGTTAAGTATGTGTAATAAGAATAGATTACAAAAAAAGAATATATGCAAAACAAGAGATGGTGTTAAAAATAAATAGGTGCTGAAGGAAAGTGGAATGAATATAAAAATGAATGATTGCTATGAAAGAAATAAGTTATGGTGGTTTGATTAAATAGAAAAAAATGAATGAGGATTGAATTACAAAACAAATATATGAGGAAAGAAAGCATAATGAAGAAAACCTGGAAGGCTGTTTTGATTGTAATTGTTAGTATCTTGAAAAAAGACAGAACCGGATATTTTAAACAACAAAGATAGCATATGGACCTGTATATGTAAGTGATAGAAATAATGTTTTACAAAGACATACAATTATGAAGAAGTAAATGATCGTGGTGTACATTGTTTTTTTCTTATCTTTTTTTCTTATCTCTAAATTTACTATTTTTCTTTCCTTTTCTGCTTTCTACTTAAAGTTGTTTAGATTGAAGTGGAATACCATGACGATTATGTATGCATATATGAAAAAAAAGTAAAAATTACAAAAACTAATGCCAACTGTTAACAGCACTAAGTGCTATATTTGAAAATGTCTTGTATCTGTAAAGAGTAGTTCAATTTTTTGTTGAAGAGTTGCATCTGCTTCCCAAAAGAATAATCATTTTACAACCCACAAATAATCTTTACTTTGATAATTTAGTCTTTGCAATAGCTTTTAAGCAATATTTTATTAATAGTATAATAATGCACTGCCAAATGCATCTCATAATCTAATGGCATACTATCTTTTAAAAATGAAATATGAAACATCTTTTTGCACTCATCTTAGAGCTGTTATTATTTTGATTGATGTACCTGCCTTCCTGCAATCATTTTGCAATACTCAGTAATGTGCTTGGCAACTAGTTCACAATGATGCTTGTTGCAGCAACCCATGATCATGTGATTGCCATTTGCAACCTCCATGCTGGCTTCCCACAAGCAAAGTAAAGGGGAATCTAGCAGGAGATTACACATCGTCATTTTTATTTACGCTGCTTTTCATTCACTGCTTTTTTTATGCCCAAATTATATATCTTATGGCACCTGTCCATGATGTCTGCCTACCTGCCCATCCCTAGCTCTTGCCTAGGAATCTTGTCTATTATCACATCACAATCCTGTGACATCCTTGCTTAATCATCTGGGAATCCTGGAGTTATGATAGCAACTGGGACTGTGGGAGTGTTATATCTGTTATATGGTCACATGACATCATATTATGAATGTATTGCTTAGCAAAAGGAATTATGGCCCCAACTGCCATCATAACTCAAAGATTACCTCTATATTATTCTGCTTTATTGTAGATTTTTATAAATCTTATAAATATTCAGCTAATAAGTACTTTTTCTTTCTAAGATATGAAAATGATTTTAAGGCAATCTTTCCTAGCATCATATCCTCTAGATATTTTGGATTATATTGCCCATCTCATCAATCCAAGCAAAAGTGGACAATATTGTGGCATAGTGAAACTATAAAATCTTGGAAGACACCAAATATTAATCAGAAATAGTCTGTGCCTTGAACTCTGGTTATGTTAGGTTGACAGGATGCACCAGTCTTTATCATAAATGGTACTGATTGAATTTAATCAATAGTTAAGAAAAGGAGACTTGTAGATAATCTTTTGTGTGTTTTGAAACATAAAAGAAAGCTCAGAAATGGAAAACAGAATCTAGATTTTCACAATAGACAAGGCAAGCAATTTTGATAAATAATAATTTGAACCTTGGTAATATGATGTTCAGCTGACTATGTTAAAATGTCTTACAAAAAGAGTATAACATTATAGACAATTTTTCGATAAAGTTTTCCAAATGCCATTTTTTTCTAGTTTTAAATTCCAAATAAGTTAAACTTGGAGTGCACTCATTGAAATTACTGGAATTTATTGATTATAAATATTTTAAGTTACACAAGTGTCAATGTATCTATCCAATTATCACTAATACAGATCTTATCCATAGTCTTCCTGGTGTCAGATAAATACTTTTAAAAAATCATGTAAAAATAATGCATGATTTTTGTGCCCCGTATCTTGTTTTTCTTAGTTATTATGTTTTTAGTATCCTGTTGCTCTATTTAATGATATAGCCCTTCAATAGCTTGCCAAGTAATTTCTATAGTTGGATATCTGAATTAATAAATAAAGGAATACAGAAATTTAACAAGAATTCCTGACATAAAGTCCAAGCAATTGGGAGGGAGGGAGTAAATAGCATATTTAGAAATTAGAAAAACTGAAGGCAAGAAAGGTGAGATACTCTCACAGCATCAGTTTGAATAAGCAAAGGACATATTTTGTACTAAGTATTGCTATGACATTTTGGAAATAAGATAATTCCCTACAACAGATTGTGCAAAGAAGCTCTTAGTCTCTTTACTGATAACATTTCTGGACTGGACAGAGTATTATGTAGATTTCTCAGTCTTTTCTATGTTAATTTTTCTCCAGTAGCCCAAAGGCCTTCAGTTAATGCTGTGAGTAACATGATTGCCTATTGTGTCATGCTGAGAAATGATGATTCATATTGCCTAGTGCCAAGCTAGTCCTTGATGCCAAGAGCTTGTAAATAGCTGACAGTTGGATAATTGCCTATTTTGCAGTTTACTCCATCTGATCCTTTGAAATCTGTGCTATGGGTTCTGTTAACTACTGTGATGTAGAAAAGAGCATATGGGAACTAAAAAGAGGAAATTAATTACTCTTCAATTATTTGTAGTATTTGTTAAAATGTAGGAAACATGCAACCAATGAATATAGCCAGGTTCAGCTATGGAAGTATTATAATGGTGTAAATTGGCAATTGTCAGGTGTTCATTAATATCAACCTACATAGGATTCTTAGGTAGATCAATGCTTAATCATTCCTAACCTAGAGTGAGAGTTGAAAGCCTGAGAAAATATCTTAAGTTTGAGCCATTTGGAACTGGGCCACAGAAGTCGTGGGTAAGTGCATGAGCAGTGACTATTGTGGGGGCATGTGCTCCATTTGTGCCAGTGGTGGACATGGAACTATCCCCTTTAACCCCTGTCCCTGCTGGTACACAAAACTGAAAAGTTTGGCGAGCTCTGTTGTATAACTCTGTTGTATTCTTGGCAGTTAGGTTATGCTTATAAGAGAGCTGATGTTGAGCAAAAAATAAAACAAGTATGAACTTGTCTTTCTAAAATTAATATGTGTAACAAATGCAATTGAAATAGCAATCCTAAAATATATTTAGGTCCAATGTGACTATATATATTTATTATGTAGTTTTATTTTATATCCAGTTCCTCTCATAGGACATTCAAAAAGCTCATTCTCATATATTGTTATAAATTGATTAAAAATTCTATACATTTGCTATTACTAATAAATAATTGTGTTTCACATAAAAGCCTGAAATGAGTATTAATAACTTCCTACAAGTAGGATCATGACAGCTGGGTTTTTAAACATGTTCAGCTTAATTTATGAGATTGACTAAGATCTGGTAGCCATGTTTGATTTTAAATTTGTGGAGCTTAATTGTAGTTAAAATATGTGGAGAAAAATATAAGATTGCCCAATGAAGGCTGAAAAGACATAGAGGCTAGAGAGATCTTTGTGATTGTTAGGAGGGAGTGATAGAGGGAATGAAATAACATTATCCTTGACAGAGGTATGGCTGACTGCCTGAAATCCTGAACAGAAGTGTCTGTGCTGCAGCATTAATTTTCTTAATGGTAAAAGCAGATGATTTTCTTAACTGATTAATGTTCCATGTTCTACTAAATAAACAATCCATAATGTTCTTTTCATCCTTCTGCCTGTACCAAAGAAAAGGAACTCAAATAACTTAAAATGCTTCAGTAAAGTTTAACTATTTTGTATCCCAGTTTAATGTGTGCAAATTAATGTAAACTAATAATTTCTATATTCACATAAGCTAAACCTACAATCATTAATTAGTATATATTTTTATCCAGTAGGAGATTATTTCATAGTGCTTTAAAAATTATTTGTTCTTTATGGCCTTTCTCCTTCCAGGTCATCAGTTTCTTCCAATTGCAGCACAGGATCTTCCATTTGTTTCAGTGTCTGGATATTTGGAAAAGCGTAGAAAAGGTAAACTAAAAAGATTAGAAATAATGTTTAAAATTTTTAGAGTAATTGCAATCATTTTATTTCTGGAGGCAAATGATTCACTTATTTTGGAAAATATTGAAAGATTTTAACCATAAAGTATAGGTGGAAATATAATGAATATTTCCTACTAGGAGTACAGCTTCAGTATATCTGAGCAGTGTGGACAAGAGAAGTTGGTTGTTTCTGTTTTAATCCCTTGCCCCATAACTTCAGGGATCATCAATGTTTTGGCCAGTAGGAGGAGGCGTTGCCACCGCATAAGGTAAGAGCGGCTGGCGGTGCTGAAAGCCAGGCCGAATGGAGAAAGTGAGCTGGTGGTCCCCAAGAGAGGTGGGCCTGCTCGTGGCCAGAGTGGAGCATTGGTCAAAGGGCGGTGTGCTAGCAGCAGGCTAGGCAGCTTGCTCCTCCACAATCCTGCTGGAGGCGTGTCTGCTGAGCCCTGCTCTGGATGTCAGAGGGGAGGCAGATGGAGTCTGTTTTAAGGTCAGTTCCCACACCCTTGCCGAGGCTACGGCAGGGGAGAGGGGAGCCAGTGCCCTTTGCACAGATGGGAAAGCAGAGTCATCTGCCTCTTGGTGCAGCCTGTCTTTCCTGCGCAAGAGCCCCGGGCTGCCCGATCGAAGCAGCACATTTTGTGGCGCCCTTGCCAGGGAAAGTGGGCTGGTGATCCGGACAAGAAACTGGGCTTTGGGGCATCGGTAGACTAAAATGCGCCAAAGAGTTGGAGACTTGGCGTTAAGATTTTCCTGCAAAAAAATAAATAATACCAGATGAGTTCCTGGGATAAGGAGAAGGACTTAAGGCTAGATTCTTAGGCTAAGCAAGATTGTGTGTGGGATAAGTTCAGCAAGTTTCCCCCCTCTGCCCTTCCCCTCCCTTGTCTCTTCACCTCATGTTAAATAGGCCCAAATTTTGGGGGCAGGGCTTAATGCACAAAGTAGTGCTGGGCCTTCCTGTGAGGGAGCGTATTGTTGGAGAAACACTGTAGAAATCACAACTTACTTTGTACTCAGGACAAGATCTCCTTAAACATTTCAATGTCTATCTAAGATCTGTTTTAAATTGTGAGAGAAATGTATCTGGGGGCAGTTGTCAAATTTGGTGAAGAATAATTTACTTTTGGCACTTGTTTATATTCACATTTGCACCAGAATATATCTTTTCTATTGCACACCCTGAATTGTTTATTTTGATTTGTTTGTAATTAAAAATGTATGTAAATTATTTTAATTGCAGATCACAGTTTCCTTGTCTTTGAGTGGCAAAAACGTTGGTGTGCTTTGAGTAAAACAGTCTTCTACTACTATGGAAGTGACAAAGGTATTGCAAAATATAGGGACTATTTTGAATTCTGCTTAATTGATGTTAACAGTTAACTTGTATTGCAAAATATAGGGGTTATCTTGAATGTTGCTTAACGGACATCAACTATTAAGTGTTTACAGGCCTCAGAGGCCTCTCTATTGTTTAATTGCAAACCGGATTTTCCTGGCTTTCATATAATTCTCCATGTGTTTCCAGATGGTGTAAATATACTGTCTTGATGAAATGTTCTCTTTTCTTCTTTCCTTTGGAATTTTATGTGGGCCATTTTTTCAGCTTTCAAGGTGATACAGCATTATTTTGGTTTAGTTTTGTTTGGTAATTCTTCCTTCTCCCAGCATCATCATCCCAAACATGATTTCAGTATTTTGGATCTGTTAAATGTCATCAGGTTTCATTTGCTTTCAGCTTGTATAGGAGAAACCACTACAAGACATTCTGTATTGCTATATAGATTTATAGTTAAGGTTTATTTCATTCCATAGTAAAACATTATTTTTTTAAAAAAAAAATCCAGGTGATATATCTATCATATAGCTGTACAATCTGGTAAGAATTTTTTTTGGAATGATACGTATAAGCTGTCCAATGTCAAACGAATCAAAGGAAAATTTATTTGCTTATGGCAGTTTAAAATCTGGATGCTACTGAAAACTTCAAAACAGTTGAAATTTGTGTTACAAATACAATGTGGCAGGGTTCATCAGGGAGCACAATAGATGCTTTCCTTAGCTTGCTATAGTTGTTTAGTTTCTTCCCCAACTCTCCAATTTTCTGCCATTCACGATTTAATACTTAATAATTAAGGACAGCACTGGAATCCACATAACTTCAATACTGTTACAGCTATTTCAAGTCCCAGGATGTCAGACAAATAAATCAGTAACATTTCTTTATAAGCCATAGGAATTTGGACCATCCTCAGGGGTAATCTTGGTAAAAGCAACATCCAACAGCTTGTAGAAATTTATTGCTGGTAGATACTATCCATTTTTGAGATACTGTCACTGTAGTTTCACAGTTCCTTTACTTAAGGAACACTGTTTTGAGCCTGTTCTACACCACAGTGAGAAAGTGAAAGAGAATCAGAACAATTACGTTATATCAGGGATCTCTCCAATCCCTGGGCCACAGATGGCTACTGGTCCATTGCCTATTAGGAGCGGGATCTCACAGTAGAAGTGAGTGGCAGACAAGTAAGTGAAACCAAAACCATTGCCTTTCTCCCTGATCCAAACAAATATTGTCTTCCATGCCACCAGGGAATTGAAACCATTCCCTGGTGCCAAAATGGTTGGGAACTGCTGGTTTACAGCATATATCACCTCATGTTATGATTTCCCCTTTTATCTCCTTAATGAGTGGACAGGATGGTTAACTAGGGCTAAGATAGACTTTTTGAGATAGCTTAATTCATGATGACTGAAGAAGAAGGGTAAGAACAACGTAATATATTGGTTTCTCTGGTTGATTTCATCCTTCTTGCCATAAATTTCTGTTATGGATCATGGGAAAAATTAAACTAAAAGCAAGTGCAGCATGTTTAATATCAAAACTCACTTCAGAAAATGTATACAGTTTATGAAGTCTTCACGTACTGTTTCCATGTGGTTTAGAATATTATCAAATTTGTAAGAAATGCATGTCAAATTATTAAGGGACTATCAGATCACTCAGAAAACTGAAACTTGGTTTAGCAGCTGTTCAATATATACTTCTTTGGAGTACTTGATATATCTGTAATGGGGCCTTCAGCACATAAGAGTCAAAATGAATTGCCAATGAGGATTTGAAACTTAAACAATACATACACAACAAAGAATATATCAAACTTAAATACAAAGATTTTTAAAAAACTAAAGAAAATACATCAAAGAAAAAGAAAAAATGCAGAAAGTAAAAAAAAGGGAAACTTTCAGATAGATTTGAAATAATAGTTTAATAATAGTTTAATTATGATAAAAATTACAAGAGTGTATGTAATAAGAATCTTTCCTATGGGGAAATGCTTTGGTTTTGAACAAATGATAGGTTGATATAATAAAGTTTGGACACTAAAGTTAACCATAAGGAACTAAATATTACAATTAAAGGAGAAAAACACATTTAACTTACTAATACTGAGGAAAGGAAAATATTTTAATATTGGACATATCAAAGGATATTTTTTAACCATGGATTCAAAACATAATAGTATCTACCTCTATAGATAGATTGTGTTTAAAAGATGTTATGAAAGAAGAACAAGTTTTACTTGACAAGATAGATTAATTTGAAAGTGAACTTAAAAATGACAGCCCACAAGAATGATATGAAATGATATGGGAAAAGATGCTGTACTAGAGAGACAAAATAAATCAGCTCATATCTTAATAATTAAAAGGGTAACAAGCCAAGAGAATTACTTGGATAATTTTCCTATACTGAATTTATAAAAGAGACTTGTTAAAGCTTTGAAAAATTTTCTAAGGAAAAGAAAAAAATGAAAAGAAATCAAGATTGAGGACATTATTTGAAGGGACTAAAAATAAAAGGAAGGAATATAAATTTGATTCATTTGATCAGTGTTAAAATATATTGACTTTTGCTGATCAGGATTGAAACAACTCTTGAAGGATTGTTTATAGAAAAGCAATATAAAAGACAAGATCAATTGACTGTATTCTATGAGATGATAAATTACTAAACTTGTTTATGCTTGTTGATAAAGGGAAAAATGTATAAAGAAGTCATTTCTTTATACATTTCTTTGTTCTTTATTATGCTTATATTTTTTATTTTTTTATTTCTATTTTTTCTTTTCTGCAGTTTTGTTTTTTCTTTTGATTCTTTTTTCAGTTTGCATTAGTTTTTTGATCTTCGCAATTTTAAAACTCCTGTTTAAAAATTAGTTTTTAAAACTCTCTTTGCCAATACACATTGAACAAACAACATAATAAACGTTTAGCTATAGCTTTCCCATAGTCCATTGCTTTAATCACTATGTAAAAACACCTTTACAAATATTGTTAACTGATCTGAAGTTTACTTTTTGAATTTCTATATTGGGCCAGATATAACCTCCTTTGTTGGCCCATGATTACTGAACCAAGAAGAGACACTTAATTTATGAAATACTTGTATTGCAAGTTCCAGGTTCCAGTTCTTAATTCTGTCCCTTCCGCAAGGTATCAGTGTGTGCATTTCATGCTAAATAAGACCATCTGTAAGGATCATCCTGTGGGATTCTATAACCAGCCTTTTCAGAAATGTTCTTTGTAGTTTCTTCTTAAAAAAGAGTTTTATTTTTCAACCATCACTAAATCCACTTACAATAATGTTTAACCCAGCCTCTTGAATATTCATGAAACAGAAAAACAAAACCTGAATAAATGATAATCTGGTAGGACATTTATTTTCAATGTTGCAAATGAAATTCTATCTTTACTTTTCATCTACAACAGACAAACAACAGAAAGGTGAATTCGCTATAGATGGCTACACTGTCAGAATGAATAATACCCTTCGGAAAGACGGAAAGAAAGATTGCTGTTTTGAAATCGCTGCTCCTGATAAACGCATTTATCAGGTTGGAGTTTTTATGTTGTCTTGAAATTAAATTGATAAAACTGTTACTGTTCCAGTTATGGAGACATTAACATTTTGGTAAAACCTTCCCTGACATGTTGGAAAAAGAGCTGGAGTAGGAGTGGGGGTGGAATCCTTTATTTTCTTACCTTGTACATTCATATAATAGATTTTGCAAAAAGATTGTTCTAATATTAAATTTTTCGATAAGAACTGCTCATATGTCAAACTTATCTGCTGGCTCATTTTACTGCTTACATTTAAATATCTATTATCTAATAGGTTTGTCTGATTTCTTGGATGAATAATGTTGTAAAATAATTGAATATAAATTCTTCAATGTTAAATATGCAGTGCATTGCTCAGAGGCCTAAGAGGGAAATCAAAGTTAAAAGTATGCAATGTGAGATCTATCAGCTAGGCATCAATGTGAAATGTAAGTTTAATAAGTTTTAAATATCTGAGATTGCAGTTGAAAGCCAGTTAATTAAGTTGTCAGGTACTGTGTTGGAATGTGACAAGAACATTTTTAAGAAAACTGTACCCAGCAGTCTAAAGAAATTCATGGGTGTCTTCTAATTGTCAAGGGCAAATTTTGTTCATCAGTCCTGGTTTTGACATTGATGAAGAGAAGCAGCTTTTTTTATGCACAGCTGCCAGCTGCTGATCAGAGTTCTAAATCCATCATCCTCTGCTTCAATTACGTAAATTTGTCAAAATTAACTGTACATTATAAGAAGCATCCTTGCAAGAAAAGTACCAGAAGACATGTAAAGAATTACTAATGGTGTCTTGAAGAAGTGACCAGAATGCTACTTTCTTGTCTTTATTAATATAGTGCTAGTTATATTTTGATGCTCATGATTATTCTTCTCTAACATGAAGTTTCTGAACAGTTTACAGCTGCTACTCCCAAAGAAGCTGCAGAATGGGTAGAGAGGCTGAAATTTGTATTACAAGGTATGCCAGTTGCTGACAAGACACTTCGCCTAAAATGCATGCTATATATCAGTTTCCCTGTTTCTGTTTGTTGGTCATGTGATTACTATGTTGTCTTTAATAGTGCATTTTATTTTTCATCTGTGTATATTTATGAAAGTTTAAGGAATCCTCTCTATATTTAGGAGTACATGCCATTGTACCTAGTTGACTCCCCTTCCAAAAAAGCTAATTTAAATGCTAGTAGTGATTGTATGTGAATTGTTTAATAAATAGAGTTAGAAAGAATGTATTGTATTACTTTGATATGAAAATGGAAGGATGTGAGTATGTCTTTTGCCCTAGAGAGTTCCTTGTGAACCTATGTGGTTAGGTTGACTGAATATCTTATTTGTGTTTTGCATTTTTAACAGACATGGGATCTCCAACTATTCCAGAGGAGGAATATGATGACATTGAGGAAAATTCCATACCCCCTTCTCAATCAGGAGTAGGAACTATTTTTGATGACATTTATGAAGAGCTTCCAGGTATTTTTGTTCAAGTTGATTGAAAAGGCTGTAAAAGTTGCTGATTTTTCTTTGGTGATAGCAGGTAGAATTTAAACAGATTTCACCAATCTGGTGCCTTCCAGGCATATATTAACCAGCTGGGAATTCTGGGAAATGGAATGCCAAAATTTAGAGGATGTAAGGTTGGAAAAGGTTTTCTCTTAGACATGGGGAACTGTATGTAAATCCTACCTCTTGGACAAAGTAATATACCTCTGCCTCAATTCTGTATAACATTTAAATCCAGATATTTGTAATATTTAGAGTAACAGTAGTAACAATATTTTAAAATAAAACGTTCATATAAGGGTATTGACATTACACAAAAATTATAAAAAACATAAGATTATTGACTCAATAATTTTTCAGTTAGAAAATTGATTCACATATGCCTGAGACTAACTGCCTTATTTGGTCTTTTTTAATTTAGTATATAGTTTTTAATCATATATTCTTCATTCTTTCTATAAATATTCCTTGATACATGAGATTATGCTTTTAAAGGAGTGACGGTAACTTGCTTCGTTTGCTTTTAAAGAGTATCTGCTGATGAATAATAAATAAACGCAGTGAGCTGTACTTGAATTTTTCTACATCCATCTACAGAAATTTGATTATTCCAAGTGGTTTACTAATTTTTTTATTCCATCTAGTTATGGCCAAGATTTCACCTTCTTGACAGCCAAATGTAAATCTCATAAAAATATTCTTTATAGCATAAAGAGATGAAATTCATTGTGGTGAAAACAAAATGGCAAGAGAGGGTTCGTAAGGGTATAAAATCCCATGGAAATGAGGTTTCTCACTTGAGGTTGTATCGAAATGAGATCTGAAATAGAGAACTAAAGCATTTTTATACTAAATGTAATAAGAATGAAAACTGTAGTCTATGAAAGTACTGGTGTTATCAATCAGAAGCTAAGTGATACAGTATAAATTACATAATGCATGTTACATAGTAGATATTTCCAATCTTTGGAAAATGTAGTTTGTATTAAATTTAGCACACTGTATAAGAAAAGGCATTGTTTTTGACAGGTGGCTTTAGGAAGCTATATACATTTTGGACTATTCTATAACAGTTCATTTTGTAGTTTATGAAGACATGTCAGTCAAGGGATGTACAAATTATATGATGAGGACAAAATTGGAGGAGAGAGGCCATGTGTTTTTGTGGTTCTCCTTCTGGAGAAAGAAAAAGAATTGGCATTCTTTTATATAGGCAAATATTACCAACTTATTTGCTTATTCAAGGTTTTCTTTTTTCCTTCTATTCATTCCCATTTCTCAGAGACTACCTGGACAGTCATTGCATTTTTGTTGACAAGGTTTTTCAGAAATAATTTGATATTGCTTCTTTCTGAAGGCTCAGAGAAAGTGACTAGTCACCCAGCTGACTATGTGTCTAAAGTAGGATTGGAAATCACTGTTGCCTGATTTCTAGCCTGTTGCCTTAGCTACTATCCCAAACTGGCTTTCAATTCAATTTGATATTGAAGTTGCAATTCCATGACGGTCTCCCAGTAAATCCCGTGATATTTAAAGCAGATTTATATCTGTGTGGATATATATTGGATGTTTTATAAGTCTCTTGATGAGAAGCATGGAGCTGATTATAGAGCTGATTATGTGAAGTAGAGACTAAATTATTGATTTCTTTTATCCCTTAAATAAAGCTATTTTCCCAATTGTAAGGCATAACTAATGATGTTTATGCTATAAATGTCTTTCTATTAATCTATATCCCCAATAGTATGGGAGTCTATTGTCTTTGGTAAAGTCCCTTGCTTTTACTTGTACACTTTACTATTAGTAATTTTGCAAACAGACTATCATTGATTATGTTATATTTTGCTTCATTTTCTGACAACTAACAGCAAACTACACGTAGATTCTTTCAAGCCTAATTTGGTTGTGAAGAATTTGCTACCTCCAGAGAATTTCTACTTCGTAAAGTGCATTGCACACCCAGCTTCCTTAATGTTAAAACAAGCAGTGGAATTCCTTAAGGGAAATTAAGAAGTAATTTAGGTTGGGATGTGATTGCATTGATGTATAAGAATTGCACAGACGTGCAATACCAAAGCATAGTTACTAATCTACACCTATACACTGCAATGCAGTCCAAGATTGTGAAACTACATATTTCTAGTATCACCCTGGGACATTGGGCTTTACTGAATTTAATCAGGTGTTTGCTGCAGTATCAGTTTTAGTGTTTTACAACTGGCCCAGATCCAAAAAAAAAACAAAACCTCATGTAACTAATTCTGCACACATAAGAGATCCCTGTTCCTTTCCCTCCTAAACAGCAGCTTTCCCCTCAATATCAATTTTAATAGAAGAAAGTTCCAGAAGAAGTTACTGATATGGCTTATGAGAAATAGCATGGTTTTTCACAGGCACCTAAGCCCCTGGGTATACTTAAGCATGTCTCTTCCATCTAATGTAGGTAGCATACTATTTCAAGTATAAAAAGAATTATTATTTATTCTAGGAAGTATTCATAAAAATGCAGTTTTTATTTGTAGCAATGTATATAAGATCTCAACATGCTTTAGAACTCTTGTTCAAATAACACAGAAATTGTTTTCCTTCACTACAGATTAAATCAAATAAGATATACTCTGGGTTTATCTAACTGATACAGAGCTCAACTAATATAATCTGCCATATGCTTGGAGAAAGCCCTTTAAGCTCTCTTTTTCAGAAATTTCCCAGGGAGTATTACTTCACTGTTCATACTGACCTTTGCAAGATTTCAGACCCAAACCTGAAATGTCAGCAGTAATTGGACATTGGTATCAGTCACAAGTGTAATAAAACTTGCGACATTTGCAACTTAAGTTCATAAGCATGTTTGGCTCCTGAGCCTTTTGTGCATGACAAATCTAGTGGTATATCATTGCCAAAAGCAAGAGCTTTTGGGTGAGGTTGATATAACAAGCCACAGTTTAGCCCTACTTTCTAAAACTTAAAGAACAAGAAGGCAAACAGCTTTCCATTACTACACAGTTTTGGTTATTTTTTTATAAACATAAGATGACATATTTCCTTTATTTACATTTGGGTCCGATATGAGTCTAATGTTGGCATCATGCTCTACATGGAAGCAATGCAAAGAACATGATGTAAGGACAGAGGGAGAGGAATATAGGACATGGATAAATATTTTTTCCAACCTACATACATTCTTGGAATGCTGTTTGGACAAAATTGTCTTAAGTACAATTTATTCACATATAGGCTTATCAACAGTAGCCTTTTTTACTTTGTTATATTACTTTTATGGCTTGCAGTCTGATACCCTGAAAAGCATTTGAAATTGTGGCAGGAACATACATTGCAGCAGCTTCATCTTAAGTTAGAGATTATTTTGGAATAAAATACTTCATTTGGTCAAGTATGATTAGAGACACAAAAGTTGTCTCTGGTGCAGAAGCTCTCAATTTACCTGCAAAACAACATGTAGTAATAATCATAATATTTATACCAAAAAGACAAAGTAGTAGAAAATATGAGAAGGATAATAATAATACAATCAGGCTACATAGGGAAGTATACGTAAGGCAGAACTGTGGGAATTAGGTGTTTAGCAGAGTGATAGTATGATGGAAAAAACTGTCTTTGTGTCTAGTTATTTGGTATCTGTGCCCTGCAGTAGCATCCTAAGAGGAAGAGCTAAAATAATTGATGTCCAGGATGTGGCCAATGGTATTTTTCAGGATTTTCCACACATTTGCTGGTTCATTTGCTGAGAACTGATTCCTAAGCTTTTCTTTGCTGCACAGATCTCCTTTGTTAATACACCTGGCCTATTGTAAAAACAAATATACCCTACAATGCTACCTTGGTACTAATTATTAATTCATTCCAGAAGGTGCAATGAGTATCAAATGAGATGAGTAACAGACAATTTGTTTCTCATAAGGAATAACAGAGTGAGTCACAAGGCAGCTGACACAAGTAATAGCTTGTGTCAAACGATGAGTAGTGGGATATTTTTTTTTTGTCAGAATGCATTGACTACCAAATTTGATGATTTTCAAAGTAGTCAAATACCCAAGGTACCACTGTAAAAGAAACTGAAGCAACTTTGGGAACAAACTATTCTTCTTATGTTGTTCATATTGTCTGAATTATAAAAGGGAAAGTAATTTATTTTTTTAATGATTTTTAAAATTATTTTTTAATAAAACCAGATGATATTTTAGTAAGTAGTGCAGTTTTATGTTTGATTTAAAGTTATGTGCAGAAGTTACAGTTCTCCCAAAGTTTTCAAGATCCTTCACCATTCGTTGCACTGGTTAAATAGGATTTGGTCTCCTTAAATCTTCTGAAGAATTTCTATTCTCTGTTTTAACACTGATTCCTACATATTAAATTAGAAATTATTTTGGATTGTACTGTTTAACTTTGAAGCAATCTGTCATGAGAAGAAGCAATCTATCATGTATTAAGTATTACATTTCCACAAATTTTGCTTTGGGTTAAAATAAGTAATTTCATTACTAATACTGATCAATTTTTTTCCTGCTTTGAATCAGCCAACATGAAAGTAGTTTTGACATTATTGATTTGCAAAAAAATAATAATAATAAGATGGTTAAGTGACAGATGTTGGATGCTGAGGCAAGAATGAGAAATCCATGTTAGAGAATCTTGCTATGCGAGAGAAACAAAAATAATTTTACTTATATTACAATCTTTTCATTGTTGACTTCATTTCTGGCAGCTGTTACACTTTATATACTTTGTTGGTCACAAAGGTGTTATGCATCATGCATCCACAGTTTAATGTTTCGCTAGTAACTAGGCAAACAAAACAGATGTCTTTCATGACCATAGTTTGTGATTAGGAAGTAAGATAAAGAAAACATTCCTACACAGAGTGTACAGAACATTGTTTTTCCCAATGAAAGGTTACCTCGTTAATATCAAATGATTGTATTTATGTTGACTTATATTATGCTGGTCTTTGAGAGAATTCTGTACTCAAAAGCCAATATCCAAATTACTGAAAAGATTTCAATAGGTGCAGTATTGGAAGATATGAAGCATTTCATAGTCATAGGATGAGTGCAACATTTATTTTTAATGTCAGGTATTTTAGAACTTTAAAAGAAAATTCAGTATTATACTGCAATTTACTGGTTAATGATAATCAGTTAATCTTCCCTTATGGTAGAATGCTTTATAGTCATGAGGGAATTCCTGTGCATCCTCATCCTCAAAACCTATTCCAGGCAATTAGATGTTCTTGAGCAGATTTTGTTGGGAAATACACAACTACAAAGAAAGAGTTCTTTCTTATTTAATAATAGAAAGATATTTAACCGTAAAAACAAACAAACAAAGCTACTTTGAAAATAATGTCAGAGGAAATGTTTTTGAAGAGTAGCATGGAATAGGAGAAGAGGGGAGAGGAGTATGAGCAGAATTCGTAAAATCTATTGATGACCAGATCACATCCAGATCAGAAATTGCTGAACAGAGGGAGCAGCCTTTAACATGTATATGCCCATAACAAATCCTGTGAGTTTTTAAAATATCTCAGCTCTTCCGAACATAAGGTATATTTTCAGGGTTGGAGACTCTTTCTCTCTTCTATGCATCTCTTTATTCTTCAAAATAACCTCCTCCAACCAAGTGCAGCACTTGTAGTTAGCTAGCATCTAAAATGTCCTCCCAATATTACTGTGATCGATCCATAATTTATATTAGAATATCTCTGATAAGCCAGCTCAGAAATTATAAAATGTATACGTTTTAAAGTTCTTTTATCTCTGTCTGTTTAAGCACAGATGGATTATATATACTTCTAAAATAAGAGTCAAGGTTAACACCCTTAATGGCAGTCATGGAACATCACAGTATGAGGTTTGAATAACTATGGTAGCCAAACATATTGCATCTAAATGTTGCTTGCATATATCAGTTCAGCCTTCCTCTCCCCTTCCTTTCCTTTCCTTTCCTTTCCTTTCCTTTCCTTTCCTTTCCTTTCCTTTCCTTTCCTTTCCTTTCCTTTCCTTCCTTGTCTCCTCTCCCCACCCCACCCCTCCCCTCCTCCCCTCCCTCCCTCCTTTTCTATTTTCCTTCTATTACTAAATAAGAAATCCTGATTGTAATTTATGATTTGAACCCACAGATATTTCATTTCCCAAAACAGTTCACTGCCATTTTACACAAGGTATTTTTGTACTTTAACTCTTAAAACCATATTCATATAAGAAAGTTTGTACATTTTCTTATTTATTTTGTACCTATTTGTCATTGGCTGAAACAAATTTTTCTTTTCTCCAAGATGTCTTCAGAAAATGTTGTGCTATTTTTATAAATTATTATTTTTTATCTTATTTTGAAGCTTGTATCTTTTGACAGCTATGTATGCACAAGTACATTTATGTATATGTAAGTCAGCTATGTACCCTTGTTCAGCTGAAATTGGCAATCTTCAGTTACCAGATATGAAAGCAAGACATTCCCCCTTCACTTTAGCAAATTTAAGTTGCTAACTGAGACATATGTTAAGCCCTATTTTACAACCTTTCTTTCCATAGTTAGGTGAATCAGTGCAATTGTAAAGTTAGTAACTTAAGTAAAGTTAAGTAAATCATTAGAAAGATGCTTTTAAATTAAGGCAGCAATATGCTGTGATTCAGTAGCTGGAGGCCTGCAGCTTTTCAAGGTCCCTCTTAGGCTTTCTCATGTTATATCACATATATTAGTTATATCATACATGTTAGTGAGGTCTTGTCTAGATTTTTGGGGTCTAACTTTTGTACATATCTTTATAGATGTGAATGAAAAGAGTAATGTGATTTCCATCCTTGTGTTCAGAAATGTTAAACCAACTTTTAAAAGATTGGAAAATTCCTCTAAGATCATGGTTTGCCTTGATATTTGGAAAAATAGCATATTAGTTCTGCTACCACTCACCTAAGCTAATTCTCTGAACTTTTTGTTTATTTATTTGGTGTCTTAAAAATCTCACAGTGACTATTTTGAAAGAAATGCTAAATGTGGATTTAAATTAATGATTTTTGTGCTAGCAGGAGTTGAGTTGAGGGTTACACTTCTTAAAGTTGTCAAGGTTGAACAACATTGCTAAAAAAGAACATGATGCCTATCTTAGCCTAACACATATGAAAAAGAACATGATGCCTATCTTGGCCTAACACATAAAAAATGGCCAAAAGATGTACTCCAGTTTTTGAAGGCAGGGCTAAAAAGTAGTGCTTCAAAATAAGATGTAAAACACACATTCCATTGTTTGTTTGTAAGTCATGTGGAACTTAGATGGTACAAACTAAAGTGGGATGGAGAGATTACATTTTTTTGGTCATTCTATAATCTAATATTTTGTTTGTTAGGTAGAAGCAAATAAATATTTGGTCAGTTTATATGCAATGTATAATTTTATTAAAGCAGGACATAATGCTTTAAAATGTCTGCCTTCAACTTCTAATTATATTGACCCTGAACACCTATATGATAAATGATGTGTCTATTTAAATTCCTTATTGCTGTTATGTTAGCACAGAGAATTTAAAAAAAAATCAGTTGTTTAAAATGGTTAAAGCAGCCAAAGGAAAAGAATCTGGAACTAAATTGTTCTGTGGGTTCATGCCAAAAATTGCTTGGCATTTTTTTTTTATTGTAGTAACCTCTGCTGAAATCAGTTACCCTTAAAGGGTTTTTTTTCCTGCTTTCTTAAAAAAATAAAAAATGAAATGAATTCATTAGGATTCAGGAAAGAAAATTTCTGAACCCACAAATTATTGAAAATTTAGGAGACAATAGTATAGAATTATTATCTATAAAGATTACAGTTACACATTATATTGCTGCCTGTTGCCAAGTCAACTAAGAGAAACTTACTTTTCAGGAATAACTTTAAACTTAGGATTTATTTTTTCCAATATTGAGTGTCCTACTGTTTTGCCAGAAATTCTGATTTTCTAACTATATATGAAAGGCCCTTTTTCTGCTTTTGTAACTCAGTTATTGAGTTGAGATACAATCATGTAAAACAATTTTTATAGAAACATACTGTGTGGTTCAGCGCCATCTATTCACATCTTTGCTCAATATCTTTTCTGTTCCTTTCTTCCCATCTTTCTTTTACTTCTGTCTGCAGCGTTGTGAAATTTCTTCAACTGATAAAATTCCTGCCTTATTTGACTTGACTTTTCCTACTCTTAATTCCAAAGGTCGATGAAGCACAAGGTTTGTAGTATTTGGCTAGTGTTTACCTTTCTTATTTTGGTTAGCTTAATGTTTCTGATATTCTGGTATCCTTGGCTACTATATGACTTCAAGTATATTTACTGTGATTTTTATTTAAATCTGTTTCAAATCAGAAGAGTGAGGTTGAAAAGTTATTATTTCTCATCTGTTTCATTTAGTGTTTGGCATAAGGATGCATGAAAAAGGGTGAATGTAGCTTTTGCTTGAGGTGTATATAAATGGTTGTACTATATGTGTTTTCTCTAGGCAGCTGTTCTCCTCAATTTGTGAAAAATCCTCTACTTCAATTATATAACAAAATTCTAAATCCTTTTACATTCATTTCTGCTGACATAAACCTATCTTCTTTAACTTATCTGCTTTAGATTAATAATGTTGGGAACCAGTCTTCAAAAGTAATTGCTTATTGGCATCACTACAATCAAATAATCATAATTCATTGACAGTTATTTGGGATTACAATTATTTGAGAATAGTATGCAGTGTCAAATCTGCAACTTAGTTTTTTTCATCTTATGTCAAAGCTTAAAATATTGTCAGGAGAAATTGTAAACATTTATTCTTGAAATATTAATATTCACCATCATACTTACCTGCTGTGCATTGCCTTCATCAGTGTTTTTTCCCTCAGTTTAGTTTGTATTGGGTCAATTATATTGTGGGCACATGTTCTTATTTTTGCATTTCTTGGGTTATAAAAACTACCAGATGCTAACAAGTGTAATTACATCATGCCTAAGAATAGCATCAATGAAATCTCAAAATACATAATAACCTTTCTGAACCCTTAGATACCACAATTACATTAGTTCCTATCATTAATTCAAAACATCGTAAAGTTTTTGAACGACTGGATTTTCTGCAAGACCCTTAGGGGGTAGCCTTATCTCTGTCTCAGCACATACTATAGTTCTCTTCACAAGAAATAAAGTGTTCTTGGTAGCAATGGACAACTCTTTGTTGAGGAAACCGGATAATTTATTTTATTAATACAGACCTTTTATATTTCAGTTTATCTGTTGCTGAAAAATCCAGGGTGGTTATTTACTACTGAACTGTCCTTATTTAACATGCAGGTTTTCCTTTCTTTATACCTCATTGACTTATGTCATCAGTCACCTTATTCTTGACTTTGCTTAATTAACTTTGTTTTACCTTTGTTGAACCACATTATTATATAGGAAAAGTCAGTACATATATGCTCAGAAATACTATATTCTGAGTTCTACTGATTGCTTTTCAGGAGCTATGGCAGTTTCCAAGGCTAGAACAAATTGAGACTAGTATATGTGCTACTTGCCAATTATATCCATGAAAATTTTATAGATTTCTGAAGGAAGGAGCAATGTCAATTATCTAGAAATGTAATGTTTCCTGAACCTCTATATATTGCAAAGATGAGATGAAGAGATACATAGAGGGGTGTGGGGAGAGAAAGACAGGGAGCAATCCTTAAGAATGTGGCTTTTTGTATATGCCTTATGCATTTAAGGCAGTTAATAGTCTTTACAAATTCAACAAAATATTTCTCCATTTCTCCATATGCATGTGTCAGACAAAAGGTGTATTTTTCTACCATAAATTAATTGCTGAATGTTGGCATCTTTTTCAAAAGTTTTATATTATCCAGAATGGAAGTGCCACATATCTACATATTTAATATTTACATTAGCTTGCTCTGTGTTGTCTGACTATGGCATACCCAGTGAATACAGGTAGTCCTTCACTTACGACCACAATTGAGCCCAAAATTTTGGTTGCTAAACAAGATAATTGTTAAGTGAATTTTGCTCCATTTCACAACCTTTCTTGCCACAACTATTAAGGGAATCGCAGTTATTTTATTAGCAATATGGTTATTAGATAAAATTGGCTTCCCTATTGACTTTGCCAGTCAAAAGATTGTGAAAAGGGGACCTCATGTCTCTTCATAAATATGAGTCAGTTGCCAAGTATCTGAATTTTGATCACATGAATAAGGAAAGGCTGCAATGTCATAAATGTGAAAAATGATCATAAGCCATTTTTTTCAGTGCGTTTATAAATTTGAACAGCCGCTAAACAAATGGATGTAAATTGAGAATTATCTGTAGTCAGAATGTCATTCTCAGCATTAATTTGTCATCTTTGAATAGAAGCATGCATATAAACATTGGATAGAAAATGTATTTAGAAAGTAGTTGGGGTGTGTAGAACTCCACTGTAATAGAGTGTAAAAAGAGGTAAGTTAAAAATTCAGTTTCTATGTAAAAATAGAATAGAATACTTCCATGTAAAATTATTTTGATGCCTATCAAACTGGAAAATATTATAGAATCATTTCTCCAGTTGACTGAGACAGTCTTGAATTTGAGATTTGGGACCATAAAATCTTCCGGCCTGTCCTGTCAAAATCATTGAAAAAGTGTAGGATAAAACCATCAATAAGAGAACTCAGAAGAGCATCTGGGGATGTGCAAGTTCTTCTTTCCTTGGTCAAAGTCAAAGCTAATGATTCACCTGTCAGAAAAGCAGTAGTAAAAATAGGAATTATGTGGAGGCTAGCTAGGGTAAAAAAACCAGGGCTCATTAAGGAAAAAAATGTCACTGCTCATTTCAAGTTTACCAAAGAATACATGGATATCCCTTCAGATTCTGGGAGAATGTTCTATGAACCGATAAATCAAAAGTAGAACTTTTAAGACTATGGTTATTATTAGGGCCGTGTGAAGCAAAACACCGCTTCCTCCATACCAGATTTCAAACATGAAAATATTATAATTTGGGAATGGTTTGGTGGATCAGGACATTGACAATTGCTATCGTTAAACATAGTATATTAGGAAAAATTCTTTAGAAAAATAGATAGCACTTATCAGTTGAAGATGAAATGCATGTGTTCATACAGCAAAAACGGATTCCAAACATACATGAAGCTGTATGTTTTGCATGACACTTAATATTTTGCATGACCAAGTCAAAACTCCATATTTAAATTCTATAGAAATGTTGCTGCAGGTCTAAAATGAGCAGTTGTGCTTCTGAATTGAAGCAATTCAGCCTGGAGAAGTGGTCCAAAATTTCTACATAGCAGAATCATTCAGATTCCCTTTATATATTAGCAGTCTTCTGGGAACAGTCAATGGCAAGTAGCCTCATGGTGACATAGGTTGCAAATAAATTTAACAAATAAATAAATATATAGAAACTTTCAGAAGAATAAAGAGCAATGGTTTTTTTTATGGAATTGGGAGATGGGGATATATTTAAAAAATTGCAGAAAAAAAATAGCCTTCAGCTCCAGAGAAATATCAGCAACGATGTCAAAACTAATGTTTTTATTTTTAACAGATTTGAGCCCCTTCCCAAATATAATATTAAAATACACCCAGATATTATTATCCCTATGACAGATGGCATTAATTAAATATTTTACTTTGCATTGTGGTGGTGGGATGGACTGGTTGTTAGTTACACACTGTTAACTTTTGTAATATTCAGGATACTGGCTCTGTCATCTACCTAAAGTGTCTGGTCCGTAAATTTTCAAAACAAGAATGTTTATGATGGTTATCTTGTGTCTGGTGCTCCAGATACTATACAGTATGCTACATTGTTGCTGTTGCCTACCTCTTCAGATAGTCATGGAAAGGTACACAACAATGCTTCGGTGGAGTCTAAAAAGTGATTCAGTAAATTTACTTGTACAGTTGGTATGGTAGTAGACTTAAGAAGAAACCCTCCTATACTACCACCTCTTACAATACTAGACAACACAGTATCAACAGAAGAGACCTTCAAATTTCTAGGTTCTACTATATCACATGAACTAAAATGGACACCTAACATCAAAAAAGCACAACAAAGAATGTTCTTTGTGCGTCAACTCAGAAAGCCCAAGGAACTGCTGATAGTTCTACAGAGGAATTATCCAGTCTATCATCTGCACCTCTATAGCTGTCTGGTTTGGTTCTGCAACCCAACAGGACAGACACAGACTTTAGAGGATAATTAGGACTGCAGAAAAAACAATTACTAGTCACCTGCCTTCAGTTGAGGACCTTTTTAGTGCACGAGTCAAAAAGAGGGCTGTGAAAATATTTACAGACCCCTCACATCCTGGACATAAACTGCTTCAACTCCTATCTTCAAAACAGCTGTTATAGAGGGTGTTATAGAGCACTGCACACCAGAACAACTAGACAAAATAACAGTTTTTCCCTGAAAGCCTATCACTCTGCTAAACAAATAATTCCCTCAACACTGTTCAACTATTTACAAAGTGTACACTACTATTACTGTTAATCTTCTCACCACTCTTTCTCACCTATCCCCTCCCACTTGACTGCTTCCTAGTATGATTTGATTGTTGACCTATGACCATCATTAAGTGTTGTACATTATAATACTTAATTAATGTACCTTTTTAATGTATACTGAGGGTATTTACACAAAAACAAATTCCTTGTGTCTCCAATCATACTTGGCCAATAAAATATTCTATTCTATTCAGTTGAAATACATATTGCATGTTTAACACGTTGAGATCACAGCTTTCAAAGGATACAACTTTCTTTGCTGGGAGCATGAAGTGATTAACAACTAGTTTTCAAATAAAAACTAGTCTTAGATATCAACAGAAAATGTGACTGATCACTGTATATCCCAGTCATTTTTCTGTGTGATTGGAGTAATCATTTCTCATATTGAAGAGTTCGGTGCAGCTGAAAAGCATGTAAACACAAGCTGCTTATTTGCAAGAAGCTTCCAGATTTGCAATATGATTGCTATGGAAACCACATAATGAAAATCCTATAACCATCTGGGCACTTTGATGAATTTTACTGCATAGTTGAGCTGTTTTTGTTTACTGTTGTTGAAATATTGAGTAGAATATATTAACTCACAAGTTCGCTATCTGAAGTATTAATATTGTTCAGTGACACAGCATCTTCTAACTAATGTAGCCCAACAGAGTGCTTCTTGTTATTAATGTGCTATTAATTAGGGCTAATGTAGGTATATTTATGATAACGACTAGAGCTTTGAATGAGAGGCAGATAGAAGGACTTAGTTAAAGATTGCTCAGAAGGCAAAAGATTACTTGTGTTGTTGCAGAATTTCACCACAGAAACCAAACTTCGACAAATTTTTTATATCCATTTAATTTGATGTTTTATCTATTGTTTTATCTATTTATCTGTTTATCTATTGAATCTGATTGTGTTCACCCCTTTGTATCTTCTTGAGTGTTCAAAGAAATTCCTCAAAGTGTATTTAATCATATGTAATTATTCAAGCAGGAAAGAAAGGAAATATGATATGGGATTGTTTAATCTTATAATTAATTTATTTAAGATGTCAAAAAAGCTGCTGTAATTATTTTCTAAACTTGAATGAGAAAATTATCTTTATTTATGCAAGCAGACAGACGTGCACAAACATTATTATGTATTCTAAAACTATTATAAAAATTAAAAATTGTATATGCAGTAAATATTTAACTGGCAGGGTATACAACTATGAAATAACATATGGCTTTGAGAATCTGGAATAATGTCCACTAATGGTTGATGGGTTGCCTAGGCTAAATTATGTGGAAGAGTGTTTTTGAAAGAGCAGATTTCTTAATTAAGTGCAACTAAACTTAAATATTGCATTGTTTATCATTTGCCAAGACTGTACAGTAATAAATTGGTAGGAACAGCTGGCACCATTGCTTGAATGTCGCAAATAAATAGTTTGTCAACATTTTTAGCAGCAAAAATGGTCTTTTGCAGAATGTTGCATATTAAGTAGTGTTTATCAAGTGTAAACTATTTAAGGCTGTGATATCCATTGAAACAGTGGATTCCCCACTGGACATCAAGGATCTGAATGTTCATAAGATGTGACTAAGGAATGAAGAGTTGGTAGCTCTGACAGCAAGATAAGAAAGATTTTTCAAATTTTGTCATTGTGCTTGATTAACATATAACATGATTGTACTATTCTGCATTTTCATAGAATTTTCCTTTGTGTGAAAAGGGGTTACTTTATCTATACAGTACAAAAACCTCATCTGGTAGGCTAAAAGGCGGTAGACCTACTGTGGCCCACCCAGGGAGTTTCATTGCAGACTTTGTAAGCTGGATTTCCCCATTAGATTCAACATGCTAACCTTAGCTGTTAAATGAATTGTAAAGTGAGCACACACAGCCACATATTGTACTTTGAATATTATCACAAACTACTTATTGATGTTAGCTTTCTTTTAAAGAGACATCAAACCATCTGCTCTGCCTTAGTCAGAGCACAGCTAGTTGCTAAGAGAAGCAATCAGACCAAATTAGATTAGATAAAACTAATTCAGTCTGAATTGCAATACTCATTCATGTTACTAGTCTCTGACTGAATTGTTGTGGTCCAAGAATTGTGACATGGTTAGTCCTCGAGTAATACTCTTGAAACTGAATCTTAATTGTGAGTGGGCTGTTAGTTATAGGAATTGAAGTTAGGTGCAATATTGTAGTGATAATTAAATCATCCTCAATATTTGCTGGTGATAGTGTGAACCTGTTATAAGTAAGAACCTGTTCATAACAATCAGTAAAAATCATAGAGTTATATAAATTGATAAGTCTTTGAACTGCTTCTGAAGTATACCAATCTTGTCAGGCTTTCTAAATATTCCAGATAAGAAAGTAATGATTATTGATGCTGTTATCTGACCATTGCCCTTCCTTTTTCTATCTCTCAACAATATTCCTACAGATCATTTTACAACCCCACATTTATAATAACCTGATAATTACATATTTTGTGATGTTCTAATCGACAAAACAGTATTTTGTGGTTAGAATCAGCTGGTTCACAGATTTTCTCAGAACTGATGTTGGAATTTTTCCAAGTATTTCAGTATATCATGCACAAACTGTTCTAAAAGTAAAATAAGGCATCGCCACAATTCTGTGTAAGGAAATTGTGTGATCATGTCCCCCAGTAGGCATAGAACAGTATTGAGTCTAGGTGGATAAAGGAGCAGTCACTTGATGTGAATAGCCATGGTCCAAAGCTTTTACTGTTTCATTCTTGATATAGAAGATTAATTTGTATTGATTTAATTATACAATTTGAAACATGATAAAGCTTTCCATACATATTTATAACTTAAAAGGGGGGGGAGGCTGCAAGTATGTCAGTTTGATGCAGAGGTAGTTTTGCCAGGAGGTAAATTGAAATGACCTGATTCATGCACTATTTCAATGAATAAGAGAGTGGTTATTCAGAAATTACTCTGATTGGGATGGCCATGAAACTGGGTCAAACTTTGAACTCTGCTTTAGGCAGCAAAATACCTTGGGAAGCATTGTCTTAAAGTGCTAGTGTACGTGCTAGTGTAAGTACCATGTAAGTAGGTAAACTGAAATAAAATTTTAGCTTTGGGAGAATGCTGTATTAAAAATAACCTTAACATATGTAGATTATAAGCACATTCAAACTGAAAAGAACTACTGGAAACTTCTAATATGTTGAACTCAACTCCACAATGAAAATCTAATACCATCCCTGGGAGATCAGATTTGGGAAGGCTGACTTGTTGGCAATTAGAAACTACTTTTCCTATTTAGAGAAAATAAATACTTGTAAATATGCAATGGATGTTTTTTATTCAAAATGTTGATGTTTGTAATTAAAGGCCCGGTCCCACTGGCCAATGGACGCAAAACGTATGCATAAAGGACACAGCGGACAAGCAAAATTTCAGGGAGGGGTCCATCCGTTTTCATCCGCTCCAAAAATTGGCAAAAATTTGCATAAACAGAACGGAAAAGAACGGAGGTGGGTAGTATGTAGCGGAGATGTTAAACGGATGTTCATCAGAAGCCTAGCGGATGAAAGCAGATCAAAGTGGATGATACCTCCGAAGGGGTTCTGGGGGAGAATTTCAAAGTGGACGCATAGCGGAAGGGGCGGATGCATAGCGGATGAAGCAGATGCATCACATACGCCTATAGGAAACAAAGGGGATGCCGCGTGGATGTATATCGGATGCAAAGCGTTCACTGTGCATGTGGGAGGTATGAATTGCGTCTGCTCTGCGGATATAAAAGGATGCAACACGCACACAGTCAGCATACAGGGGAAAGACGTGCTGCCAGATACATCTTGCAGGAACACCATGGTTCGTCAGTCAGGCAAGAAGAGGAAGTCCGTGCCTACTCGTTCAAGCCCTGGCAAGGTGAAAAAGGGCAGAACCAGCATCCCACCCCCTGGCACTAACTCTGAAGCTGCTGCTGCTGTGCTGGACCAGCCCCAAGGTCCTCAAGCCCCTCAAAGCCCTGCTGCTGAAGGCCCTGTTGCTCAAGCCCCTGAAGGCCCTGCTGCTCAAGCCCCTGAAGGCCCTGAAGAATCTCCAGAAGGCCCTGATGCTGAAGGCCCTGCTGAAGCCCCTGCCAGAGGGAGGAAGAGGCAAAGGAAGGAAAAAGGATAGAGGAAACAGTACACCATTTCTGAGGAGATTGAGGATGAGGTGCTGGAATGGCTGAGGGAGAACGAGTACCTCTGGAGAAAGGGCCACAGATTGTATTGGGACACCAAGAAGAAGCAGGCAGCTTGGAGAGACAAGGCAGAGAGCCTGGGATACACTGCAGAAGTACTCCTTGGATGATGGAAGCACATGCACACCTGGTATGGCAAGCTACACCTCAAGAAATCCGGGCAGGCCTCTGTCAAGCTCGCTGACTGAGAGATGCACATCATGGCCAAGTGCAGTTTTCTGGAGGGTGAGATCCGCCACCGAGGAGCAGCCCCTTTGAGACCCCTCTCCCTCAGACAGCCCACAGACAGCCAGGCCTCTTCCAGCCAGGAGCCAGCTACTCTGTCCAGGCAGGTGTTTTCAGAGGGCCCCACAGCAGAGACCCCCTCGACAGCTGCACTCCCCATGCCGGCGGACTTGGAGGATCCCATGGAGGATGACGCCCTGCTGTCACAAATGGAGGAAAAAGCAGCAGCCACCAGAGGCCAACCCACCCCCACCCCCAGCTCCAGAGCACGCAGGCAGAGAGGCAGACTGGAGGGCTAGGACCACAGTGTGCTATTGGAGATCAGGGACACAATGAAGACCAGCACAGAACTTCTCTCTCAGCTGGTCCACTGGAACAGAGCATCCTCGGCCCGGAAACCCTTCATCACCTAGATAGGCTCACCTATCTGAATCAGACCCTGAGGGACCTGCCCAAGGCCCAGTACCAGTTGATGAAGGAGAAGATCACAGCACTTCTGCACAACCCTCAAGGCCCAGCTGAAGCTGCTCCTACCCAGTCCAGGTCTGCTCCTCCACCCCAGGCGACGTCACAGCCCTTCCATGGCTTTCAACTACCTCACCTACCAAGACTACGACTACCAGGACTTCCCATTGCACAAGCATAACTTCCCAGTCCAGGCCCAGGTTCATCGGACGCCACAGATGCCACTCCTCACCCAGCTGCAGACCAGACAGCCCCACTACACTCCTCCCAACCCTTCCTCCATCCCACAGCCAAGCCCGTCAACGGACAATCTGTCATCAGTATTGGGCCTGATATCTCAAGTCCTTGATGAAGGGCCTCTCAACCTCACAGGACTGAGTCAGCTCTCGGATAATTTCCTGAACACACCACCACCTGTTGTACCCTCAGGGCCAAGCACCCCAATGGCGCCTCAGACCAGCACTCAAGCCACAGCCACATCCACAGTCACTACCCGCTTCACAGCTGAGACCATGGACATGACTCAGAGTGACTCAGAATAATCTCAGAGACTGAGTTGTTTACTTGTTTAATAAAGTTTATCTTTGCTTAAGACACTTAATAAAGTTTACCTCGTTCATTTTGTTTACTTAATAAAGTGTTGATAAAAACTTTGAAAAAATGCTTAAGCCTTTGCATGCTTGTGGGATAGATAAGGATAGTTGTGGGATAGATAAACCTCCAGTGCAACCATAGTGCGACTGTATGGTCCACCATCCCAGCTGCCACACATATGGACCTTTATTATCAATAACAATTTATTCATTGATCAACACATTTTAAAATAAACAAAGCTCTTTATTAATGCCCTATTCATTGTAGGACCAATCAACATACATGGCACAATCTCATCAGTGTTATGTAACGGTCTCAAGGAAGTCTCCAGATGATTTTCTCCCCCTTTTTATAGAAAATATTGGTTGTCCACTACATACTCTACATGTCCTTCTACATACTCTAGACATACTCCAGACATCCTAAATATACGAGATACAAACGTTTTGTCCGTTTTTAATACTTTATATACGAGATGCATACACTTACATCCTTTCTATTTCCGTGCTACTAACGCTGTGTAGATGTTCCGTGTACCTTTTGTTTCCTCCCTCTTTCCGTTTTCAGCTGCAGCGGATGTGAGTTGAGGGGATGGCTAGAGGATGCAGAGAGGATGCAGTAGACGTTTAACGGATGATAACAGACATAGAACGTTTGTTGCCCATATATGTCGCGGATGTACATTGTACGCGGCAGAAAGTTCATCCGTTCAAAAAGTTTTGTGCAGCTCAAAACTTTTTGTGCGGATGAAATCGCAGTGGACGGATGCTCGACGGATAGAGCATATGAAACACGTATGCAATGAGTACACAACGGATGCATAGCGTTTTCCAACGGATGGCAAGCTTTTTTTAATGTTTTACATCCTCTTTTTTTTTTTTAATATAACATGCTGTTGTGAACAATAGTCCACAAGGCGTGACACTAAGTATCAAGATCATGCATACAATGCTGTGCACTATACATGACAACCTCATGGCCTAATCAAGGATTCATAGCAGCTTAAGAGAAGAATAGTAAGGACTGGGTTGCTGGCCCAGCACCTCTATAGAACACACTTAAGCAGTGCGGCAGGGATGTCTGCTATACATGACCTAAACTGGAAGCATCCTAGGACTCATAGCAGTTCTTTGCATCCATAAGTGCAGTGGGACCGGGCCTAAGGGAGTGGTGAGTGTTTAGCACAGTTTAAGCCTTTAATATATTTTGAAGTCTCTGAGAGATAAAGTGCACAAATGAATTATTGTCTTGATCTTTTCTGAATGATCTAGGACTAAAGTTCTTTAAGCTAACTTTTTTGTTGAATGTATTGTATCTATAGAAGAAGCAGCAACAGCAGCTGAAATGCCAGGAAAGAGTGAAGAATCAAAGAAACAAAGCCAGGACACTGTAAACAGTATTTCAGGTGCGTTGGATGTGTTGTTTATATTTGCTTTTGAAGACTTGTTATCCCTCTTAGCATAAATAAAGATATTTGAAATTCCAGAAGCTTAACTGTACTCCTATAGTACTAAAGCTGAGTGGGATTTGGTGGAGGGCAGAATCTGAATAGCCCCATTTAGGATGCATGAAAATTGCTTGAGAAGGATTTACAAAGTAAGCCAATTTATACAAGGTATTCCTTTCTGAATTACTTTGTAATGACTCAATTAGCTTTCATTTCTTCACAAAAGAGATTTAGCTGCATAAATTAGCTTATCATCATTGAGGATGTGTCACTGCTAAAGGACAGTTTATAGATACAACATGCAGTTGCTGTCAAACCTATAAGAATGTAATATAGACATCTGTGTATACTTTGTGCTTGAGCAGAACAGACTTCTGTCATTCAGAGACTAACGGGGGACAACAAGTTGCCCAGGGGACCAACAATGTAGACATCTCTGAAAAGGTCATCTTGACACAGACTCTGACAATCGACCCACAGCTCTGTCTTCTTTGATAAAAATCAGATAAACTTAAGACCACTAATTGATCTGCAGCCTGCTTAAATGTTGGCCATGCATATCTTCATTGCATATGATTATACTGCAGAAAGGAAATGAAGAAATGCCAGGGTCCAATGACTGCAGAAGGAAAGGTGATGGTGGTATGAAAATTTAAAAGCCACTACCCAGGAATTGTAGTGGGAAAAAAAGTCATTGCTTTCTTTCATTTGTGTTGCCAAGTTGCCCTGGTGTTAATCCACACCAAAGAAGGGAGTTGAGGAACTGGATCAGGTACCTTAGAACAGGACAATTTTTTTTAAGGGCATACTAATATTTGCTTTACTGGAATTGCCATTTAGGTACTTGGCTGACTTCTGAATTTGGAAACCCAACACTTATTCCTTATCGAAACACCTCCAAATCTCAGACATCAGCTGAATGCCTGGTGTGCTTTGTCACTGTGTCCTGAAAGAATGAACCTGAGGTTATCATTTTCGTCATACTTGCTCCACATCATTCTTCTACTGCTGTCAGAAAAAGGGTGGATGAGGAGTATGTTCAGGAAATTTCTTCACTGTGCCCTTCCTGTTGTAGCATGTGGAAAGGAAACAGGCCTGACTTCCAGCCTCTGGCAGGAAACTATATGAACAGGTTGTTGTGGACAGTTTAGGCGAATGTTTGCTGCAAAGGAAACAGTTTTAAGTCATCAGATGTTGCTCCTAGTAGAATGGACCTCTATAAAAGATTAAGTAATACTTCTTTTCTATAGGAAAGTTAGTCCCACTAACAGATTCTCAAAGCTTTTTGGTAACTTGGCATGCATTTATACTAACACAATATCAGCTGGCTCCAGTTCAAGGCCTTTAGATAGAACATGAAGCCTAAAATCTTCAGAAATGAAGTAAAACACTATACAAGGCAGAGTATTTTAGCATCACCTAGAATTTTGATGCTCCTGACAGTATTGTTATTTCTTCTTCTGGAACACCATGGACTTTGCCTCCCTCAAAAATACCAAAGAAACTTCTATTTAGATCTATTCAGCCACTATAGGATTGCCTTAATTTCAGTAGGTCTTAGTCAGTATAGGATTGAAATTTAAATGAACTGTAAGCACGAACTAATAAATAGCATACATACTTCTTTCATAGGAATGTTGTGCTAGGTAATAGTCTGTAGCAGACTATTCAACAGGTTCTGACCAGTTCTGGAGAACTGGTTGTGGAAATTTTGAGTAGTAGTTTGGAGTACCAGCAAATACCACCTCTGGAGATTTTACAGTATCCTCTCCTGCCATGCCCATCAAGCCATGTCCACAGAACTGGTAGTAAAAGTTTTTGAATCCCACGCTGGCCTTTAGGATTTCTGTTTTTTTATAAGATTAATCCTGATAAATTTCAAACTCAACAATTGGATTAAGTTCTACAGCAAGTAAATCTCAATAAATGCTGTTACAATATATTTAGCAATATTCGTAAATGCAATTTGTTGCTTTCAATTGATTTGTTTTAAACAATCTTCATTATATCCTTTTTACATTTGAACTTAGCAAATCTTGCTGCACTGAGCTATCTATTTATCAGTTGGAATGCCGTACAAGAATTGGACAGATATATAATATCAGATCTTTATATACTCTTGGATTCTTTAGGAGTACCATGATATATTTGACCAAAAATCCACAATTTTAAACAATAGTCAAGAAACTTAGAAATACTGATATAATAGTGTTTTTTTGGCAGTGGGGTAAACCCAGGTGAAAGCTGAATAGAGTTCCTAGAATTCCCAGCAAGCTGGCCAAAGGCTAAGAATTTTAGAAGTTATAATCCCAGCACAACTGAAGGCTTCAGGTTGGGGAAAGCTGATAACAAAATGTCTTGCTTTATTCAGGGGTGGACGTTCTACACGTGAAAGTCCACCTCTGAGGAAAGTATAGCAATTGTATTGAAATATATTTATAGAAGTCCTTTAATTTTAATAAATTGCCTGGAGAAGTTTTTATTGAAAAAACAGCATTACAAATCGTAGATAAATGTACCTGTCCATTAAATGCCAAGAGCTGCTGTATTGGTCCTTCATTTTGTCTAGTCTCATGTTAGAAAAAATCTAAAGTAGAAGCAAGAACTTATTTTGCTCTATCATCTTTATAATTTTTATGACTTTGTTGTTAATGGCAGATGGAGAATAAGGACCATGTAGAATGGACTTTGTAATTCTTGCAATATGGATTTTGTATTGTTGCACTGCCTAAATAAAATAGGTTTGCTACTATTTAAATTTGAGTTTTTGCTGTTTTTCTTTCTCATTTAAATGTTTTGTTAATAATTAGCCATTCGCAAGAAGAATGTAGAAAGCCTTTCTTTCAAAAATCACAATGTTGCCTAAGTACTTGATGTATTGTAGGTAAAATAGTTTCATTTTCATTTTTTCAATCCTTATGCTTACATATTTATTATGTGTCTAATTTTTCATGATATAACTGGACAGATTATTTCTTGTAAACCAATTGACTTTTACGCTGATGTTTCTTTGTTGTGCAAGCTATAAAAATAAATGTAAGCCTTTGTTCTAAAGGAAATATTTCATTTAAAATGTTTAAAATAATTGTAAATTAATCTTCCTTGTTGTGATTGCCTAATCACGGTCCAGAATACTGAGGCACAAATATGCACGTGTGTGTGTATGTGTGTAAATGTTCTTAATTCTAGGTATAACTGTGTATTTATATTACAATCCTGTAATCCTTTAGTCCTTCTTCTATATAAACTAAAAAGCCCTAAATGCCACAACTTTTACCAACAAAGAATTATTTTATATAATGGAAGCAAAGAATTGGTTGTTACGTTTCTAACAGTAGAATTGTAAGGAAAAGAAATATGCTGCTTATTGGTAGCATATCCTCTCGATTGCTGTCTTAAAATGACCAAAATCCTATGAGACTGCCATATGTTTTTCTCTCTCTTATGAATTATCAGGCAAAAAACCAAAAACAAAAAATATGCAATCTGATAAGACCTCGGTTTCTTAAAATGAAAAAAAAAACCTTTTTAATGCTTATGCCTTAACATTTACAGCATCATATGAAATTATACAATGCCTGAAAAGATTGCTGACCCTGTTTGAAAGTAGTGTACATTTCAGCATTTCTCAAGTTATTGCAGCTGTGATAAGATAACTACAGTTGGATTCTTTCCAATTCTTCTAATTCCTTATCCAGTGCAAAACTTTAAAATGTTGAGTCACCATATCAGAAGCTCCGCAAACATTCCAGAGTGCTCATTTCTCCCAACATCTGAGCGCTGATATTCGTCCAAATATTATGCTAATTACAGCTGTTGCATAAAAATAATATACAATCAAGCTTAATTTTCCAGCATAGTGTTGAAAGAGTGACCTGTGTATAACGTAAAATATAAATGTTTTGTCTTAAAATTTCTATGAGCTAACTTTTAAAATCAAGTGGACACAATACCAAAATCTTGAGAGTATCATAATTATTTCCCAACATGAAATTCACTTTGGACTGTAGTTTGAACACTTCTAATAACCTCTGTCCCCAAACAACTATAATGTTTTACTCTGAACAGTTAATAAATGATATTTTCTTCCTTACCTTTTTTCTTTTGTATTGGGTGGGGGAGATTTCTGGGTATTATATCAGATAAAGTCATTCTAACCTTATTTATGAATGTGAATCTTTTTTTTTTAACATTAAAACTTTCCTCCCCAAATAATTGCATACATTAGTTTCTATTTGAGTATCTATATGATACATATGCATACATATATAATATAGCCAACCTATGTAAAATTACAATCCAAAATTTAATCGTACTAATCAAATTTAAAAAAAATTGAATAATGAACATACAGGTGACGTAGAAACTAAAAATATATCTATATTTTGTTTTATTTTCTTTCTTTATTTATCACATTTAGAAGCTGCCCATTTCACTCATTGAGGGTATCCGTGTGATGTTCAGTTAAAAATATAGAACTAGCTCAGTCTTTTAAGTTATATAAATTATTTATTTGTTCCATTTCCTTACTTTTAATGTAACATTTCAATTCAATAAATATAGAGTTTATTATATTCTTAGTATTCTACCATGGACTGTAGGCAACTTAGATTATTAAATATACATGAGAGAGAATATAAGAAAAAAGATGTTCAAGTAATATTAACTATGCTTTCAAATTTTATTGTTATAAGCAGTACTAATTATTTGAGATTTAAAATTAAGATAACGAATATAAAATAAAAATTTAAAAATGAAGAAAGAGCACAAACCTTTAAACTTGAAACAAAACTTTAAACCTTTAAACCAAAATACTTGGTTCAAAATAATAGTTTCACCCTTAAGATAAATTAATTAATAAACTCTCCGCCATGTTTTTGCAAGATATGTGTGTGTGTTTGTGTGTCCGTCCATGTCCCAAAGGTGTTTTTTCAAAAGGCAATTGTCCTTTCTTGTTTTTCTTTCTTTTTATTATTAATTTTTATTAGTCAAACAAAAAGAAAAAATATTTAAAAATTATGAATGTGGTGCATACATCCCAACACACTCCTACTTATCTTTCTTCATCAAGTGACAAATATAAAGAAAATCATAAATTTATATACATGTGTTTCCTTCAGTTTTTGCGGATAACTTACATGTATGTATGGCTTGTTCGGGTATTTTCCCATGTCATCGTAGTTGTGCTTTTAAAGTTGTAGCAATGTTTCGGCAGAATCTCATCTGCTATCATCAGGCTTCTGTATTGAGTTCGTCTATGAGTCAGACTTTTACAGTTGTTTCAGTTTTAAATTTGGGGCTAACCTACTGCTGTGCCAGAATGGTTTTTTCTTCATCCTGATTGGTTGGGAGTCTTGGTCTGTGTTTATTGGTCTTAGAGTTTGATGTGTTCTGCTTGATTGGTGTTTCTAATATCTTCTGTCTGTTTTGTGGTTTTTTTTATTTTTATTTTTGTCTTGATTGGCTGGCAACATTGTGTTCCTGTATTGAAGGCTTTTAGTGCAGCTTACAACTGACAACACCTGAAACAATTTGTATATGACTTTTCCAACAGAGAATTCACCAAAACAGAAACAGATGTTCTAACCAAAGGATTTAATTACGCAAAAGCAGCCAAAAAAATTCCCACAGAATCCATATGTGCAGTAGAATCCAGCCTAACTAAATTAAATACAGACGAAGCTGAAAGAATAAGACACCAAGTTACTAACATCCTATGCACAAGCAAACCACCCAAAAGCAACTTGCACAAAGAACTAAAAGCCGTGCAAACCCTAAAAAAGAATAGTAGCATAATCATACTTCCAGCAGACAAAGGGAATGCCATAGTAGTAATGGATAGAAAAGACTACGAAACAAAATTGACAGACCTACTCCAAGACTCCACATACAAACCCATAAACACGGACCCAACCACATATCTGGAAAAATTAACCAAGAAGAAAATTATAACCAGCCACATGAGCAAAGAGATCCAACAGATGATCATCCCAAGAGAAAAATCTTCCAGATGCCCCAAACTATATGGCCTCCCAAAAATACACAAAGAAGGCATACTTCTCAGACCCATAGTCAGCTCCAGAGGAGCACCACTACAACCCTACTGAACACTTAGCAAAACACCTACAGCCCCATGCTGAAACAGCAGCTTCACATGTATAAAACTCATACCACTTCTTGGAAATGATCAAAGATCTACACATGGAACAAGAAGATCTGCTTGTAAGTTTCGACGTGGTTTCACTATTCACTCAAGTCCCGATAAAAGAAATTCTTGAAATCATCAAAAATAAATACCAACCAGCAATACACCTCATGGAATGAACAGAACACTGCTTAACCAACACATATTTCATATACAAAGGACAAAGATACAAGCAAATTGAAGGAGCCCCTATGGGATCACCACTGTCACCCGTCATTGCAAACCTGTTCATGGAAGAATTCGAATCCAGAGCCCTAGCCAATTCCACCCACAAACCCAAACTATGGCTAAGATACATCGATGACACATTTGTTATTTGGCCCCATGGAAAAGAAAACCTAAACAATTTCCTAAAACACCTAAACAGCACATACCCCAAAATCAAGTTCACCATGGAAATGGAAACAAACAAACAACTACCATTCCTAGATGTACTAATCTACAAAAAAACAGATGGTACACTAGGACACACCGTATATCAGAAGAAAACACACACCAACCGCCCCCTCAACGCCCAATCCCACCACCACCCAGCACAGATAAACTCCATGGCCAAAACACTAATTGCTAGAACCAAACGCCTGGTAGACAAGACATACATAAAGACTGAACTATGCACCCTGACTAAAGTACTGACAGCCAACTGCTTCCACAAAAGCAAAATCACCGGCTTGATCCACAAAAACACACTGAGACATAATGGAGACCTAGAAGATGAACAGACCTATGGAACAGCTGTCCTGCCCTACATAAGAGATACACAGACAAAATCAGTAAGATACTACACAGGCATCACATCAAGACTGCCTTCAAAACAGACAAAAAAATAGCAGCCATCCTTAGAAACCCCAAAAATAAAATTGACCTGGAAAACCAAGGCATATATGAAGTCCCCTGTGCATCATGCCCGGCCACATACATTGGACAGAAAATATAGAAAAATAAGTACCCAACTGGAGGAACACAAAAATGCAGTAAAAAAGCTGGAACACACCTCCTCACTAGTCCAACACATGAAAACTACAGGTCACAACATCAACTTCAATGGCACTAAAACCCTAGCCACTATAGAAAACCCCAACCACAGAATCATCAGAGAAGCCATAGAGATTGAAAAAGGACCTGAAAGCATGAATAGAAGAGATGATTCAGCAGACTGTCAATCATTTGGAAGCCTGCACTCTCAAATAGAAAGATCTCCACCCCACAAAACAGACAAACACCTGAGCACAAACAGACTCCCTCTGATGCCTCCAACTCAAACACACCCCAACCAGGCACCCAGATGAAACCTAGCTTCCTAACAAATGATAGATGTCCATTTACTTGGAGCCAAGCTACACTAAAAGCCTCCAATACAGGAACACAAGGTTGCCAGCCAATCAAGACAAAAAAAGCCACAAAACAGATAGAAGATATTAGAAATACCAATCAAGCAGAACACAGCAAACTCCAAGACCAATAAACACAGACCAAGACTCCCAACCAATTAGGATGAAGAAAAAACCATTCTGGCACAGCAATAGGCTAGCCCCAAATTTAAAACTGAAACAACTGTAAAAAGTTAAAACTGTAAAAGTCTGACTCACAGACAAACTCAACACAGAAGCCTGATGATGGCAGATGAGATTCTGTCGAAACGTTGCTACAACTTTAAAAGCACAACTATGATGACGTGGGAAAATACCCGAACAAAGCTGAATACCATACATGTAAGTTACTCGCGAAAATTTAAGAAAACAAATTTTAGATCTCTACGGGGAGGAAATAAACAGCCAGACCAAAACCTATGAGAAGCTGGAAGTTAAAAGAGCAGGAATACTATGTGACATCAAATTCCTATGCAGCTGCAGAGACAACAATGCAACACCAACCTGCTTCAAATTAACATTTCATCAGAGCACAGCAGCTACTAAACATGTTCTGAAAAGAACTGAAATGGCTCTACTAAGGCACGAGCTCCACAGAAAGAGATTCCAATTGGATCAGTTAAACAAAGATTTGCTAGCACTACATCTGGAATTGAACAGCAAAATCCACCTTCTACTTTGGGACATGATAAAACAACTTACAACTGGAGAGCTGAAACTAAAACCACTTACAAAAATGAAAAACTCTTGAAGAAAGTAAAGAAATTAGAACATGACAAGAAAGCCCCCAACAACTGACAACAACACCTGAAACAATTAGTATATAACAGAGAATTCTCAACAGAGAATTCACCAAAACAGAAACAGATGTCCTAACCAAAGGATTCAATTACGCTATAGCACCCAAAAAAAATCCCCACAGAATCCATCATATGTGCAGTAGAATCCAGCCTAACTAAATTAAATACAGATGAAACTAAAAGCCCTGCAAGTCCTAAAAAAGAATAGCAGCATAATCATACTTCCAGCAGACAAAGGGAATGCCACAGTAGTAATGGACAGAAAAGTCTATGAAACAAAATTAACAGACCTACTCCAAGACTCCACATACAAACCCATAAATATGGACCCAACCACATATCTGGAAAAATTAACCAAGAAGAAAATTATAACCAGCCACATGAGTAAAGAGATCCAACAGACGATCATCTCAAGAGAAATCTGGAAATCTTCCAGATGCCCCAAACTATACGGCCTCCCAAAAATACACAAAGAAAGCATACCTCTCAGACCCATAGTCAGACAAGCTCAATAGTTCGTCAGACAAACTCAATACAGAAGCCTGATGATGGCAGATGAGATTCTGCTGAAACATTGCTGCAACTTTAAAAGCACAACTATAATGACGTGGGAAAATAACCGAACAAAGCTGAATACTATACATGCAAGTACCCGCGAAAACTTAAGAAAACATATATATTTATAAAACATTAGACATGTTTAATACACTTATTCCTTTCTTTTTTCAACCAGTGGTAAAACTTCTCCCAAATTTTGCAATAATCAGATTTAGTCTTATTTTTTAATTCTTGAGTTAATTTCTCCATTTCAGCACACATCCAAATTTTCCTGATTATTTCCATCTCGTCTGGCATTTCATTACCTTTCCATCTTTGGGCAAAGGCTAAAGGCCATGTCACACTGCCCAACGGATGCAAAAAGGACACAACAGACCAGCAAAATGTTCCATCCGTTGTTATCCGCTCTCAAAAGGGGCAAAAATTTGCATAAGCAGAACGGATAACACGGAAAGGAACGGACGTGGGGAGGACGCAGAGCGGATGTATAGAGGATGCAGAGCGGATGTATAGAGGATGCATAGAGGATGCAGAGCGGATGCGTAGAGGATGCAGAGCGGATGAGCTGCATCCGCTTGCATCCTTTCTCCATCCGTGCTACTAACGCTGCGCGTCCGTTCTGCTTCCTCCCTGCGTCCGTTTACCGCTGGAATGGATTTGAGTTGTGCGGATGCACAGCGGATGCCTAGCAGATATAGCAGATGCGTAATGGATTCAAAACTGATGTCCCCGTATGCCTAGAGGATGCAGAACGGATGCATTGGATACATTTTCCGCTCAAAAGTTTTGGGCAGCTCAAAACTTTCTGAGCGGATGAAACGTCAATAAACGGATGCTGGACAGATAGAGAGGAAGCAAAACGGAGGCAGTGAGTACATCGCGTTAACCAACGGATGGCAAGCTTTTTTGTCCGTTTTACATCCTCTCTGCATCCGTTGGTGCAGTGTGACATGGGCTTAACCTCGCAGCAGTGGTGACATGGACTATTAAATGTGTTACATCTTTTAATTATTTTTTAAATAATTAATCTCCCACACTGATTACCAATAAAAAAATTTGAGATATAAATTCTATTTTAATTTTACACATCTCTTCTTATTTTCTCTTCTTATTTTCAACCAATATATTTGGGCTTTTTTGCAGTTCCACCATAAGTGATAATATGTTCCAATTTCTTTATTACACTTCCAACATTTGGGGGATAGTTTCAAATACATTTTTGCAAATTTTGATGGTGAGATGTGCCACTGGTAAAACATTTTGTATTAAATTTCTTTATATGGTGTTGCTAAAGTTATTTTTTTGTTTCTATCCCATAAGATCTGACAATCATCCAAATTTATGCCATATCAAAATCTTTCATCTAAGCCAACATTGTTTCTTTTATTTTTTCTTGTTTCAATTTGCATTCCAATAGCACTTTATAATTTTTTTAATCAATTTCTCATCTGTTCCCAGTAGTATTTTATCTAATTCTGTCTTCCGCCTACTAATTCCCCATTCTTTCATATCTTTACCATATCTAGATTGTAATTGCAAATATGCCCACAATTCTATCTCCAATCCCAAATCTTTCAACTCTTGCCTCATTTTTAGCTCTCCCTTCTCATCTAGTATATCCACAAAAGTAATGACCTCCCCACTATGAAGTAAATGTGGATATATTAACTCTTCTAGAGTGGATAACCAAGTTGGTATTATTTCAACATAAATTTGTTGTTTGGTTTTATTTCATACATTTAATAGAGCCTCTCTAATTTTATGTCTTTGGAAGTATCCATGAACTTGTTTTTTGTCTTGCCACAGGAAGGCATGCCACCCTGCCTGAAGATTGTATTCTTGTAGTGTTAACAATCTTTTGTTCTTAACTTTTATCTAGTCTATCCCAAGTCAAAATAGCCATTCTATAATACAGTTCCTAGTCAGGTAGGTCAAATCCTTCCCTTTCGGTAGCATCCTGTAACAATTTTAGCTTCATTCTGGACTTTTTCTTCTGCCATATAAATTGTGATACTAATTTATACAATTAATAAAAAAAAATCTAATTTTACAGGAGCTTTTTGGAAAAGAAGCAATAATTTTGGTAATGCGTTCATTTTTATGGATGCTATTCTCCCCGTGAGAGAGTCTTAAATTATCCCATTTCCTAAAATCTTCCGTAATTCGTTTAATTAGTGGAGTGTAGTTATCCTCCTTAAGCATTGTACATTTTGCTGAAATCGTAATCCCCAGGTATTTAATTTTGTTATCAGAATGTCCCAGTTAAAGTTCCTTTTTGTTCATTTGTCATATTTTCCTTAAGTATTTTAGTTTTTTCCTATTAATTTTTAGCCCCACAACTTCTACAAATTCTTCTAATTGCTCTATAAGTTTTGTTCCTGAATTTTGTGGATCTTCTAAAATAAAAAAAAAATCCTCAGCGAAGGCTTGTAATTTGTACTCTTATTTTTAAAGTTTTAATTCTTTTATTGTTTTCTTTGAAGACATTTTGCTTCTTATCCAAGAAGCTTCTTCAGCTCTGACTGGATTGTGGGGAATCTGAATGAGCTTCTTGGATGAGAAGCTAAATGTCTGCAAAAACAACAGCAACAAGAAAGTCCAATTACCTCTTGAAAAATCACCTTTGGAACAACCATGACCTGGATGACGGGGAATCTCCATAGATGGTAGGTGGGTGTGCGTACACACACATCTATATGTCTTGACCAACTACTAGAATCTTTCTTTTTTCTTTTTCTCTTTTACTTTAAACTGCTCTTTTTTCCTGTTATATTTCTCTCCTGAGCAAATTTGTCTTTGGATTAGAATGTTGAAAAAACTTGTTCTGTCCTCATATGCCATCTTTTCAAGCCTCTGCAGTTGCTGTATTTTACTTATCCTGGCCTAATGAAAATTTAGCACTTTCTTCTGAGTAGACATACACTTATGCATCTTAATCTGTGCAATCTTGTTAAAGGTAAAGAAGCATCATGATATACCAATTAACCTTGTCGCACACTATCCTTTCCTTCTGTTCCCTTTCCCAGCTGGGCCTACATAAACACTCACACTGGAACTTGACACTTCTAATGTGTTTGTACTGTTAAATGGTTATCACTTTGGAGACTAATAAAATTAACGGTATAAAACCCAGTTTTACTTTCTTAATAAACATTTATATTACATTTATATTAGCCTTTGGTCTAGTCAATATTTAGGCCAGGCATCAAAAATAAAAAACAAGTTCTTTCTAACTTTGCATGTTCCATATATGAAACCATATTGAATGGCTCAGAGCAATTGCATTTTACATTAATGATAATAAAAATATACAGTATATAATCACCATTAGATTTATAATCACATTTAAGGTTGATACCTATCTGAATTAAAGTGATTGTCTAGTGCTCTTTTAGGTTTGCCATATCCCAATTCCCTAAATGAAAGCAGCCTGGTATACATATTATGCAAAACCCTGTTTCATTATGCAAAGTAAGCATTTTCTATCAATTACTTTGTGTTTTACTCCTGGCATATGTCACCATATTTGAGGAAAGAACATTCGATGCCAGGAAAGAGTCATTTAAATCATCCTGAGGTTTCTTCTGAACTTGAAAGCCAAAATCTTCAAGCAAGGTTTCCTACCGCTTTTTTTATTTATTCATCAAATTTGAATTGCATCACAGGAAGAACTCTGTTTCCTCCCCCTCCAGTCCATTTTCCTGATTGAAAATTATTTCCAAACTAATTAATTCCAACCAAAAGCAACATATAGAAATCATGTGGCTCTTTCTTTCGACAGATGGAAACTTGAACGTTACTCTAACATTTAAGTCTTGATAAGAGAGCGATGGCATGAATAGGTTTATACACAGGAGATCCTGTTTTCAGATCTTCTGCATTACATCTGGATTTTCTTCAGGAACATGATAAAGCAGAATGGGAAGAGATGTCAGAAATGTTAACCTACAAGAAATTCCATGGAGAAGGATGTTATTTTTTTCTCCTCCCAAATTCTTGGCAGGTTTTTATCAAAAGCTTGTATATTTAGAAGGAAATGAATTTACAATTAGAAGAAGTAATTTTTAGAAAGCAATTCCAAGGATGTCTATCTAGAAAATTATTTTGCTTCAATTCAATTAGAAAATAAAGTTGGGTTTGTTTGTTTTTAAATGGGATAGATGAGCTAGATCCCTGGTTTCTGAATCAACTCTGGAAAAAGTCTAATCCATTTGTATCCAATATATTTTAATCTTTGATCATTTTAATATTACAAACAATAATTACTAATCATTTGCAGATCAAGGTATTTTGCCTAGAGGAAATTGATGAATCCTCTTGATTTTATTGTAAAACTATTTGGTCACATTTCCATGCTTTTTTCAAAATATTGATTATATATAATCATAGGGTTGGAAGGCAAATTGGATCTAGTCCAACCCCCAGCTCAAGCAAGAGCTCTTATTTCCTCTAGCGATGGAGACAGACTGTTCTATTGTTAATCGTTCTTCATAACTTCTTTCCCACATCCCAAAAATCTGTTTGTCCCTCTTGATGTCTCCCTTACGGACACATAGTAGTCGAGATGGAACTGTTAGAAAACATCTGTTAGTAGATTCCATCCTCAGCCTTTTCAAGTCAACTTCAGATTGGAAAAAGTTGTGTTGCTCCAAAATGGATTAATTGCTGTTTGGAATCTTTTTTAAAGTTTGAAGAATGAAAATTATAATAAATTATAAAATAAAAATAATTTATACTAAGCATAATATATGAATTATCATTCAGAACCAGCTCTTTACCAAACCTATAGCCTTTATAGTCATCCCTACTTTCAAAAAACTTACTTGGTTAAAAATTACAGACCAATCTCATTGTGTTGTGTTATGTGCAAATTTATGCAATCAACCTTCCACCTAGAGTCTTAACAACTTACTCTGCAATAAACAATTTGGTTTCAGAAAATTTTTTTGCTGCAATTTGCAACTTCTACACTGCAAAAACATGTGGACTACATTTCTCAACCAAGATAAAGCAATAGATGTAATTTACATTGACTTCCGCAAAGCATTTGACTCAGTGGTACATGAAAATTTATTATTAAAATTAAATTCTTACCACATTTCCGGATCCCTTCACAAGCGGATTACTGCCTTCCTGATAAACAGGCAACAAATAGTAAAAATAGGAAACACCCTATCAAACCCTGCACCAGTTATCAGCAGTATCCCATAAGGGAGTGTTCTGGGCACACACTCTTTACACTCTACATAAATGACCTTTGTGATCACCTTATTAGCAACTGCGTCTTCTTCACAGATGGTAAAACTATTCAACACCACGGTCAATGCTACCGTCCTTCAAAAAGACCTTGATTATGTGTCTGAACGTTCTAACAATTGGCAACTCCAAATATCTACCAACAAATGCTCTTTCCCAGATATTGGCAAAAAAAATCTATATACCAAATACAATTTACATGGATATGACCTTGTTGATGACCCTCACTTTGTCAAGGACCTTGGAGTTCTCATGTTGAATGATCTAAGCTCCAAAGCTCAGTGCAACAGTATTGGCAAAAAGGCTTCAAGAGTTGTAAATTTAATTTTACGAAGCTTCTCTGGTAATACTGTTTTGCTAACTAGGGCATTCAAAACCTTTGCTAGACCAATACTTGAATTCAGCTCTGTTGTCTGGAATCCGCACTGTATATCTGACAAAAATACAATTGAGTGAGTCCAGAAGTATTTTACCAGAAGTGTTCTACATTCTTCTGTTCACAACAGAATACCCTACAGCACCAGACTTGAGATTCTTGGCTTAGACAACCTTGAACTATGCCGACTAAGATTAGACTTAAGCATAGTACATAAAATCATATGTTACAACATCTTACCAGTTAATGAATATTTCAGCTTCAACAACAACAACACTAGAGCACATAACAGATTTAAACCACTCCAAACTTGATTGCAGGAAGTATGATTTCAGCAACAGAGTGGTCAATGTCTGGAACTCACTACCTGATTCTGTTGCCACCTGCTCAAACTCCCACTCTTTTACCCTTAAACTAACCTCTATTGACCTCACCGATTCCTAAGAGGTCTGTAAGGGGTGTGCATAAGCACCCAATCTTGCTTACCGTCCCTGTCCTATTGTCCCCAATTACTAGTTCCTATTTCTTGTATTTAAACTTATGTTTATTCTTGTTTCTGTTATATTGTAAGCTTTTGACAAATAAAAGAAATAAATAAAAGAAATAAATAAAAGACAAAACTCCTTTATTGAGAGCTCAAGATCAGGAGAGACTGGAGAGTTTGGGTGCTAAATGAAGATAAGAGATGAACAGTTAAAGAATGTGTTATATTTTTGCAATTTGGGAGGCTCATTATTGTGCTATGAATTAGATGTCCTGGTTTGAAAGTAAAGAATAAAGCATGACAGCCAGAGTGATTTCTTCGGTTATGACAATGTTTTTCAACCAATCCATCATATATTCCTGCTAGAACGCAGAAGTCTAGATGGAACAAAGGTTCAACAATGTCATTCCAACATTCCTAGTTCGGCATGTTGAATTGTCTTGCAGTTATTTCACCTTCAAGGCATCCTACTTCCTGTTCCTCCTCATGTTCGCTCTTTTGAATGACTTTAATCACCTACAAAGGAAAGCTCTCTCCCTCTATATCAACAGTAGAGGCCTTCAAATTTCTAGGTTTTATTATATCACATGACCTAAAATGGACACCTAACATCAAAAACATCATCAAAAAAGCACAACAAAGAATGTTCTTTCTGCGCCAACTCAGAAAGCTCAAACTGCCCAAGGAGCTGCTAATACAGTTCTACAGAAAAACTACTGAGTCTGTCATCTTCACATCTATAACTGTCTGGTTTGGTTCTGCAACCCAACAGGATAGACACAGCCTTCAGAGAGTAATTAGGACTGCAGAAAAAACAATTACTACCAGGCTGCCTCCATCGAGGACCTATGTACTGCACAAATCAAAAAGAGGCTGTGAAAATATTTACGGACTCCTCATATTTACGGTCCTGGACATAAACTGTTTCAACTCCTTCCCTCAAAATGACATATAGAGCACTGTTTACCAGAACTAGACACAAGGACATTTTTCTCCCGAAAGCCATCACTCTGCTAAACAAATAATTCCCTCAACACTGTTCAACTATTTACAAAGTCTGCACTACTATTACTATTTAATCTTCTCATCACTCCTCATTACCCATCCCCTCCCACTGTATGACTGTAACTTTGTCGCTTGTATCCTTACGATCTATACTGACTGCTTCCTTTGATTTGATTGCTTTTTGTACCCTGTGACTATTACTGTTTTACCTTGATTCTTGACTCTTGACAAATGTATCTTTTCTTTTATATATACTGAGAGCATTTGCACCAAGACAAATTCCTTGTGTGTCTAATCACACTTGGACAATAAATAATTCTATTCTATTCTATTCTATTCTATTCTATTCTATTCTATTCTATTCTATTCTATCCTTATCTGTTGCTTTCATTGTTGAAGATCGTTAAACCAGACATTCCTCTCCATGCCATTGGGAATATCCTTTATTTTCTGCCTACATTGCTTTCACAGTTCTTTTTCCCACTTTATTTTTGAAGTGGCTTCTAAGAGATAAGGTTTCCTTCTGTACTTTCTCATGTTGTACTTCTTGCTTCTCAAAGTCTTTTGCAAAGTGTTTTTTGCAAGACATTTTTGCAAATGTCTCTCAGATTCTCTGCTATGTTCGGTCAGCCTTTTGTCGGTCTCAGCTTTTGACTTTGCCTTCCAGCAATGAACAGGAACTCTTTTTATATTCATCCAGAAGCTGAGATGACATAGATAGAACTCCTTCCTCTTCTCCCCAATCTGAAATCGGTTTATCTAAAATAGTGTTTTTCAATTTAGCACTTCAGTTTGCATGGACTTCAGATCCCAGAATTCTCCTGCCAATGCTGGGAGCTGAAGTCTGTACATCTTTAGGTGGCCAGTATTGAGAAACTATAAGAAAATGAATGGCCTGAAGTCAGCCAGGAAGCTTTCACAGCTCAGGATGGACTGGAAACCTGGTTCTGCATTCCTAATCCAATTCGTTACTGATGCACTACACTGGCTGTCTTCATTATTTTTATTTTTTGAGAGACTAGGGCTGTTCAAAAGAATGACTTTAAGGTATATATTAACAGTTGAGAGTTTTTTTGACTTTGCTCTTCAGTTCCTAATGTATTCTAATAAAGTATAAAATTGTATATGTATGTATTTGGGTAATTAACATAGAATGAACAAACTGTTATAAAAATAGTAATTGTCAAAAATGAACTATGACTGCGCAACTGATCTTGAGCGCCCTCTAGTGTTATACAATGGCAATTAAAATATACAAAATATATAATCCGGAGTACCCTCTAGTGTTATACAATGGCAGTTAAATTTTTTTGGAGGGGGAGCAATGTGATGATTTTATTTATAAATTAGTTGTTGGAGTAGAGTTGAGGTGTTTCAGTAGAGACATCTCAATATGTCTCCTTATGAATCATTATGAAGGAAGCAATGAAAGAAATCCATATCACATACACTAAGAAATAGTGAAATTTAAATATAGCTTTTAGTTTATGGGTCAAGCTTACAGTCCTTACGACCAAAGGCTCTAAATTTCTAAAATGCTGTTTCTGTCATGCATATGGAAATTATTTCCCCATATGTAGCAGTGTTTTCCATCTTGTGCAGAAAGCTGTACATAACTGTGAAAGGAAAGTTAAATGACATGAAAATAATATTCTGTTTATTAGCAGAGGAGCATTTTGCCTGTTCAATAAAATTAAGATACCTTCCCTTATAATCTAATCAACTGCATTATTCTTATCTTTGAGAAAAAAGATGGAGACAATGAATACATTTGCATCTAGTCTGGTTTGCATAGCCCTATCACAACTGTTTGCCTCTTTGGGAATGTTCTGCATTATTGGTGGGTTAAGTCAGTTCACTTCTTACAGAACTAAAAACAGGAAATTGCCATGTATGAATCTTCCAGTATCTTTTAGTGGTATTACCTTCTGGGCTCCAATAAATACTTCGGTGCATGATATGCATATAACAATGCTGTTATGGTGGCATTACAGAACAAATAGCACTAAAATAATCTATCAGTTAATGGTCTGTATGGCAGTTTGAATGCAGAATATTCATTGTGCTTATGTTTTTAGAAGGATGAGTTTATATCTAAAGATTGCTGCATATTTTTTAGAACTTAATGTCCTCAGCTGTTGCTGACACAAATAGATATCTTTTAAAAATGCAGCTTCAGCAAGGTTCTCTCTACCAAAATGTCTACAATAGTTTAATGCTAGATCTCAAAAAGAAATTTTCAAGGATTTTACCCTCCTCCCCCAAAACCCAGACATCAAGGAAACATTTGTTTCTCTCTGTTGCCAAATGTTTTTCAAATTCCAGCAGCAATGTTTCTCTTTTTTTGTGTGAAAATGAATATGGTAGCAGTAGCAAAGAGGATGTGGAGGTAAATTTTGCAATGAAAAAGATGCTTTTAGTTGCACTTAGAAAGAATAGTAAGGACCAAAGGTAAATGTACTCTTTTTTTAAAAAGACTCTGAAAAAAAGCTTCATCAGAGCAGCAATCAGGCTCAAAAATCTAATGTATGCATCTTTTCTTCCCCAGACAATAAAAAAACCGATTATGTTAATTTCTATCAAGGTTTATGGGACTGCACTGGTGATGTTCCTGATGAGCTGTCATTCAAACGTGGTGATGTTATCTACATTCTCAGTAAGGTACTGTATTCAACCCCTAATAGATAGGTATGGGGAGATAGTTGAAATAAGACCAAGGGGAAAAAAAAAGAAAACTTCAAGGTCGTCAGGAAATGGGCACTTCCTTTGCATCTTTCGCACTCAGTGAGAAGTTCCTTGCACATTAATTATTTTGTCAATTTAATGTAACCACATTTGAAGTGTTATTGTGCAACAGGAATTGTCTTTAAAACATATTTATCTCTGTTTGGAATCTTGGTTACCCACCACTAAGTAACTTCCCACTGAGACAATGCTCTTATTGCTTGTAAAATGTAGCTTAGTCAATTATAGTATGGAGTGGATGTGAATGTATATGTTTTACTTCCTTTTCTTTGGTACTTCTTGTATATGCTGATCTGAGGAGGGAGGGAAGAGACGGAGAGAGATTTATATTAGTAAACTTTCACAGT
>BLBF01000019.1:36179893-36209893 GCA_015471245.1 Laticauda colubrina
TTATCTTACATACATGCATACATACATATATGTGTGTGTGTGTGTGTGTATATATATATTTATAAAACACACACACATACACATATATTCTATATATTCTAAAAGAGACACAATTCTGCAACATGGCAATTCATGTAAGACTAAAAACTTTAGATTTTTTATGTTTAAGCCCCCTATTTTATTATGAAGAAAGATGTCATGGCAACTTTATCTGGGAGTTGGTTTCTGCCTTTAATCACTCAGTAGAGCTGCACCTTTCAGATAAGTTTCCATGGAAAAGTGTCTGGGGCATTTTCCAACAATACCCCCCTCACTTTTTTTTTTTTTTGCCACAATGTTCAAATCTTTGCAGAACTTTTTAAAATTCCTGCCATACCAAAGCTAATCGTCACTCACGACATCAGGTCCCTGCCAATTTTCTTAAGAATGCCAGTAGTTTCCAGGCTAATACTTTCATAATATTCTTTGAGCCATGTCCTTTGTGATAGTAAAATGCAAAATGTTTCCCGTTCGAGGTAAGAATAGCTAGAAAGGATCCAAAAGGACCTATTGTTACTAATAGTAATTTGATAATGAATTTGTTCTGTTTGTTAAAAACCTAACAACTTAGTTATTCATGTGTTCTACTAACTCTACAGTCTTTTGTTTATCATATCTGCTCTCCTGACATTCCTTGGATGAAAAATTACTTTAATCCCACATTACAGATAGAAACTTGGGCCTACAGAATATATGTTACTAATAGAAGAAAAGTATGATGCAACATTACTTCATGTTATACCTGCTTCAAAAGCATTATTTAATTAAGTGGATGCTAGGCATAGAATGAGACAGAGCAATCTTCCTATAGGATATTCAACAAGAAGCACCTTTCAACAAAATGGGGTGTTTTTTTAGAAATAGTGCATTGGATTATATTTTAATGTTTAGCATTCAAGTCTTCTTACTGACTTGAATAAACCAAAGGCTAATCCAATTTAGAACATAAAATAATAGGTTTGAAAGGGACTTTGGAAGCCTTCTAGTTCAACCATCTGCTCAGGCAGGAGATCCTACACCATTCTGGGCAAATATTTGTCTAGTCTCTTTGTAAAAACCTCCAGTGAAAACCTCCAGTGATTGAGCACCCGTGACTTCTGGAGGTAAGCTATTCCATTGATTAATTTGTTCTTACTGTCAGGAAATTTTTCTTTAGTTTTAGTTTGGATCTCTCTTTCAGAATCTTCCACCCATTACTTCTTACAGTCCTCAAGTGGTTTGGAAAATAGGCTGAACTCTTCTTCTCCGTGACTGCCTTTGAAGTATTGGAAGACTGCTATCGTATTGCCCCTAGTTCCTCTTTTCATGAGATTAGGCATGCCTAATTTCCTCAATCATTCATTGTACCGTTTAGCTTCTAGACACTTAGAGACCATCCTTTTCTCTTTCTAGGATTTCAACATCTTTTTTATATTGTGATGACCAGAACTGGATGCAGATATTCTAAGTGTGGTATTATCATGTGATCTCAAAACTATTCCTCTGTTAATGTAGCCCAAAATAGCATTAGCTTTTTTGGCAGCTGTAGCACACTTCTGGCTGATACTTAAATGGTGGTCTTCTAGGACACTTACATCCTCCCACAGTTGCTATTCATAAGGCAGGTACCAACTATTCTATATCTATGCATTGGTTTCTCTTGCCTATGTGTAGAAGTTTACTTTTATCACTCATTGCATTTGTTGGATATGGCCCAAATCTGTCAAGATCCTTCTGAGTCTTGAGTCTATTTGAGTCTAACATTTTAGGTGTTATCTATTTATCCCCAACTGCAGTGTTGTCTGCAGATTTGATGAGTTCCCTAATCGAAATGATTTATGAAGATGTTCAAGAGCACTGGCTGCAAGACAGAATCTTAAATTCCACTGCATGCATCCTCCATTGAGGATTATATGCTGAGTTTGGTTGATCAGCCAATTGCAAATCCATCTGGTGGTGATACTTGCTGAGGTAATTCCCCGTTAGGAGAATGAGCGCACATAGAGATGTATAGAGAGATGTATAGAGAGTAGTGTTTGAATAATACACACACAGTACACAGATACACTGTACAGTAAATGTAGCTTTTTACTTCCAGAAAGGTTTAAGCAAAGTCCAAAATAGTTCAAACTCATTCATTCACAAATTAAATCAGTCAGTTTTCAATCCAGGGAAAATCCAAATATCAAAGTCCAGTGTCAAAAACAGTTCAGTATCAGACTTACATTGAATCCAGTAACATCAATCAATTAGGAAAAATGGAACAACGGCAATACTTTCCAACAGAAGGAAACAAAGATACTCAGTCACACTCTCTTCTGAGACTCAGACTAAAACAACCCAGGTTCATCTTATGGCCGTTTGAAAAACCACACCCAATTGCATGCTCTTACATTACCTTAAAGATACAATATTAAAATGTCTATCCTGGTTTATATATTTCTAACCCAAATACCTGTTAGGTGATTTATATTCCTAACAATACTGTTGATTCCACATTGTTCTGTCTTACCAAGAAGGAGGCTATGATCTACTTTGTCAAATGCCTTACTGGAGTCTAAGTAAGCTATGTTCATAGCATTTCCCTTGTCCACTAATTTAGTCATTTTATCAAAGAAGGCAATAAGCTTTGGCTGGCAAGATTTGTTTTTGACAAATGCTGGCGTCTAGTAATATGTTGCTTATTTCTAGATGCTCTTATAACTAGGTAATAGGTTTCTTGTAATTAGGTAGGTTTGTAGGTATCTTCTAATAAGTAATTTTTAGGTTTCTTGTAATTAAGCTCCTTTAGGTTTTTGTAATTAAGCTAATTTTTAAAAGTATTTTTATACCATTTTAAGTATAAAGATTCATTGTTATTCCATCAGGATTGAAAATGTTCCATTGGAATCTTTGTCTTTTGATCTAGATGTTGAAGCTTGGCTATATTTTATAGCCTGGAGTTATTTAACTTCTAAAATTAATAAGAAATTTAAATCAAAATTCAACTTTATTTTCCAATTTGAGTATTGCTGTTATAAATGCTTCTGCAAAATATAGTCTTCTATCAGTTCTGAATTTAGGAAACAAAAATCCACAGAATAATAATTTTAATAATTCAGTTCTGAGAGTTATTAGCCAGAAAAAGAATTTAAGAGTACTGCTACGGTAAAATAATCTAAAGCCTTTGAAGCTTATGAACTTGATCAAACATTTCTTAAAGCTGTCAATTTTGGCACCTGGTGATCCTTGGAATTTTTTTTTTGGGGGGGGGATAATTATTTACCCCATCTAGTGGTTGAAAATTGGAGGTACACTCATTAGTGTTCAAAAATGATGCCAGAAATTTAACTTGGGCTTCCTCTTAATTATTACTTATTATCCTCTCATCGTATATCAGACCCTTATTGACATTAATTCTGGTAAAATCTTATTCTCATGAATTAAATATAAGCATTATATGCTGTAGGAAGAACACAATATAAATTAAAAGATAAGAGGTAAAAAAAATTATATTTCAACAGAAAAGAATTAACAAAAGAAGTCAACAAAAGAGTTAACAAAAGAAGAAAATATATTTATGGTTTTCTTTGCCAATAACAAGTTCTAGAAAGTTCTCTCAAAGTGCTGATGGATTTGGGCATCTTTACTGGAAAATTTATCTTGTTCCAAGTGACTCTAATATTTATAATAATTATACGTTGATGATGAAAAAATACAAAATCTTGGATAGCTTTTAAAAATACAATATACTGTTCATTAATGAATCTGAATATGCACTGCAAATAGTATAGAATTTGTATTTTAAATTCTGTAATATTGCATACTAAAGTTTTCTTATAATAATTGGACTCCTGAAGATTTGTAAAATTAAATGGTTATTGTAGCATTTAAAAAAATTATTTACTTTATTTTATGTTTTCTGTATGTTTATTGTTGAAAAAAAATCCATAATGTAGTCTAGATTAATTGTAATATTGATTAAATTCAGAAAGTGTTTTGATTAAAACTTTGTGTGTGTACCAGCACGTTATAGTGATTTTTTTTTAATGAAATCAACTTAAATAATTCCATAATTCTTTAATTAAACATCCACATTTACCAATTTATAGAGGAAAGCAGCTTAAGTACTTTTGCAGAAAGAAGGAACCAGAGTTAATTTTTAAAATATAACAATTAAAATCAATTCTTTGATTACCCTTTCATTTCTTATTAAAAGTCAGGTATCAAAAGATATGGGAAACCCATATCATGATTTTAATGGTTTTAGGAATTTTTGTTAACAATAATATGTTATGCTTCTTAAAAAAGCAAATGCACCTGAAACTGAAAAAGCTGATTTAACACTTAATATCCTACTGTTTCCACTCTCCAAATAGTGCAGCTATTCGGTAGTATATAAATTTAATTTTCATTATAAATGTATATATTGTCAAGATTTCAAGTACTTTTATTATGAGTATATTATAAGGTGAGAAAGTGGAAGATAACTCTGTCAAGGTCAAGATTATTTTAGTTTATAAATTTGCTGGGCACATACAATTACAAGGCAACATGACTGATATTTTCATTCTTTTTGTTATATAACAGAAATTGGGGTTTGGGCACTTGTGTCATAATTAGGTACTCTAAGGGCCATCATTTGCACATTTACTTTGAGATTAATAATACTGAATGTTACTTGCCATAATTCAGATAATATGGCTATCTTTAGAATTATAACATACAATATGTATTGTTTTTTACTAGTAGAAGTATTTAATTTTGGTCAGGACTAGCTCTGAGAAAAACTAAAATATATCTGCCATCTTAAATTTTGTCTAACAAAATAATAGAAATATATTAAAATAATCTATAAAAGAAAACCTTGGTTTTCATTTATTAAATGCAGATGCAACATTGCCTTTTTATTCTGGACTGTATCTCAAGCATATATTGAAATAGAATTTTGAAACAATTGTGCAGTAATTCAGTAGAAATCATGATCATGAATTTTTGTAAATAAAGTAAATTTCCAATTTCAAAACAACCATTATCAGCTATCCCATACAGATCCATGTTTCAGTGAGATTTCACTATACCCTTTAAATGTGTTCAGTTAAACTTTCCAGCATACTTGATAAATTTGTGCATTTGGATTATAACGCTTTTAGTTCATATCTGAAGCATTTACCATAATCAGTACTGAATTAAATTTTTTTCCAAAATCTATATTTAGGTAGCATCACACAAAGCTTTCTAATAGCAAGTGGGTTGCCTTTTCTTGAATCTGTGATCGTACAATATTCCAGTGCTAAACATTCATTAAAGATTTTTATGTTTGTCATACTCATTCAGTTTGCCATATTTTAAAAAAAATATGCAAAACTTTTAATGTCCCAGCATGATATTGAATCAAGTAATTGCTATGAATAGCCTTTAATGCAGTCTTAATCATTTATAATCAAGTGAGATATTGCCTGCTTAAAGAAGGATATTTTGTGGAATCTGTTTCTTGGAAATAAATATAATACTATGCAATTAGGAATTGCAATATTTGTCAGTACCTACAGTATAATCTCATAATCAGTGGAAATAATTTAGAGAAATACTGAATGGAACTAATGCTCCATGTAATTGGATTTGACCCATTCATTCTGACATGCTGTTTCATCACACAGGTGCATACAAAATCACAAGTATGTATTAAATACAGAGGACTCTCTATAGAAAGATTTTTACAGAACAAGGAGGAGACTTTGGTGTAGGGTTTTAAATCTTAGGATACTTTCATTTATTGTCCTGAAATTTTAATGCCTCCCATGGTATTGATTATAATGGTTAGTGTGTGTGTGTGTGTGTATGTGTGTGTGTGTGTGTGTACATGTGTTTAAACATCACTTTAGAGGATTCTCATAGATGTATTCTGGATTAGGAAGTAAATGGATTGAAATAGATTAATAATATCAAAATTACATTACTTGCATTTACTCTAAGTAAGTGGAGTTTGGACCACCTCTTCTAAATTTAAAAGCATTTTTCTTTCCTTTTCTTTCACTAGCTTTTTCTCACATGCACATTTATTGTTAAACAGTTCATTATGTAGGTCTTTAATTTCTTTCATGGTTACTTTCATATAATAAAGCATTACAGTTGCTTCTAGATCTTGATAGAATTTCTCCAGAAGGAGAAAGAAGCTTTGTGTTAGTAATTACCTAACATTGTTGGTAGCTGACTGCAGGCTTCTTCCCAGTGATAACAGAATAACCACATAACACAGCTTCATAGTACATGATTAATAGAAAATAATTACACATCCTACAAAGGAATGCAATAATTCTTATAAATTGACTGGAATGGTTTTGCACAGATTAAAGGACTCTTCATTATTTTATCAGTCTTTTTGAAGCTGAATCAATTGCCAAAGCTGTAAGAAAGAGCTGATGGGAAGAATATACAGTATATCTAGACATACAGAAGAATTTAAGATAATAGGTTTATCTATATCTGAATAGAATATGAATAAATAGGTTATATGTAAGATTCAAACTATGTTTGTTATTCATTACAATTAAATATTTGATTCTTGAGACTGCCTGATATTTAAATTGAAGCCCCACCATAAACATTATATATTTTTTCAGTGATATAAGCAATTCATAATCTCTTAAATGAATTTAGTACACTTAAGGAGCTGCTTCATAACATACATTATTTCAACTCTGAACAGTAAATTGTAATAAATGATGGCATATAAATCTTGTTGGTATTCTGATTGTTCTTGAATTGATTTAATATTTTAGATAAAAAATAAATAATATATATCTGGCAATCTGTATTTTGAACAAAATTTAGAATATTGAAATTACAATAATACTTGGGTTTTCTCTAGAAGTGACTGTTCTATACATTTCTGTTTGCGTGTGTGTTCATATGCAGAACTAGCATATAACCCTGAGGGTAGCTACTAGCCAAAATCTCTTTGCCTTTTATTGTTGCTGAAAGTGATGTATTCATAAAGATGCTATAAAAGTATGATCAAATTGATTTGTAAGTGCATACAAAAGTTAAACACATTCTAAAAAAGGGGTGTAAGCAAATTAACTAGTTAAAAATTGATATCTTTAAAGTGATGGCAGTAACCTAAGGCTAAAACATTATATTTCCAATATAGCAGTTCATTTTTTCCCCTTCCTACCTGCTTATATGCTTTAATTGGGATTCAAATTGCTTGTGCGTTTCATATCAAGAATAATAATGATAAAGTAAGATTTGGATGTCAGAAGCCTATCCATAAATTAGCTTGCAAAACTATTACTCTTCCGTTATCACAATATTTAAAATCAGACAAATGCATTAAATTTAAATATTCTTAAATGGAAAGATATTTTTGGGAGGGAGACAGGAAGTTTTTAGTATTTTAATTAGTGGCTCCTGAAGTTGGTCCAGCTAACATCCTCAGAATATGATGTTTCTAAGTTCCTGAAATATCTACATGGAATATTTTCATTTTGTCATAAAAAGTTTTAATTATCCTTTAAGTAATACAGCATTCTATAGAACATCATGATTGCTCTCTGCCTTGTTCTCCAGCACACATTTACAAAAAAAGTTATTTTGGAAAGCTTCCTTGGCAAGATTCCTCTAGCACAGGTGAAGACTGGCATTATGAGTGATTACTTGCACTTTAAATCTGTAGAGAGGGAGTTTGTGTATTTAAGCAGGCTAATGTGGAATGAAACATGTGTTTATTAAACAAACACACACAGCTGGAACATCTGAACCCCCTGGTGAGGCAGCAAGTGCCTCTTGCCTTTAAGGGTTTTGGCCCTTAAAGCAAGAGTTATTCTTACTGTAGTTGGTAAACAAGCTTGCTTGCTGTATTGCACTGGTGAACTAGCATCGTGTATAGCCTTGAGAGAATAAAGAAGTCAAGAGTTTTACTTTGAGCTGCTCTTTTATCCTGATGGCAAATGAGGTAAAAGCAGAACTTGGTGATGTGATTTATTGGTTAAATGAGTGTATTAAGATCTGCCTCATGGCTTTTAATACCTCAACTTTATAGAAACTTTTCCCAGTACACAGGGAATTACCAAAACTAAAACATTACCAAAACTAAAATCTCTGCTACTTTATGTTACAGCATAATCTGGACAAACCTTCTCAATGTTTGTACCAAATGAGAAATTAAGGTGGACTTAAAATGGAAGGAGGAATGGAAAGACAGCCTCAGGAAGAAAGGCAAATTTGAGATTTTAAACAAGTCGGTTAATGGATAGGAGTAGATAGGAAACAAATGTGAACTGAAGATAGCAGGGGATACAAAGCATATATAAGCTATTAATAGATTAGGGTTAATAGATCTGGCACAAGTTAATCAGATCTTCAAAGTTAATTTGAAGAAAGCCCTGAGAGGGATGGAAGTAATTTTGGTTCCTTGCTGTTTCTATTCCCTTAAATGCTATGCAAGGACAGGTGAATTTGCACCCCATATAATGCCTAAATCCCATCAGAACCTATCAATGCTTAGTTTCAGGTAAAAGCAGGCTGGCAAACAGAACCCCATAGCAGAATACTCTATAGGTTTTTTTTTTTAAGTGTATTGTTGCTCTGTCTTTTGAACAAGGAATCTGTTTTCTTCTGTTTGCTTTTTAGCACATATTTTAATAGAATCCATTTTCAAAGTTATTGAGCTCCTGTTAGGATTAATCATAGCAATATTTACCTTTCAGGGACAAAGACAATTAAATTTTGATCTCTATTATTTGTTATTGTTTTCAGGAAAAGATTGTTTATTAAACTTTCATATACTTGGTTTCGTTTGGATTCATCTTGCTAAGCCTAAATAAAATTCAAAGCAAAATGCATTTAGTCATTTGTCAGATTTATAAGATCTGTGATAAAAGTTTATGACAAGAAGCATTGGTTAACACAGAGAAGAGGTAATGATATGTAGTTCTTATATGTGAATTTAATAAAAAATTAACATAGGATGTTTTTCATCTCCGTTAAACTATACTGTGTGTCTGTATGTCTGTGTGTATTTACAGTAATAGAGAAATATGTTTCTATTAGTGAGAACCAAACAGAATAGACACAAAAAAAGATGAATCCAATCTGAACACGTCTGAAAAATGGCTCAACAATGTACACTTTTTTAAAATTAAAAAGCAACATAACAAGAAAGACTGTACCAGTTACCTACAAGTGGAAAAAGATTTCAGATTGAACATGTTTAGAACAGGGTTTATCTTTCTTTTTGTTTAAAATGTGTTTATCACCAAATCAGGAAATGCATACGAAATAGATGATGATATAATCACATTCCCATCTCATAGAATATATATGGCTTGCAGAATCCCATAGGTAAGTAAATAGGGTTTCTTTTTAAAAAAAATCTTTTTTTCAGACAAAGAAACAAATGCCTAATCATTTAAAAAGTAATTTTCTGTCTTGGCCTTAATTGTATTTCAAGTGCTTGAGAAAGTCATGCGTACAACATTCATGCACTCTTCCTTTACATTTTAATTTTCCATTCATGCTCTTATAACTGTACATAAGGAGGAAACTTGAGTCATATGCAAAACTCCATTGCATTCATATCAGACTAAAGGTTAATACTGCATATTGTTTTCAATTAGGAGTACAGTAGATTTGGCTGGTGGGTAGGAGAAATGAAAGGAACCATTGGCTTAGTGCCTAAAGCCTACATAATGGAGATGTATGATATTTGAGAGGCAAGAGTAAGTACATTTTAATTCAATTTTCTGTAATGGTTTATATGTTCCTTTATACAGGTTTCTTTTCCTGGAACATTTAACGTATTTCTTTGGGTTGGGGGAAGAAAAAAGATTTGTAATTTTATAACAAATAAAATATTGTGTTTTTAGAAAAAGGAAAAATGTTCTCCATATGTCCATCACACCAATATTATGACCATCAGACCAATATCAGACCCTAACCCTTCATTTTATTATAATTAAAGAATCCCAGGAATAAAGTATTTAGAACATTGAACATGTAAGCAGTTTTATTTTGCAAAATGATCCCAGTGTAGAGATTAGAAATGGTGAGCACACTTCTTTTCCTCATTTTTTTTTCATACAGACTATTGCTTTTTAAAACAACTACAATAATACCAAAACTAGCAGTCTGAGCTATCATTTGTTATAATTAATAAATTATTCTGCAGTTGGCAAAGGAAAGAGTGGTTTAGAAACCTGATCATTTGTGGTAATCTCTAGCAATGTTATGCTTGCAAACTATGTGACTCAATAATTAGGTATCTTCAAGAAAAATAGGGGTTCAAGAAAAACCATATAGTTCAAATGTTATATCTGCATGTATCCTAAAACTTCATTTATTATGAATTTTGAACATGCTTCACAAAAATATTTTTAAAGACATTTCATTGGGAAAGATTTACATTCAAAATTTTTCATATATCATGGCCTATTTTCATTTTGTCGAGGGCATTCTAAAATTTGGCTTTGTGTAGAAGCTTCTTTTCCTGTAGATTTTGCATTTAGCTGTTTTAATAGCAATAACCTATCTGTACCTTACATTAGGGCTGTGCAGTTTTCCAAATACATATGTTTTGGAGTCTAGGAGGTATTCTTATAGGAGGTCCATGCAAGCTGCTTAAAGCAACTATATCTTTTCTTTTTTTTTTTTATAAAGAATTTTATTAATTTTTAATAAACAAACATGTACAAACAAACACAAAACATAAAAAACATAAAAAATCTTTTTGGACGGCAGTTTGATCCCGAGTTACATCTTTTTGTACAGAGATAAATTCAAGTTCATGCTTACTTTTAAATAACATTCCATTTCTTATTTATTATTTTGCATTTTCTATATAGCTTCTCCTCTCTTTTCACTCTCTTAATTCTATTATATTTATTTCATCTCAATTTAAATCATTATACTTATATCCTTTGTCTGTTCTATTTCAGCTAGCTATTTATCTTTTCTCATTAACACAAAGTTTCTTCTGTAATGACTAATTGGAGTATAATACCTTGTCATACTTATCCCTCCCCTAGTTTTAAAGCTTAACATAACACATAATTTTCATTCGGATTCTGTGTAGTACATTCTAAAGATAAACTCAATATTTTGAAACAAGAGAAAAAAAAATTTTTTTTTTCCAAAATTTAATATAATTAAAACAACAATCCATAGCAATTAAAGTTATATCATTCAAATTAATATTCATTTAAGTCTTAAACATTTTACACAATCCTTTCTAAATAAGTATCATGCTTCTATGGGAACACTTATAGATTTTACTTAATTACTTCCCCCTATTTCACTTATATTTTAAAATATTAAACAATAACAATGTTCCCATTTTTCTTTAATTCAATTCTCTCATATTTGATTTCATTTATTTTTATTTAAAAAGAAAAAATTTCGCTAAGTTACATTAAATATTTTGTCCCATTTTATAATCATATATTATTCCAATTTTCTAACATTATTTCAAATACAAATACAACAACACAATCTTATGTATCTTTGCAGAATCTCTTTTTCAGTTATATGTTTACCCATTATCTCTAAATAAATTCTGTTTCTTTACATCTTGTTTCAAACCTTTGTAGCTTCTCTTCCCTTCTTTCCTCCCTTGCTTCTCCACTCTACCCTTTTTACCCTCTTGTCTCTTAATCTCCACCTTCTTGTGTATTCCTCTTTTCTGTTGCTTTCTGATGTTGTGTCCACTTTTCACCTTGTTTTTCCCTTTTTTGGTTGTTTTTTTAAGTCTTAAATTCTCCATTCTCTTTCTCCCCTTTCCCCTTTCTTCCCCAAATAAAGTTGCTTGTTCATTAAGGATGGTTTCTTCTTCATCCCAATCTTCTTGTTCTTGCAGTTTCTCATATGTAGAAATTGCCATTTCTAAAAAATTAAAAATAGAGCCAAAAGAATCCTTCCCTTCTTGTTTCTCTTGTTTATATTTTATAAATTCCATTTTCAGTTCATCCATAAGTAATACCATTGTAAAAGAAAAAAAGAAAAAAAAATTCAAACGACCCAAATGATTTTAATCATTCAAATAAGAGTTTCCAGAAGTCCCAAAGTCACCAAACAATCCAAATACACACAGTCTATTTCATTTCACATTTTCTTCTTTTTTCCCCCCCTTTTTTCCACTTTAATGCTTCAAAAAACTTCAAATTCTTTTAAACCTTCAGTCCATCTGATAGAGTAGCCAATTATGATCCAAAATGGAAAAATCCAATAATAAAAATGGCCCAAAGCCAAAGAAGAAAAAGGATAAAATAAAAAAAAATAAAAATATTACTAGAATTGAAATATACAAAAAGGCTGGCGAGTAGAGATTTCACAAGTATATATATATATATATATATATGGACTGCACACTGCACTTTGATTATTTATCCAAGGCTCTTATTATGACTCTCTTCTCCAGCAGCTTCAAAGCCAAGCCTCAAGTGTTGAAACATTAATAAGAGTCCAGGAAAACACCTGTAATAATATTTTTCTGTGCTCTCCCTCCATCTTATCACATTAAAATGTCCTTGAGAAGGAGTGTTTATACATTTCTCCCCAGTTCAAATAAAGTATTTTCAAGCCTCTAGTTGGCAGTGTTGCAAAGTCTCTTAATACTTTTTTCCCCCCTCAGCCAGAAAGAAAAGTAATGTATACAAAACTCAGAGGGAAAAAAACAAACAAAGGGGGCCTCTATCCTAAAGAAAATTAAAAAATCAAAAGAAGCATAAAAATATATATAAGAAAAAATTCAATCTGATTAGCTACAAAATCACATTAAATTCCTCAGAGAAAAAAATAGTAAGGAAAGAATCCAAGCCTCAATTTGACATCACTTTAAAAAACGCCGCTCAAGGAAATTCCAGTCAAAGATAAATAAAGGTTTCTTCTTTGTTCAGGATATCCTTTCAGGTCTCAGCCAATTTGCAATACAAAAGAAGTTTCTCACCCAGCCGACACACCCTCTCTCCAGCCTCTTTCTTTTCGGAGCTGTCCCGACTTCAGCAGCTTTAGAGGCTGCCTTTCCACCGCCAGCAAAAGGGCTTCTCCCGGATCAAACCAGAGATTTTGCGATATCTCTGGGATCCTGGGACTGTGCCCTTCACAATCCCCGTCTCTACGGGACGGTTTAGGTCCGTTAGGACCGACCAGGGGTGAAAATATCAGCTGCGATCTCAGAGCCCCAAGATCGCAGCTGTAGCACCGGGACGAGGCTCCGCCTTCCAAACTATATCTTTTCAACAGCTGCAATAGTCTTTACAAAAAAGAGATGCTGAGGTAGACATGTATTATATGTCCATATTTGTGTGTTCTAAAGATTTTTTTTTTAATCTGGAGTCCTTCTTCAATATAAATATCAGGTGTTAATGTTATAATTATACTCCTGATTGGCCAAATTTCTTATGCTACCAATGATCTAAATAGGTTCCGGACCATATGGATAAAGGAAAACATGCTGTTTTCAAGGGTTTACTTGCATAACCAAATGTTTTAAAATTAATTTAAGAAAGATTCTTGTTTCAGTTTATAGACTCTTCTTCTTTTCCGAAACTTTTAAAAAAATTGACAGCTGGGAAGAATTAGGTACTAGGCTTTCTTGTTCACTTTTGTTCACTTTTCAGCCTTCATTTAATTCAGACATGGGATTCATAGCTTAATTGTAAAAATAAAACAAATCAATTGAAATCTTGTAAAGATTTTGTTCTACATTAATAGGATAAGATGTAGTCATTTGTCACATGAAGTTGTTACATTATGTTGTGGCTCCAGTGCAAGGGACTAAGGGGTTTTCTGTTCTGATTAATTACTGGGGAAAATGAGCAGAACTTAATTCTGGAAGAGTTCTGTGTAATAAGGGCATGGACTGTCACTATTTGACTAAATTTGAGAGTATATAGGGCTTGAAATACATCTCCTGTTATTGCCTTATAATTTGTAAACTGCAGATAACTGACCAAAACTAAGGATATTCAATAGTTATTTTTATTGATTCGGGTGGTATTTTTAAATTTTGTTTGTTGTCTTTAATAAAAGAAAGAAGCAAGCCTCTAGTTTGTGCATCTGTTTTCTAAGAAGCATTAAAGCTGTAGATTAGGCACATTTGCATTAATTGTGGTGCTGTAGAAAGGTAAAGAATAAAGAAATTTGCAGTGTGGTATCTTGACTTATAGTTTCTTCATGTCATGTAGAATCATATTCCAAAACTATTTAGAGGCCCTAAGGCTGGGAAAACATGGATTGCATGATTTCTTATAGTTTAAACATGTGCTACTTTTTTGTATTAGTAACTGTAGCTCCCCTCCCCCCCCCTTCCCCTTGCTTTCCAGCCAGGCTGATTCTGCAAATTGGAAGCCAGCTAGGGGAGGCTATGAAGAGGCTACAGAGATCGACATGAAATGAAAGATTGGGAAGATATACACATTTTCACTTTCATTTTTGCTATTTGCTTTGATACTCTTTGTTGTGGAATACAGTTATTTAGGGTTGTATTTATTATTTACTTGGTAAATGAGCATAGCCTGATTATATATGCACTTGAAATTTTATGGAAGAGAGCTGCAGTAAATTTTGATGATCAGCCTAATTAATTTCAATATCTGTAACATAGCACATCTTTGCAAGATTTTATGCCACTACTTAAGTGATACACGGCAGTGGATCCTTCCTGTAAACATTGCTATGATCTGCTTTTTCTTCGCTGAGAAGGAAAAGTCTTTTCTTTCATTTGTATTTTAATCATATATATATATATATATTGAAATACATATCTATTTTTAATATATTTGAGGAAGGTGTACACATTAAGAACATCAGTTCATACATATTCTTAAGTACTTTTTTTTCTTAGCAGAACTTTTGGGAATATAAGTGCTTTCTCCAAAAATTTGTATGACTTAACTCTGCTTGATTAATGGCTACTTCTACATTGTTCTGTCGTTTGTTTTTGCTTCAGTTGTTTCACAGCTTTTTCTTAGTTCTAAGAAGAAAGCTGTGAAGCAATTGAACCAAAAACCAACAATCATATGCAATGATCAGCAATAAGAGAAATTATATTTGGCTGCTAGGTCACTAATGTATTTGATAAGTCTAGTATAAAATAAACAAAATCCATTTTTTGAATTTATTCTATTTATTCCAAAACTCATGTTTCTTTTCCTATAGAGAGCAAGAGCCATGCTGATCCACAAACAATTGCAATAATCCAAACTGCCTTTGTTTGCTTATAATAATAAACTATGAGATAGGAAAATTAATTGATATTTGGGTGATTGGTATTTATATTCACTTTCCATATTTGCCTCTGTCTGGGAATCACCTCCATTTGCATGCTCAAGTTCTGCAGGTATCATGCTCCTAATCTTTTCCCTCAGATTGGCATAGGTAGTATTTTGATGGTTTGACTAACTTCAAATATCTCTCTGAAGTTCAGTTGTACTATTGCATCCGCATCTCTCAGGATCAAGAAGGTACAGTGTTCAGACTTTTTATTTTGGGGAGTAGAAAAAAATTTCAGAAAAATAAAATTTCAGAAAAATATGTATTGTGATCATAACTCAATGTGATTTGATATATTTTCTGTTTCTAAATTAATAGTGGCCAAAGATCAAGTTTAGACAGAATTCATCTAAAATTAATATAGTTCAAAATACAAAATGCTCATAAGTTGCAGTTGTTTTAAAAGAGTTCACCTGTTTCTGTCTATTTTTCTAGTTATCTTTTACTCTGCATACATGCAAATAGTTTATCACACAGTGAAGCTATTAATTTTCTGCATATAATTATCTAAATATATTTTTTTTTAAAATAAAATCTTTACTCATAGAAACTAGTATGATAAAGGGAAGATTAATTGGGTGAATTGGAAATAAATTCCCATTGAAATCAGAGAGACCTAAATGAATGTAATATTTATTGTGATTTACACTTACAAGGAAATAAATCTTGTCTGCTTTTGAGGAAACATTTAAAAGGCTCCAACATTAAGTCTGTATCCAATGATGTCTACTCTAACACTTTGCAGAGAAGCGTTAAAACAAATCTTCCTCATTGCTTTCTGAAGTGATATATCCAACAGTTTAAGCATGTGATTAATGATTCTTGGTATGCATTCAAGGCATGCGTCTTTCAATTGCAATGTTTATCTCCTGTTTTATTGTTTTGTTTTTTTACAAATTCCATTGAAGTCTAATGGCTAGACTATTATTTGAAGAAAATTCATTGGTGAATGAAGAATTCTTTAGAAGGATTAATCATTCTTCAAGTTTATGGATATGACCTGACATGCCTGAGATGCAACGGTTGTTAACAAATCAGGAATTATATCACTGTTCCAAAGTGTTTCTTAGTGTTAGAAATAATGCTAATCAAAGAGTTTTTTTGTATTACCAACGTTTGCCAGAAGATGGCAGTAGACTTTCACGGCACTTGCTGGTGAAGAACCCATCCCCCAGCCACTTTTTTTGGTGTTCAGATGATTTTTTTTGCAACTTAAAATATTTGGAGAATTTCCTTTCCTTTTTCATTTTAATCCAGGAGAGGGAGTCCTTAGCCAACTGATCAATGACAAACCCTTCAAATAATTTTTCCTATTGATTGGATGATGTAGGCAGCAGTGATTTTATTGTTCTCTTAACCTTTCTTTCATGTACAACACAGCTGAAGTTAGCAAACACACCGGTCACAGTGCAGATATTTCAAAGATGCTATATTCATGTCTTTTAACTAGACATACCCTAATCTAAGCCAATAAAAAGAAAAGGGTGAGCATATTTGTTTATGAAGGCTTGACAAAAGGCTTGACAACTTGGGGAGAGGAGAGCCTGAAAAAAAAATCCCATTAATATGAACCATTTGGCAAAATATGCTAATTGGTTTGTTCTCATTATTTACTTATATTTCCTTGTGTTCTTTGCAAACGAGTTATTTTGTAAGTGATATTTTATATATTACCTTGCTTATTTGCTCTGTACTACACTGCCATTAGATCCTAGAATAACATTTCATGCTGCAAATTTTTAAGGTTCAAATAAAGTTTAATTGTTTGCAAACTGTTATGATGCTAATAATTCAATAGCCTGCTGGGTTACTAATGAAATTACTTTGTTATGATTAATTTGGAAAATAGTGTGTTGATTGTAGTAATTAAACACAACAAGGTGAAGTAAATGATTCTAATGCCATCTGGCCTCCAAAATGAATGAAGAAACGAAATGGAGCTGTCATCTGAATTTATTTGGAGACGTAAGGGTAATACAGATGCTTTCCTGTGCAGAGATGCCAGGATGTACTTATGTTAGCTTGTACAATGATTTCACACACATATGCATATGGTTATTCATTTGATTGTGTGGTTTATGTCCCAATTCTTTTCTTCTATATAGCCATCCATGCCCCCGGAGCACTCATGGAGTGAGAGCACGTCTGGAGGAGGCAACAGGTTGGGGATTATGTTCATAGCATCTGTATTTCCAGTTGCTATGAATGGACATAAGTTTTCAGGCAAAACATGAATGGCTGTGTAATCTGCTGCTGTGTTTTTAGTGCAAGAAATATATACTTCTTGAGATATATATTTGTTGGCAGGTATCATATTTAATGCTTGGAACTGAAAATATTCTTGTAATTGATTTTAATGCAACCCTACAACACTATTTGTGATGATAACCCAGTGGAAAATATATATATATCATGCTTGTATAGTATAATATACTTAGGCAAAAAGCCCAAAGAGATCAAAGGGATTACTTCAGTCATAAGAAAGTTAGTAAAGATTATTTTTGAGGACAGACTGGTACAGGGATAAGGGAAAATAGAATTGTTGAGCATAATTCAATGCCCAAGAATATTTATCCCACCACATTTACATTCTTCAAAGGAAACATGTTCCATCAACTATGTTGCGATAATCTAAACAGGTACAGGTAATTCTTGTCTTACATTTCATTTAGTTTTCGTTCAAAGTTACAACCACATTGAAAAAAGGGATTGCAACTGATCCTCATATGTAAGACCATTGTAGCATCTCCATAGTGATATAATCAAAATTCAGAAGATTGACAATTGGCATGTATTTACAATGCTTACAGCATCTTAGGATCATGATTGCCATTTGTGACCTTCCCAGCTGACTTCTAACAAGCTAAATCAATGGTGGAATCTGGATCTACTTAACAATCACATGACTCACTTAACAACTGCAGCAATTTGCTTTACAACTAGCACAAAAAAAAAGTCTTAAAATCTGGCACAATTCTCTTAGTAACTGCCTTACTTAACAGCAAAATGTATGGTACCAATTTTTGGGAATTGAATAGTAGGTCTAGTGGATGATAAGCTTTGGATTGATTCCCATTAAATTTGAATGGAATTTATCTCTCCAGTTAAAATCCATAGGATCAGATGTTTTCTGAGACAGTTTTAAAATAGGAACTCACTTCTTCAAAAAAAAAGGGGGGGGTGGATCCAGGGAACTACAGAATTGTCAGCTTGACATCAATACCTGGAAAGATTCTGGAAAAGATAATTAAGCAACAAATCTGCAAACACTTAGAGGCAAATAAAGTCATAACCAGAGCCAATATGGGCTTGTCAAAAACAGAATATGCCAGACAAATCTTATTATCTTTTTTGACAAAGTGACAAAATTAGTGGACCAGAGAAATGCTGTGAATATAATTTACTTAGACTTCAGTAAGGTATTTGATAAAGTTAACCACAACCTACTACTTGATAGGAAAAGAAGGGTTAGATAGCACCAGATAGATTTGTAACTGGCTGACCAACCACACTCAACATGTAGTCTTTAGTGAAATTGCTTCTCCATGGAGGGAAGAATGCACTGAGGTACCCCAAGGCTTTGTCTTCGGCCAGTAATCTTCACTATCTTCACCAATGATTTAAACGAGGCACTAAAAGGGAATTCATCAAATTTGCAGATGACACCAAGCTGTCAATATTCCAGAAGATAGACTGAAGATATAGAAGGATATTGGAAAGACACAGAGCCCTAACAAAATGAGATTCAATGTAAAGTAATATTTTACATTTAGGCAAGAAAAATCAAATGCACATGTATAAAATAAGTGGAACCTGGCTCAAAAGTAGTAATTGTCAGTGGATCTCCGAGTCCTAGTGGACAGTCATTTAAATATGAGCTAGCAATGTGCTGCAGCTGGCAAAGAAGCCAACACAATCCTATGCTGCATTAATAGAGGAATAGAATCAAGTTCACCTGAAGTTTTAATACCACTTTAAAATGCCTTAGAAAAACCACACTTAGAATATTGCATCCAGTTCTGGTTGCCATGATATAAAAATATCACCATGAAATAAAAATATCTACTGAGATTCTAGAAAGAATGCAGACAACAGCAACAAAGATGATTAGAGTACTGGAGGATAAAATATACGAAGAAAGGTTGAATGAATTTGATATTCCAGTTTAATGAAAAGTGGATTAGGAGTAATATGATAGCAGTGCTCCAATTTCTAAGGAGCTTCCATAAATAAGAATTCTCCAAAGCACCTGAAGGCAGGACTAAATGCATGGAAAATAATCAAGGAGAGAACTAATTTAGAACTAACGAGAAATTTCTTGACATAACAATTGATCAGTGGAATGACTGACATCCAGAAATTGTGACTACTCGAACATTGAAGTCTTTTAAAAAGAAACTGGACTGTCTGAAATAGTATAGAGCCTTCTGTTTGAGCATTGGATTGGGGGGAGGGGATGGACTAGAAAAGCTCAACTCTGTTATTTAGTTAAGAGTTTTGTGCAGATAACAAGAAGTGGGCTGGTAAATGAGCAGCCATATGGGAAGCATTTCACTTTGTTCCAAAAAGATAAACACTTCTTAGTCTTTCATTTTTATTGTTCCTCTTTTTGGAGAATAATGAAATTTTCATGGTCTCAAAATCAAGGTTATCAATTACACCACAGGACACCCATCCTGTTTCTGAATGGCCAAGAAGGGTGAAAATGTAAAGGCTACAGCTAAGAAGAAATAGACTTAGTTGGTTGCTGGAAATAGTCTGGAAGCAAACTTTTTGAGACTAAAATTAATTACCTCAGCTATTGGCAGCTTCAGTTAAGTGTACTTAATATTTATTTAACACTATTCTTCGCCCACATTCTGTTACGCATTGTATTTGAAAAAGGGCCCAGTGTCTATCAGGCCCAAGCTCAGAGACGACACTAAATTCCAATGACGTCAAATCTTTGTTTGCACCTAATGGACAGAATCTTGCCAAACTAAAACTATAACTTCCTGCTAGATATATCATGAGAAGGATAATATCACTATCTCAAACCTCTTCCCCATCCGCAATCTAGTTTGTGATTGCACAATCTTAATCTAGCCCTTTCTCTGGGAAAACTTTGCCAAAAGTTTCCCCTACTATTCCTCCAGGTTCACATTCAATCACAATTGTTTGTTATAAGTAAAGTCACTGTAATAACATTAGTATTGTAATGCTTATATCTTTGCAGTGGCATTTAATTGCAGAAAAAATGTGTTCCTAAAATCCAGGAAGCACCTATTATGGATAATCCTAGACTAACAACTCTTCATTTAGCGACTGTTTGAAGAAAAGTTTCTTATGACTGCTGGTCCTTAGACTTAATCCCTACAGTTACATGATTAAAGTTCATTCACTTGTCAACCAGCATGTTTTAAAGAAGTTTGTAGCATCCCAAGGCTGTACAATTGTACCCAAGTGACTACCAATGAGCAAGTCAACGAAAGAAGACAGACGGCAAAACAGATCGTAAAATTGGGCATGACTTAACATTGTTTAGCAATGAAAATTCTGGTACTAGTAATAGTTGTAAATCAAGGACTCTCTGTACAATATTCTTTAAACATCTGATGATGTGCTCCTTCACCAAAGTTGCCCCCCCTCTATGAATGTTAAGCTTTCTGTTGTCTTTATCATATTGCCTCCAATACATACACATTTAATAACTAACATTTTTAACTATTTAATTATTTATTTTAATACATGCCTCAAGATGGTATTTGTGAGAGAAATAAGTAAACAAATATATAACCCATTAGTAAAGCAAGCATTCAACATTGGTTTCAGGCATGGGTGGGATTCTCTCAGTTTGGACTGGTTTGGGTGGACCCTAGATCATCGGTTCGATCCGATGATCATATTGGCCCACCCATCCCTGCACTGTACTCACCTATATCTCAACTGATTCACGTGCAGCAGAGCGGATTGCTGTGCCTCTGCTGTGTTACTTCCATGAAGTAACATTGAAGGTAAGTAATTATGATAGCTATGAACGCACAAAGCGCATGATTAGCAAACTGATTGTTACACCAGGAGAATCCCACCCCTGGTTTTAGAATCAAATATCTTAAATAGAAAGGTAGAAAACATTTCAGAAGAGGATAATGCATATCGATCATTTTCCCATTCCCCTATATCCATTCTTAAGTTTTTTTTTTTCCAGCTTAGGCAAACTTAAATTGTCCTCACAGCTCTCTTAAATATCTTGCTCTTCCATTGAGCTCTCATCACTCCACCTGCAGTTGCTGTCTCTTTGTAGAAAATCACTCCTTAAAGGCAGCACAAACACTTAATTGTGAGATAACAAAACTGCTTACCAGGATATCCTGATTTCATGATTTTTTCCTCTTTATCAGGGAGAGATCTTTTTTAGAAAAAGGCAGTGATATTTTTAAGCACTTATTTTAGCTGTATCAGCAATAAGGTGTTCCTCCTTTATCTTTACCCCTCCCTCTTTACCCCCCTCCCTAGCGAAACAACTATACTGGGTCTTGATTGCTGGGGCTCTTGTTCAGCCATGTACTGACTGAATGAAGTTGCTTTTCAAACTTCTGGCTTATTTCTGTCCAGACACGGAGCTGGTTGACATACTGAACCAGCAGAAGGCAAAAATTCACTATAGCTATAGAGAACAGCTGCCGAATCACTGACATATAGTCATCAGAGGCTATATCTCTGAAGTCCTCCAACTTTAACTCCCCCCAATCTTGTCCCAGTTCCCAATAGAGGAATTCTGGATAAATTCTGCTTCTGGAGTGAAAAAACAGGTTTGCTACATTATGAGAATTAAAAGAGAAATTCTTTCTTCGTAGAGATCTATGCATGTTAGTTAGCCAAGCAATTAATGAAATGTGTGTGGAATAGGAGATGGAAAACAAATTGCAGACTATTCTGAGGCCAGACAGAATAATGAAATAGTTTCTTATTTTGATGGAGAAGGGCTACAATTGAGATCCTTGGCAATATCTTGTCATAATAGTGTTTCCTCATAGATAGTTTAAAACTAACAAGTAAGAATTTGTTAGAAAAATGGAAAAGCAGCAATCCTACTGCTAAGCCCATAGGATGCCCCATGTGCCTTTACAAACACATTTTAGATCCACCAGTTACCTCCAACAACACTCTTTATTTTGCTATGCTTCCTGAATGCGAGTTCTGGATTTCTTTTTCAACCATGTTGGTAAACAGTAACAGCACCATCTGTTGTAGCTTGTTTTAAATTAGTTTACGATTCATTTAAATGTCAGCAAAGAATGTCAATGATTCAGATTCAATCCTAATTGACATAGTTCTTCACAGTCTATGAAAATAGGATTTATTTTGATTAAAATAAACGAGTGGCAATACTTGGAGCTTGTAGACTTATAAGGCACACCTTGACTCTTACAATTATCCACTCACAATGGTTTTAAATATTTTATTTTTTATTGGATAATTATTATTATGGAAAAATCCCATATGAACAATTCAGAAGGACAAAAATTTCCATTGCTCTTTAAATGAAGTCCAAAGCAAAAACAAAAATTAGATATAGACACATTCTTTCAGAATGAATACAATATTTATTAAAAGAATTTATTCATGAGGATTATATGATAATGCCACTGGTTTTTCGTGGAACAATTATCTCATGTTAAATTTGATTGCAGTCCAGAAAACTGCTGAAGATATCTCTGTACAGGATGATCATATATGGGCAATTTTGTTGTTATTAGCTAGTAGTCATCTGGAGCTTTGGAGATATTGTAGGTATATTTCTTCTATTTTTCAAGCTATGGTTTGTAGGCTGGCAATAATTTCTACTTTTTTAGCCTTGTAAATCAAGATTGCAAACATACATTGATCCCAATGTATAGTGAATACCAAATTTGTGCTTTCCTAATTTAAATGAATGCAAGTGAAAAGTATTTGATAAATTCATGAATCATTCATTAAGGGCCTAAAAGGGAAAGAAAAGTCATGGACATACCTTGGAAATATTTTCATTCTAATTTATTCTGCAATTGTAGATATATATTCAAGAATACAGTCTTTACATGTAGTTGAGGCCTAAATTAATACGACTACTAAGCCAATCTGGAATTAGATATACATGGTTGAACATGTTCCAGCATTCTCTGTACCTTGTATGTTATTTCTAAGTAACATTGCAGATTACAACATGATTCAGAAACAACAACCTAAATTATCTCAGAAATAAAGGATTTCTCAACACAGTCAATTAAAACTATTGTTTAAAAATATTCCCTTGCATTAATTTTATTTATAACCTTTTCCAGTAGTCTATTTCAAAGCAAATGTCACACATATAAATGAAAACCATGTTTACAATGTACATTCAGTTTTTACAAAATGCGGATTCAAATTATGACTTCTAAATCCTAGAAACATGATGGGGGAAATACATAAAAAGTTATCAATAAATTGCTTATGTTTCATGTTATGTTTTTAACATTTCAACAATTCTAGCATCTCCTTCAAACAAATTAGCAAACAAATATTAAGAATGGTTTTTATGGAATATTGGATAATATTCTCAAAGGAGCCATGTTTTAATATGTAGTGTTGATACAGATGGTTTAAACACAGCTTGAAGTTACTCCTTTTCCTTCCCCGCCCCAACCCCAGTTGTACTGAGCTTTAATCAGTTCCTTAAATTCCATTAGCTTCAAGTGCTTTTGCAAATGTGCTATTGGACTAGAAGGGTAAATGGAGGTGATTCCATTAGAATCTATTATTATACTTTCATTGAATCTAATGAAACTTTAGCAGTCTAAGTAGGCCTTTTTAAAAGGATGAATATTGTATGCTTAAAATTTTTATTCACTTAAGAAGAACAAATTAAATGTGTTAAAGAATGGGTCCAAAAATGAGTGAAGTACTCCAACTCATGGCATTCCCAATGCTCCCTGAAAATGGGTTCTGGGGAAAATCCTTTGAGACATGGCCAAAAAAAAAAGAAAAAAGAAAAGTCACTGCTACATCTGGGAAATATTCAGTAATCTGAGGGTATTTTATGAATAAAAGGACACTTTGGATCCTGCTGTAAATGAGTAACAGATCACTATGGGTAGTTTCACGGATTTTGGCTCAGAAGCTAGACAATGTTAACTCTTGCTAGGACTTGGAGGGAGATCGCTGAAGAAATTACATGGTTGTATATTACAATGGGAGACTAGAAATGATCCTAGAAAGAAGGCAAATTACATCCATGTTGTTTGGATGAAGAGAACAGAAGTGCCATGTGATCACCAGGAGTCAAGTTTGGTGAAAACAAACTCAAGGGGTTCTTCTCTTTTTATATATAGAGAAGTTAAAAATGTAGATGCTGGAAGATAAGCAACTGGAGAGAACAGTTTCTGTTACTGCTCACTGACTTCTAATCACTGGATGAATCACTTAAAATCATGTTAAAGGAAATCCTATTTTTCAAGTCTGTACTGATAAGTAAAACAAACAAGCAAATCTCCAAAACAAAAAAAATATTCAATTTTCAATTATTAAGAAAATAGTTGTTTGTTTTATCGACAGAAGAAATAGTAGAAATCCCAGTCTTATGTCAGCTTTCCCCAGAATGGGCAGAATGGAAGGTACTATCTTGTGAGAAGCTATAGTCAATAAATTAAGCTTTTATTATTACAACTTGGTAACTTATTTTTAAAAAGCTACCTTTTTTGTAAACCTTCATTCTTTTTTGTTATGGAAAAGATAAACAGTATGATGTAGTAGTTAAGGCACCAGGCCAAACATTGAGAGATCACGAGTAATGAAACCAGGGAGTAGCCAGGAATCAACATTGAGTTGAAGACAATAATGAGAAGATTGAGAAGGAAGAGGAAGAGGAGAAAGAATGAGTGAAGAAGGATATTCCATCTTGAGAAAAAAAGGACTCAAAAAATATTTGAAGGGATACTGCAGACATTTTTAAATCTAAAAGGTTTTGAGGGAAACCCAAGATCTGTTTTCTGTGTTTTGAGACTCCAGAAGTCAGAACACCAGACTCCAAATGAATCCTACCACCAACAATATGTCAACAGTGGAGCCAATTATCCAGGGAAATGAGGAGGGCATCTTCAGTGGAAGCGTGCAGCCACAGGTTAGACACCAGCTATGGGTTCCATCTGCATTTTTGCACTGAGCAAAGGGTTAAATTGAATGGCCTATTTCCATTTATGATTCTATTTTAGTCCAGGTTTGCAAAAATCTTTTGTATTAGAGTAAATACCATACTGTAAAAGCATTTAGAAAAACATGTAAATTAATATATGTTTCATGACATATCTGCAAAGAGTGCTATAATTTGGTATTATAATTCATATGCCTGATTTCCACAAGAGTGATAGCTCTTTTTAAAATAAATTTGAGCAGGTTGCAGAAAGTGGAAAGTTATGAAAACAATAGAATTATTACCAAAGCATTACAAGGACATTCATCTTTAGATTGTCAGTGTACCTTTAGGATACCTCTGTAGAAATATGTAGCCACTTACTTTAATTCAATAAAAATGCCTAATCTATATCAGTTACAGACAATTAAGTTGGTAGTTCTTGTCTCACAACATTCACTTTGTAATTTATATCTTGTTTTTACAACAATCTGTTCAAAGTGGCTTACAGTAACATTTAATAAATAAATGTTTTAGTGATTAAAATAACCAGATTGAAACAGCTTTCCTGTGAAAAAGTTAACCAAACTAATTTTAAAGGATTTAGATATGAATGGAAGTATATATTATGTAACTTTTGTGGAATGTTTATTTGATCAGAACAGATAAATGTGCTTAAATTAAAATCTGTGTACAGGTTTTTATTAACTAGAGTTTGTGCGTTCACTGACACATGGAGAGAACAGCATCCACTGTTTAAATTTCTAGAGAGATAAGTGCAAAATTATAACTTATTCAAATTATGGGCAAGAAATCATTTGATGATTAAATAGTGCAATGTACTTTCTGAAAGAAAGGAAGTGAATGACTTTGCCTCTCCTGCTTTCCAATTCCCCAAGAAAGTTCCCTTTCATAGCTGAAATCTCACTATCCAGATGGAAACATTGGGTAGGCTGCACATGTTTAATTCCCAGATCTAACATTCAGGATTTGAAGAGTTTCAGTTGAATTATAATCACTTTCCCTTACATCATTTCTTGGTTGTGCATCAAAGATAAGAAAACATTCCAGATTGGCAAGCTGGAAACAAAAGTACCAACAGAACCAACTTCCATAGATTTAAACAAGCTGCTGAAAGGCATGGATACCAGCTGTCTATGAGCATAATACTGAAAATAAGTATCAGTATCAAATAAGGCATTTAAAATGTATACTATATGCATGAAGACAAATATAAGTCTCTCCAGGATAATGTTGCAGGATACAATCTGGGTTGGTCACTGGGACAAGAGGTTTAATCTTCTGAGCATTCAGACTCATGCTGGAGAATTTCTCCATCCTCAGAGAATTTCTCTATCAGAATGTATGCTTTGGACTATTCTGTGCATCATATTTATTAAATTGGTGATAGGACTCCAGCAGGGTCCAAAATCTCAGAAGATTAAAACTCTGGTCCTGGTGACCGACCTAGATTAAATCCTACATACTCGGAGTATATACATTTAACATAGTTAAGAGATGCATTTTGGCATAGTGGTTCAGGCATCAGGCTAGAAATCATGAATTCTAGTTTCACAAAACCACAGAATTACCTTGAACCAGTCTCTCTTTCTCAGCCTTGGGAAGCAATAATGGCAAATCATTTCTGAAAGTTTCTCAGAAAGTTACAGGGAGGTGTCAAAGCAGTTGCCCGAATTCAACACTGACTTCAAGGCTAAAAGAGAAAAAGAGTTAAAGTAACACTCTAGGTTAGAACTACAAGTACATATCCAGTGTTCAAGTTATTTAAACTGCATTTCTTGATTCCAATGGAGGAAGAAAATTTATATGTACTGTGTTCTAAATATATGGGTGTTCTATTTACTGGAGTTAATGAGGTTTATTTAGCTGCATGAGACTTTTGCCCACATCTAGTTATTTTCTGCACTGCCGTGGTGTATTTTTAATTGGGATAACCTTATATATTTCTCTTGAAAGTTTAGTTTTATGGACCTTCCAAATCCCTGACAGTATTTGAATGATTCAGTAAATAAAATCAATCCTTCCGAGTCTTTCTCTGTTCTGCCATTATAGCCAATTTTATTTGACAAAGCATTGCATCCTAACAGCCTCTACAGTTTAAATATGTACCAGAAGATCTACAAAACACTCCTCTTTGATCCAGGCAATATTTAAGAAATCCAAATTTTAAAGTCAGGTGAATTATATTTAAGTATCTCTTATTTGTCATGTCATGGTTACTGTATGTTTTATGTATTATACATACATTATGTAATAGATTAACAATTGGAAATTTAGGCTAAGGAAAAGCAATGTGTAGAAAAGAGCCAGCTATAAATGTAAATTCATAACTTCTAATCAAAGCTTCTGCTTAAAAATCCAGGGATAAGGATAGTATGTCTCTCTGTAATGGGAAACTTAAAAGTGTGACATCTCAATGGCATGCATAACAGCAACTCTCTAATGATCCTCCATACTCATTAGTGATGTTAGACCTGCTCTCTTCTCTTTCGATACAGTTGAGAGAAATAGTTGTGAGATCAAGGGAAACTCTGAAATCTGATGACTTCTCATCATGGGAGTGATGCATAAAGGAAATATGCTTTTTGGCTTCATATGTCATGTAGGCATGCCTTCATGAAAATGAGCAATGCTCAGGGATTCCTTTAGTAACAGAAAGAGCATTGAGGGTCAAGAAAGGGGTGCCTTCCTTTGGGAAGGAACTTTTTACCCAGTTCTAGCATGCATGGTTTGTAAGCTGAAAGTTTGGGGCCCAGTCCTTAATTTTTGTAGCTAAGCCTGGAAAAAGGTTTGAGCAATAATATTACATCAGAAGATTAATAATCTGACATGGTATAAGGATGTCATTAGGTGTAAGAATTTATTTAGAAAGGCAGTTTACTTCTTAAGTAGCTTGCTCCATCCAACTGATGCTGATGATAAGAAATATGTGCATTTTCATGCAGAAGATAAAATAAAAGATAGCACAAAGGAAGTGTTTTCCCATTTCTGATAAAAGGTGTTTTTAAAATTAGTTTTTGCATTTTATGTTTTAAATTTCTTAATGTACCATGATATTTTTTTTCTTTTTATCTTTAAAATGATAAAATTGGCTTTTTGTCAGCTACATGTACATATTTATGTACAGTATTTCAAAAGAAATGTTCCATTGCCTTGTCACTAGGACTAGGAAAAAAATGATTGGCCCAAAGTCACCCCGTGGGGATCCGTACCCAAAGTAAAATGAGAAGATAGACTAACTACTAGACCAAGTTGGTTCTCAAATGAAGCCACTTATCTATTACAAAAATTCACTCATTGAAAGTTTGATTTGCAATTCACTTCAATATAATTGCTGTTGATTTACTAAAGGATAGCAATGTCTTTGAATCTGATAGCAACAGATTGCTTTCAACTTTATTAAAAGATGAATTATTTTTAAATATTGAATGTTTCCAAATTTCATGAATAGAATTTCCTGAACTTATTATGAATGCAATGAATTTATCTTAATTTATTTGTTAAATTTATTTGCTGCTATCTCACTATGCAGCTATAATAGACAAGCAGCTTTTGAAAATACATTTTAATATAAAATAAATTTATAAATTTAGTATTTTGATTTCCTTTATGTCTTCAAATAAGACATCATCCTCAAGGAGTGCCTTTCCCATTTTCCATTTTATTGTTGGTTTTTCAAATCCATCCTTCAAATAAGCAGAACTTAAATACTCAATGATGCCACATTGTAATGAATAAGTAATCAATGGAGAATGGGGGAGAAGAAGAAAAATGAAGAAAACACTAACAATTGCCACCTAGTAAAATCAGAAATGCTATCAAAAGAAATTATCAAGAAAATATAAAACACTTTTAGAATGTGCTACAAAAATAAATGCCTTTTCAAAGAAAAAAACAAAATAGGGGACATTATAAGTCATGTTTCTAGATGGTATTAAAATTACATTCACCGTATCTTGTTAGTATCCAATTAATAGTTTTTCAATTCAATTAGAAATAATTGCATCTCAGATAAACTTTGTTGCTTATGATAGTGCCACTTAAAAAAAGCTTTTGGGTCAGGTCTCACATCTTTCTTCTGAATAGATATGGATAGCATTCTGGTTTTAAGTCAGTAGTTTTATGTCAATTCCTTGCTCTCTTGTAAATTAAAATAAATACTAAAATCAGAAAGTTCCTCAGATTCTCCACTGTAAAGAATATTATACATTGAAATGTAATTATTTTCTTAATTCATTGTTTTTGAATGAGGTAATCATTGTTCTTCAGAATTTTTTATTTTGCAAAAGTCATGAATTATATAGCATGTCTGACTTAAAAACTGACAAATAAAAATCAGACCAAATTCTACATTTTTGAAAAAATACCTTATAGAGACTGAAAACTACAAACTGCTTATTACTGCAAGAAATGCATTAATGTCCAGTATAGTTCCTTATGAGAGGGACACTCTGCTACCCATCCCAAAAAATGCTGAAAAGCTAACAAATGGCTAATCAAGAAATAGTATATAATACAGAGATTCTTCTTGTACTTATTGTCATGCTTTTTCTTATAGAAATAAATTATATTAAATATTGATT
>BLBF01000019.1:36214893-36242204 GCA_015471245.1 Laticauda colubrina
CTACATTTTATTGCAGATATAGGTAGACAGTCATTATTTCTGGCACTTTCTCAGCATTATACAGAACACTCTAGGGGAAAAACTAAGATACAGGGCTACATAAAATAGATATAACCCAAAGAATCTGGTTACTTCACTAAGCCTTTGTAGTCAATATAATATTCCCTCAATGATCTTGAATGAAAGCAAAAATTACACATTTAATATGCAAAATACAGTCAAGAAACAAACCACAGTTACCTGAAAATTAAGCTGCCAAAGAGTGATATATCAATTTATCTGCCCAGTTATCTTTCCATCAATTATATCAGAAATATGCCATAAAACAAAATTAAATGATAACCTTAAAGAAATACATACCTAAGATTTTTTAAACATATAACAATTGTCATTAATTAATTTTATTTCCTCTATGAAAGAATAGAAATTTAGAATGTTATAAAGTAGATCTCAAGAGAATAACTGATGTTTTACAGTTGAGTCACACACTTGGGTGTTTTACACTGCAAATATATCTGTAATTCTGAAGATGCATTAAAGATTGTCTCAGGATAAGATCCACTGAAAGCAGTAATTCTTTTTTTTTACTCTCCTCAGTGAATTATGGGATTGTGCTATAATTCTTCCTTTTGTGCTATGTTGAAATTCTTTAGACCTACCAATGAATGACATAGTCTGCCCTCCTCTGGGCACAAAATTGTATCTCAGTATTTTTGTTAGCTTCAGCAGGTGACAGTATCTATCTAACCTACTCTAGGCTCAGAAGCTAAGAAGATTGGGTCTGATAAGAAGATACCACAAATATAGGCTAGACTGGGGAGGTAAAAAATGTACCTAGAAGAAGGCAGTGGCAAGTCCTTTCCATATTCATTCCAAGAAAACAATGTAGATGTGTTCATGTGGCCAGCAGCAATTGAGTTCAACTCCAAGAAACTCTATATTTTTATCTTTCCGAAAGGGCTGACCAATAAGCAATTAAGAGATTCTGAGTTTTGGGCCATGTTTTATTACTGATGGAACACAAAAGGAATATATTACAAACAGTTGTTCATCACCAGTTTATTGGGATTAATTTAGAGCAATGAGGCAACCAAGATAGGCAACCTGTGCAGTCAAGAAGATAAGTGATATGATTTATTGGTCAAGACAAGGATATCACAGAAGTAAAGGTTACTGGGTGGAGGGAGAGAGAGAGAGGTGTCTTTATAATAGCCTGATGAAAATACCATTACAGAATCTTTATTATTAAATAGTAACCTCTCCTCCTCAGTTCTAAAATGATTATGCTGGATCCCTTTTAAATGGCTTGAATTATATAAGTTAGTGTTATAAATTCTGTGTAATTCAATGCACATCATGAATGTAAAACCCATTTTTACCCAGTCTTGAATAGGTTTACAGACAGAAATGTTTCTGGCCTGTTGTAAAAAAACTAACCAATATAGTTTTTAAATATTAAAAGAACAAAAAAATAAAATTGATTTGTAGATTTTTAAATATAGATTATAGAGCTTAATTTTCAAAACAGCATATTAAAGATTTTATAACAATACAAGCTCTAAAAATCCAGTTTTAAAAAATTTATTAATCTTATTAATATATTTATTTTTAAAAATTAATAAAATCTCCAATTTTTTAAACTAGGTGTACACAAGCTATAATCTAGATCACAAGTTCATCTCTTAAGGCCTTCTAAAAATTACTGCTGAATTATAGTTTCAGTGTTCCATGTTAGAAAATCATTAAATATATAGGCAATAATAATATTAGCTGCTATTAATTGGTTCATATCAATTGAAGTTAAATTTAACAATTATCAAATTTATTTTTTTGGCCTTATTTTTTGATCATGAGTTCTATTGTATTTTTTCTTGCTTTGTAACTGTTAGTACACTGTTGAGAAACTAAATATGGCCAACAATCCAAAATTTGTACAGCTCCGTTCCCAGAAACAAAAGATTGGTCCTTACTTTCCTGTCATAGATAAAAAGCACTTACCACTGAAAACGTCTGCATTGCTGCCATCCACTTAATTTTATCCACCAGATAAAACCTATGTTATAGCTTGTAGATTCTTAATTCTAATGTGTGGCAAGTTACTTTTCAATTTCCCTATCTTTCTGGATCATGGTGTCAAATGATACTAAATATATTTAAAATATTTTTGAAATCTGACAGATTTGGGAATAAGTACATAATAAACATAAAAAGTGATTATAATATTGTGGCATTTGCAAAAATCACTTCTAATAAGACAACATTACATGATATTCAATCTGCAACAAATTTGGAACTCTAGAATGAAATCTTCAGGCTGCATTATAGCAGGTTGGAATACCCAGCTGACTTTGTTGATTTCAAAAAAGAAAAAGAAGATAAGCAAGGTTGGATCTGATTATATTAGACAATAAGAAAATCTTAAGGCAAAACTGCAAAGTTGAAAATATATCCTTGAGGATTCAGTATCTGAAATGAACATGATCATGTCTATGTAATCATCAAGGTATGAGCTTGATTTGAAGAGGGAAGTCTTTGTTTTAAGCAGCATGATATCATTGACAGGGTCACAGAAATTATATATAAGAACTGTGTTACAGCGGTTATAACGCAGTTTTGCAGGCCAACTGTGCCTCTGCCTGAGTCAAGACAATTCAACCTTGCATCCTTCCAAGTTCGGTAAAATGGGGACTCAGATTGTTTGGGGGTCAATATGCTGACTTTATAAACTGCTCAGAGAGTGCTGTAAAACACCATAGGGAGATATATAAATCTAAGTGCTATTACTATATATATTGAATGAAGTAATTTGTGTGTATGTGTTACTTTAGTCATTATCAAAATTCGAGCTCTGACCTGGACAGAATAACAGAAATCCCTTTCCACATGAACATCCAATGTAAAGTGAGATTATATCAAATGATCTGGATATTCTAGCATATTCTCAACACTCCGAATGCATATTCCAAAAAACCATAAAGCAAAATATGGGAAGAGAAAATAAAGTTTCTGAGCAGTTTGCAGTCAACATATTGCACCTCTTCGTTGCAATGCCAACAGGAGCTCAGCTGGATTTTAGAAATATCAGCTACCAATATTTCATAATTCAAAATAGGGGATTGAATTGTCTTAAAAGTATTATTTCTATGCTTTTGAATAACATTGATCTTGATAGCAAATTAGAAGTTTTTTTATGGTAAACAATTGTTATTTTAAAATGGGACATTTTCTATTTTTCTCCTATTAGAAGAAATAGGTTTATTTTATATACATGCTTAATTACAGGGTAAGTAATCTAGATGTTAAAAAATAAATATATTAGAAGGTTTTATTTTCCAGCCACATTCATTATAGCTTACTTATGTTGTATCTGTATATGTATGATAGCTTTAAAAAAACAAGACTGAAAGAATAGATAGAAAACAATTACAACATGATTGCCAGACACTTTCTCTCTATCAGAGATCCTTCTGTTGCTTGCACTGAAACATAGCTTAACATTAAGCTTTCACCTTTAGGCTATTGTATAAAATTAAGCACTTCATTTAGTATCTTGTTGATAAAGGAAAGACTGAAAATACAGAAACTAGCCCCAGGCCTAGAAAACAACAACAACATTGAATTCAATGATTCTACAATGTAAGATGCTTAATATGTCTCCAAGAAAGAGAGCATTTGTTTTCTACTGGTGTATGTAGTCCACAGGCATTTTGTTTTTGAACTGCTTTGTCATGAGACCCATTCGTGTGGGCCAAAAAAAGAAATTATGTGTTGGCAAGCAGCTATCTCAAGAACAGTCAGTGATTCATCCCCCCATGAAATAAAATCAAAACCAAAAAGGCAACTGGGTTAAAATGGATATTGAGCATTGCAATTCTCACTAATATAAATTACTAGAATTGTCATTTCTAACTACAATTTCAGATTGCACAGAACAGCTGCTTATTGGTTGATTTTTATTATTCAATAATATGGCACCATTCTAGCTAAACATTTGGATAACTTAGACAATACAATATGATTCTTGGATTTGAGATCTATTGAGAAAGGACAGGTTGCCATTCAGTCATATGTGATATTCCTGACATATCAGAGATAGTCATTAAAATAGGATGATAATTTCTTAGAGTTCAGAAAATCCTTATGCATACATAGTTCAGTTTCACTGTCTTTCTTTCCCTGTCACACAATCATACCCTGTTGGTCTGCCCTCATCAAGGCTACCTTGTATGTGATTGACGATAATTAGGTTTCAACTGCCTTCTGATGCAGAAATACACAGCATTACAGCTAGGCTGGTTTCTCTTCCTGTAGTCTTGCCTCTAAAAGGGTATTGATTCACTCCTTCACATTTTTAAAAGGTCACAGCCATAATTCCATCTGAACTGTGCTAAGTGAAAATAGTTTGGAGAAATAATATGGTTACCATTTAGTTCCGATACAACTGAAAGCCAAGTTTTGCCGTTTGTTTCTTTTCGTATATTTTAATTATATTTTACTTTTATATCGTTACTATTCTTGTACAACATGTATACAATATTTACAAATTTATAAAGTCATCGCTATAATCTCTAGTTTTATACAAACATGCTTATTTGTAGAAAGGCTTAATCTACTACAAATCTTTATTTACATTAAAAGCTAGTAAAAGTAAACATCACTTTTTCATAAAACTTTTTTTTATGGGATGAATTACAAATTTAATTCTATATGAAAGATTGTCTACTTTGGTAAAATAACCTGTATTTGCCTTGTATGGTCAAAATAACACATTTTTTTTGCTAAGAATTGGCTCATGGCACATATAATTTGATTTTTCATTGTGTCAATAAAAAATTCAATTTTTCAAAGATTTAATTGATAGGTGCTTCATTCAGTTTGAAATAGGATACATTTAATTTTTACTTTATTTTGGCTCATTCATACATGCAAGTCATCACGTTTTGCAACATAAAGCCCCTGTCACACAGCACCAACGGATGGAAAGAGGATGTAAAACGGAGAGAGACACTTGCCGTCCGTTGGTTAACGCAATGCTTCCGTTCTGTACTCACTGCGTCCGTTTTTCATCCTCTCTATCCATCCAGCATCCGTCTACTGACATTTCATCCGCTCAAAAAGTTTTGTGCTGCACAAAACTTTTTGAGCGGAAAATGTATCCAACGCGTCCGTTCTACATCTGCATTGCATACGGGGAACATCCATTCTACATCCGTCATCCATTACGTGTCTGCTATATCCGCTAGGCATCCGCTGCGCATCCACGCAACTCGCATCCGCTCCAGCGGAAAACGGACACAGGAAAGAAGCGAAACGGACACGGAATGGACACAAAGCATTAGTAGCACGGACGGAGAAAGGATGAAAGCGGATGCAGCTCGCATACAAAGCATTAAAACGGAAAAAACGTTCGCAGAGGGGACGTATCTCAGATATTTAGGATGTCTGCAGGATGCCTAGAGGATGCAAAAGGACACCGAGTGGAAAACCTATATTTCCTATAAAAAGGGGGAGGCTCACCTGAATCTCACTTTCAGACCAGCAGCCCAGCTGTGCAGACCTCTGCAGCCTTCATCTGCCTCTTGCTCTTCCACAGCATCGAGTCATGTCCACCTTGGATCGTAACACAGTCCTTTTGGTAGCCACCATCGTTCTGCAACAGTGCGAAGCCATGTACAGGCTCTGTGAGCTCTACTACGGGAACAAAAGGAGGCAGCCAAGAAGCGTCTGGGTCCAAAGATGGATCGGAAGAAGAGCAGAGTACGGACTGTATAACAAGCTGATGGTGGAGCTGAGGAACGAAGATACTCGTGCATTCCAGAACTTCATGAGGATGCCGCCAGCCATGTTTGATGAAGTTGTGGAGCGGCTGAGACCCAGGTTGACCAAGCACAGCACCAGCTTCCGGCCCAGCCTTGACCCTGGGCTCAAGGTGGCACTGACTCTGTGCCACCTGGCCTCAGGGACCACCTACAGGAGCATGCAGTACGGCTGGAGGGTGCCACAAAACACCATCAGCACTGTGGTCAGAGAAGTGGTGCAGGCTATCATCGAAGAATACCTGGAGGAGCTCCTCCAGTGCCCCTCCCCTGAAGAAGGCTGGAAGAAAGTTGCAGAGCAGTGGTATCAGAAGTGGAACTTCCTCCACACTGTTGGAGCCAAAGATGGCAAGCACGTGGCCTGCAAAGCTCCAGCCAAGTCAGGGTCCACTTATTTCAACTACAAGGGCTTCTTCAGCATCATCCTCTTCGCCATGGTCAATGCTGACTACAAGTTCATGTACATCGATGCTTCAGGCAACGGGTCAGCTTCAGATGCCCAAGTATACAACGGCAGTGACCTCGAGGGGCTGGAACGCAACCTCATCATGGGCTTCCCAGATCCAGACCCCCTGCCCAACGACATACAAGATGTGCCCTACTTCATCGTGGGAGATGACGCCTTCTCCCTCAGAACCTACCTCATGAAGCCCTACACTTCCAGATGCCTCACCCATGAAGAGAGGATCTTCAACTACAGGTTGTCCAGGGCAAGGCGGGTGGTGGAGAACGCCTATGGCATCCTGGACAACAGGTTCCAGGTACTTCTCACCACCATGCAACATTACCCAGAGACCGTGAGGAGGATCGTGGAAGCTTGCTGCATCCTGCACAATCTCATGCGCACCCGCTACCCAGTGTTGCAGAACAGGCTCGTGGACCTCCAACAAGGCAATGGGGACATGGAGCCTGGTGAATGGAGGCAAGGGTGAAACCTGATAGATCCTGTGGATGTGCAAGGTCCCAACAGAGCTTCACGTGAAGGGAAGAAGCAGCGCAACCTCCTGAAATACTGACGCAACCTCCTGAAATACTGGTGCAACTCCCCAGCTGGAGCAGTGGAGTGGCAAGACAGGATGGTAGATGCTTAATGGATGCTTCCTTCAGCCTGTCTCATCACACTGATGAGGTTGGGCCATGTATGTTGAGTGGCCCTGCAATGAACAGGGCATTTAATAAAGAGTTGTGTTTATGTTGAAATGTGTGGATTAATGATTACATTGTTATTGATAATAAAGGGCCAAAGGTGTGGCACCTGGGAGGGTGGACCATACAGTCCCACTATGCTTGCACTGGAGGTTTATCTATCCCACAGCTATTACCCATCCCACAGGTATCCTAGCCCATCCCACAGGTATCTCTGCCCATCCCACTGCTATCCTTACCCATCCCACAAGCATGCAAAGGCTTAAACCATTTCTAAAAGTTTCCACCAAGACTTTATTGACTAAAAGAACTGAAGCAAGTGTGTGAAGCAACGATAATCTTTATTGATAACAAGCTGTAAAAGAAAAATGACCAGGTAGCCACCCAGTCTCTGGCACTCTTCTGAGACACTCTGAGGCATGCCCATAGTCTCAGGGTCCATGTGCTGTGGAGGTGGCTGCTGCTGGAGTGCTGGTCTGAGGTGCCATTGGGGTGCCTGGCCCCGAGAGGACAACAGAAGAAGCTCTCAGAGAGCTGGCTCAGTCCTGTGATGTTGAGAGCCCCTTCCTCCAGGACATGTGGTGTCAGCTCCAATACCGATGACAGATGTTCTGAGGCTGGGCTTGGCTGTGGGGTGGAGGAAGGAGGAGTGTAGTGGGGATGTCTGGTCTGCAGCTGAGCGAGGTGAGGCGTGGGTGGCATCTGTGGTGTGGCTGGCATTTGTGGTGTGGGTGGCATCTTGGCATGGCTGGCATCTGTGGCATGGCTGGTATCTGTGGCACCGGTGGTACCGGTGGCGTTCGATGTACCTGTGCCTGGACTGGGAAGGGCTGCCTGTGCTGCTGGAGCTCCTGGTAGCCGTAGCCTTGGTAGGTGAGGGCCTGTGGAAAGCCTTGGAAGGGCAGTGACATCAGCTGGGGTGGAGGAGCAGACCTGGACTGGGTGGGATCAGGTTCAGCTGGGTCTGGAGGATTGTGAAGAAGACCGGTGATCTTACCCTTGATCCCCTGGTACTGTGCTTCGGACATTTTCATGAGGGTCTGGTTGACGTAGGTGAGGAAGGGTTTGCGGTTGGAGGATGGTATGTTGGTGTGTACCAGCTGAGAGAGGAGATCTACGCTGCTTCTGATGGTGTCCCTGATCTCCAGCAGGACAGTGTGGCTCTGCCCCTCCGGTCTGCCTCTCTGCCTGCTTTCTGTGGAGATGGAGCTGGGGGTGGATGTGGGTTGGTCTCTGGTGGAAGTGCCCTCTCCTTGCTCCCACTGCATCAGGGGGTCCTCCACGTGCTCCGCCACGGGGAGTGCAGCTGTTGGGGGGGGGTCTCCGTCGTGGCACGCTCCACAGATACCTGCCTGGACACAGGAGCTGACTCTTGGCCAGAAGAGGACTAGCTCCCTGCGGGCTGCCTGAGAGAGAGGGTTGTGAGAGGGGCTGCTCCTCGGTGGCGGATCTCACCCTCCAAGAAGCTGCACTTGGCTATGACGTTGGACTCTCGGTCCGTCAGCTTGACCATGGCCTGGCCAGATTTCTTGAGGTGCAGCTTCCCGTACCAGGTGCGCATGTGCTTCCACCAGCCGAGGAGGACTTCTGAAGTGTAGCCCAGGCTCTCTGTCTTCTCTCTCCAAGCCACCTGCTTCCTTTTGGTGTCTCTATAGAGCCTGTGTCCCTTCCGCCAAAGATACTCATTCTCCCTCAGCCATTCCAGCACCTCATCCTCATGTTCCTCTTCGATGGAGTATTGCCTCCTTTCCCGTTCACGCGTATGCCTCTTCCTCCCTCTGGCAGGGCCATCTGGGTCCTCATCAGAGGGGCTTCGAGGTTGTAGGGCCTGTTCCACACCACCACCAGCAGCAGCAACAACAACAGTAGCAGCAAAAGCAGGACCAGCAGTACCAGCAGGACTAGGATCAGCAGCAGCAGAGTTAGCACCAGCAGCACCAGCAGGACCAGCAGGACCAGGATCAGCAGCAGCAGAGTAAGCACCAACAGGACCAGGAGCACCAGCAGGACCAGGAGCAGGACCAGCAGAATAAGCACCAGCAGAAGCACCAGCACCAGCAGAATCAGCCCAAGCAGCAGAAGCCCCAGCAGAAGCAGAGTCAGGACCAGGGAGTGGGATGGTGGCCCTGTCACTCTTGCCAGGGCTGGCAGCAGTTTGCCACAGGCTTTCTCTTCTTTCCCATGGTTTTTGTCTGGCTGGCTGGCTGGCTGGAGCTGTGTCTGGCAGCAGGTCTTTCCTCTGAATGGTGACCTGCTTGCGAGCTGCTTCCCTTTATATCTGCGGGGCTGACACAATGCATCCTCCCCGCATGCGCGGTGAACGCTTTGCATCCGCTAGGCATCCGCTAGGCTTCCGCTCTGCATCCGCTTCATCTGCTCGGCATCTGCTCTGCATCCACTCTTTCTGTTGCGCGTCCGCTTCGCTGTGCTCCCCCGGAAGTCCTGCGGATGTGCCATCTGCTTCCATCCGCTCGGCTTCGGTGGAGCATCCGCTTTCCATCCTGACTACGTCCTCCCCCCCTCCGTTCCTTTCTGTTGTTGTCCGCTCTGCTTATGCAAATTCAGGGCACTTTTGAGGGTGGATAACAAAGGATGGAACAATTTCTTGTCCGCTGTGTCCTTTTTACATACGTTTTGCATCCGTCGGCCAATGTGACAGGCCCTTAATCTAATATAAGGCATGCAGGTTATTCTTAATAAGCTCCTACTGGCTTCTATTAATATGAGCAAAGAGTTTTCTTTTAAGTTTCCATGGTAGTATGTAGGATTCAGAAATGCTATATGTTTATCTTTAACAGCTCCTGACAGTTAAGCATATCTACAAAGCCAAACATCTGAGTATTGCACTACAAGGAATTCTTAATATTCCTATTGGATTTCTCATAATTCATCTAAAACCAATTTGCTAATATACTCTAACGTCCACAGCCTGCCATTTAGTATCTGTGTCAGCAACAATTGTACACAGTACTGATAAATAGTTGGAAGATATGTGATAGGCTAGCTAACCTTATTTGCACAGATGAAGGACTACATACTTGAAATCCATTCATGCTCCTAAACACTGTGCTCTGTTTTGCTTTTCAATTCATAGTGCTGTAAATTTGTCAATATAATGGGACACTATGTAGATGCTTTTTTTTTTTAAAGTGCTCTAACAGGAGCGGATATTACATTGATCCAAATTCCAAATTAGCGTTTTATTTTTGTGGTGGGCATATTTTTAGCTTTATAAAAAATATGGAAGAATGTTATATTATCTACATGTATTCAACTCATTCTCAATTTGCAAAAAAATGTTTATGCATGGCATGGAGTGTAAATAATATTTAATATAGTCATATCAATCCTAGGTATACCGTATATACTCGCATATAAGCTGGCTTATATGTGCATAAATCACACAAACGAACTGACATGATCCCACTTCTCAGATCACGCAATATCATCAACATTACCATTCAGTCATACATAAGCCATAAAAATTGAGACTGCACTAAATAAAGTTAATTCCGACAAACTACAACTCAATTTCAATATTAATTTTAACTGTACCTCAAATAAAATGCAACATAATTACGTCTAATTAAGCACATTTTTTTTACTCTGGGCGCCTCCATTTTGCTTTTTCTATCACCGGATCATAACACGCTGTGATTGGTTAGTCATTCACGTGACCACTTTCATGTTTGCGATCGTCATGTGCAACATCAGATTCTTTACATACCGGGTAATTAACTTAATATTGTTTCCTACACAAATGCTTTGATAATGAACCTTCATCAGTGCATTGCATATTGATACTCTTTTGTTATTAGCCCAAACAACACACCATGGTATTTGGGGGTCGACTTATATGCGAGTTTTTGCAAAATTCCTCATTTTGGGGCAGTTTTTTAAGGGTCGGCTTATACGCGAGATCAGCTTATATGTGAGTATATTCAGTAACTATTTGTCACATTTAGTATTTCAGTGCCAGTATATCAATCAATCAAGCAGAATAGAGCTGTAGGAATTTTGGAGGTCTTCTAGACCAACCCTCCTCCTGCTCAAGTTTGTTAGTTGTGAAGTCTGACTCATCACAACCCCATGCACAACATTCTTCCAGGCCTTCCTGTCCTGTACCATCCCCCGGAATCCATTTAAGCTCACACTGTTTGCTTCAGTAACTTCATCCAGCAACCTAATTCTCTGTCCCATTCTTCTTTTGCCCTCAATTGTTCCCAGCATTAGGTTCTTCTACAGTGACTCCTTCCTTCTCATTAGGTGGTTCATTTGAGTTTCATCTTCAGGATCTGGCCTTCTAAAGAGCAGTCAGGGTTGATCTCTAGGAATGACCTTTTCGATCATCTTGCAGGGAAGTTTTCTCCAGCACTATAATTCAGAGGCCTCAATTCTTTGATACTCAGCCTTCCTTATGGTCCAGCTTTCACAGCCATACAACTGGGAAAACCATAGCCTTGACTATATGCACTTTTGTTGGCAGGATGATATCTCTGCTTTTTAGTGTGCTATCTTTTTAGTGTGCTATTTTTAGTGTGCTATTTGCCATAGCTTTCCTCCACAGGAGCAAGTGTGTTTTAATTTCCTGGCTTTAGTCCCCATCTGCAGTGATTTTGGAGCCCAGGAAAATAAAATCTGTCACTACCTCCATTTCTTCCCCATCTATTTTCCAAGATTTGAGAGGGCTGGATGCCATGATCTGACCATATTTTTGGAGTATAAAACGGCTCAGAAGTATAAGATGCACCTAGCTTTTGGGGAGGAAAACATTTTTTTTTTTTTTTTGCCATCTCTGCATGCCTCATTTTTGGCCTATGTATGCCCCATTTTCCGCCAGTTCCAGGTGGTGGTGATCAGAATGGCCAGAAAATGGGCTGCGCGCAGGCCAAAACTGGGGTGCACAGGCCAAAAATGGGGCATGTGGAGGCAGCAATAGGTGACGGCAATCCCTGTAGCCTGAAACAGCTGATTGTCGAGAGGCCAATCCTACTGACAATCAGCTGCTTGTGCTAACCAGGCTATGCTGAAGCTGACTGGGCTGTTTGCTGTTTACTGCAAGGAGGCAAATTGCTGGAAGGCAGATGCTGAGGGGGGCAGGTGGTGGTAGGTGGGGCTTCGGCAACATTTCCTGTATAAGACATACAGACATTCCACTCCTTTTAGGGGTGGAAAAGATGGAAAAGATCTTATACTCTGAAAAATACAGTAGTTTTCTTAATGTTTAGTTTCAAGCCAACTTTTGCACTCTCCTTCATTCACTTCAAGAGGCTCTTTAGTTTCTCTTCACTTTCTGCCATTAGAGTGGTATCATCTGCATATCTGAGATTGTTGATATTTGTCCTGGCAATCTTAATTACAGCATATGATTCATCTAGCCCCATTTTTCTCATGAAGTGCTCTGCAAATAACAAAAGTTAAATAGGCACAGCGACAGTATACAGCCTTGCTGAACTCCTTTCTCAATTTTGAACCAATCAGTGGTTCTGTGTCCAGTTCTTGCTATTGCTTCTTGACCCGCATTTAGGTTTCTCAAGAGACAAATAAGATGGTCTGGTACTCCCATCTCTTTAATAACTTGCCATAATTTATTGTGATCCACACAATCAAAGGTTTAGTATAGTCAATGAAGCAGAAGTAGATATTTTTCTGGAACTTCTTAGCTTTGTTCCTGAACTGGTGTATGTTGGCAATTTGATGTCTAGTTCCTCTGCCTTTCGAAAAATACTTGTATTTCTGGTAGTTCTCAGTCTACATACTGCTGAAGCCTAACTTTTAGGATTTTGAGCATAGCTTTGGTAGCATGTCAAGTAGTCAACTATACTATTTCAGATAGGTGGTTCTCCAGTCTCTTCTTAAAAATAAAGCAACCATAATTTCTGGAAGCTAGTCGTTCCACTGGTTAATTGTTCTCACTGTTAGGAAATTTCTCCTTAGTTCTAGGTTGCTTATCTTCCTTGGTTAGTTTCCATCCATTGTTTCTTGCCTTCTGGTGCTTTGGAAAATAAGTTGACCCCCTTCCCCTTTGTGGCATCCCCTCAAATACTGGAATACCGCTATCATGTCATTCCTTGCCCTTCTTTTCACTAGAATGGCCATACCCAATTCCGCGACCGTTATTCATGTGTTTTTGTCTTTGTCTTAGTTGCTCCTTTTTGCATTTTTTTCTAAAATCTCAACATATTTTTTGTAATGTGGTGACCAAAATTGGATGCAGTATTCCAGATGTGGTCTTACTAAGGATTGATAAAGTGGTACTGATATTTCATATGATTTTGATTTGATGCCTCTGTTTATACAATTAAGCCTTTTTTGACTGCTGCCACACACTACTGGCTTGAAGGATCAGATGATGGAATGTACGTACAGAGGAGGCCCTGGGGATCAAAGGAAGGGTCATATGGACCAGGAATGGATGGAATGGAAATGAGAGTGAGGAATATCAATTCTGATAATATTTTCTCTTGTCTTCATTTCTTTGCCTTAAGCAGCCTTGGTCCTTCCTGTCTTCTCTATCTCTACAGGAGGGGGTCATGGGGATGGGGGTGCTGCCTCAGACAATTAAAATTGCTTTTACTTTTCTCTGCGGAAGGAGGGGGGGTCACGCGGAGTGAGGGAGCTACCTTGAGCTGCTCTGCAATAGGAAAGGGGTTGGAATCGCACATTCTTAGCGAGGCAGAAATTAACACCTTAAACCACTAGCCAGGATATCAGGAACAAAAATAGTTTGCTTATAAGAAAACCCCCAAAAACCACATAGCTGGGCACATGACATTTTGCAAGATACCCGTGACTTGGGGTGAAACACAGGTGACGTGACATTTAACTATATAGGGGGCTGAGATCCAAATAACCAACCAATATGATCTGTTATGCATGCATTATTAGGGGAAGGGCAAAGGGCTGATTGTGACCACCCTTTGACTATAATTGCTATAAGGTTGTAATCGGGACCCTTGCTTAGCTTTTGAGCCAGAGTCCTTATAACTTGGTACCAAAATAAAAGTATCACACCTTGTGTCCGGTGAGTTATCGGCTTTGACACCAAGCAAGAGCCCAGTTTTGGAACAACAGGCTCATGTTTAAGTGATCCTCCAAGGTCCGTCCACAGTTACTGTTGTTAAGTCAGGTTTTTCCTGCCGAAGTATAAAGCTTTGCTTTTCTCCACATTAAATGTGAAAAAAAGACAGTGTTGTAGACAGATGAAAATACAGGTGTGATCAGGACCAAAATAAAAGGAAGTAAGATTTATGTTAACAGTCTGTGGAATTCCAAAGTATGCTTCAATTTGACTCAAATGGTGCCTTTAAAGTGAAATACTGAAGTGAAACAGCACTACATATCTATAATAAATGGATTGTAATAGCTGCACCACAATGTCTGAATAATAAAAAAGGCTGTTGCACATTACAGAAACCTCTTTTTTTCCAGCTTAAAATGCTAATGTCAATGCTGAACTGAACCTAGCAGAAGCTGAACCTGAATTGAGTGGACACATTTCAGCATTTCTAGTGAAAGCAAAGCAACTCAATTCTCTGAATAAATCATTTAAAATCAAATTTCCTTTGCAACCTCAATTGCACTTTGAAACATTCTTAGATGATGTACACATTTATAAAATCTACCTTTTATAATTTAGTACATTATTTGAAAATGTGGTGTATTGACATCATATATACATTCTGCTACATTCTATTACAAAGAGTTCAGAAGCTTCCTTTTCTTTTGATTAACCCAATTTAATATTTCCAAAACTAATAAACTAGTATCAGTCTTAATTATGATATATAACTGGATATATGTGAAGTTCAGACCATAATTTCCATAAGTAACATTTTCATTAACTGTAGTTACAGTTAATTCATTAATCTGTGGTTCTCCTAGAATGGAAGTTTCTAAAAAAATGCTTGAGGGGAACAGGAAAAGTGATGTTCAGAAAAAGATTAGGCCATTTCTTGTAATGCTAAATCTAACCAAAATCAATCAATATAATAGAAACAAAAAGATCATAGTTAATCCATGCATGTTTATCTCAGTAACAAAAGGTACCTTTTTTGGAGGCTTTTTCTACAAAAACCAATAATAATTACTGAATTTCTAAAGAATAAATTTATTATGATTCTATATATATGTAATCAACTTCCTTACACAAAAGTTACTTGTTATCTTGTAAGAAATTAAACAGCTGCTTATCACAGAAATCTGTTCATCCCATTTCCCATTCTGCTGGATAACAATTAGTCATGGTGATGCCCTATAGCAGGGGTCCTGAATCCCCAGGCTGCAGATCAGGACTGGTCCACAGCCCTCCAGAAACTAGGCCACGTAAGCATGCAACATGAGGGATCCAGGCAATGCTTGAAAGCACACCTCTATGGAACCAGCCTCTGGTGCCCAAAAAGTTGGGGCCATTGCTCTATAGGACCTTTAGCCTTGTCTAGCAGGATACACGGACAGAACATGAAATTGCATGTCGGAAAAGAAGGCAGTTGTGGAAAATACCCTCATCTGTTGAGCAATAACGATTATTGTCATCAATTTACAAAATAGTAATACAGAGAGCAGTAAAGCTGAAGTGAATCATGAATACTGAAACTGAATTTGGTTATTTGAGTAGGATAAAATTACAATGGACAATAACCCAAGAACATTGTATGTTTACACTTTGTGGATATTTTAGACCTTGATTTTCATCAGCATACTGACTGAATAGTGGTAGTTATAGCCTAACACATCCAAAACAGAAATGAGTTAGGAAAAGTTGAACTCGACAATACATTCTAATAGGATTCAGCCATGAGGATCCTGAAAAATGAGGAGCCTTCAGTGTAATTAGAAGTGCATCAGTTAATGCTAGACACTTAACCTAGCTTCCCAATGCTGTCTTCTGAAATGTTTTCCTCTCTGTGTTAATAATGGATGATTCTTTCTAACATTGGAAAAAACTCTGAAAGTTTTGAACACCTTGCTTGCTTGCTTAGTTGTGAGCTTTTGATGTAGAAGAATGCCAAGATCAAAAGATAATTGAAGAACCTTCTTCTTCTCCCAAAGTCAGTGTTCCTTTATGATATTGTTTTCCACTGTAGAATATTATCTTAAAAATGAGGTTGAGATCCCTAAAGAAATTGCTTCAATCAGCAACAGTGCTTAATGACTGTTAATGGGAAGTGGAGATAGGATAGTAAGTGTTACTTTGATTAATAAGAGAACTGTAGAGAATTTAAATTGTGCCACTGATGGATTATTTTCTTCAAGCTTGATAAGCGCTTCTCATTTGTTCTTAAATTTGGTCAATACTGTTAAAGACAGCAAAATGAAGTATAATTAATTCCATTACAGCTGCTCAGACCTGCAACTAAGAAGAATATTATGATGCAGACAACAATGTTAAGTAATGGTTTAGACTTTAAAAAAAATAATAGTAGTGCGTGGTATCTCCAAAGACAGTAGCAATGACTTAATTTAGGTCTACTTAGTCACAGCTACATTTACTTGCTTTAGCTATTAGCCATACAGTGGATGTAGACAGTATATATATACCTATTAATATGCCAGGGTTTTGATATTTTTAAAAAAATCAGACCAAGATAATTCACTTCAGAATTTTTTTCATCTTTAATATAACATATAAGGTGGAATGGGCAATTAATTTTCCCAAGAACCTCATGAGAAATTGGGACTGTTGTGGGACTAAACCAAGAGGGCTCTGAACATGTGCAGGCATATATGCATGCACATGTGTAAATTGAAAAAATAGCAGTTGTCTTTAAAATAAAGCAATGTGTTTGTATTTCCTACACTTATTTATATCTGATTTCTAATTTCCAATTGACCTCACAAAGGCTGGACAGGGACAACCAAAGAGATAGATTTGATTCAGGGACTATAAAATGCCTAGAACTGAAATGGAACAGATATTTGCAGTTGAGAAATATGAAAAAAAGAAAGAAGGAAGGAAGGAAAAAGAAAAAAAAATCTTACAATTCAATTGAAAAACAAACTGATTTTTAGGGAAAAATAAAAAAACTTTTAACACGTGCATAAGTGTGAACATTCTTAAATTCATACCTTGTTGAAGCACCTTTTGATTTTATGACAATGTTCAGTCCACTGGGGTAGGAGTCTAGCAGCATGGCACATCTTGCCTTGAAAATCTTTACCCACTCTTCCTTGCAAAACTGCCTCAGATCTATCATATTGCTAGGGCATCTCCTGTTCACAGCTCTCTTCATGCCACTCCATAGATTTTCAATTGGAGGTCCTGGCTCTGGCTGGATCATTACAAACTTTAATCTTCTTCTGATGAAACCATTCTTTTGTTGATCTGGAGGTATGCTTTGGATGGTTATTATGTTGAAAGGTGAAATTCCTCTTCATCTTCACCATTAACATGAGGGTTAAAGTATTGTGCCAAAATTGATTGATATTTGGAACTGTTCATAATTTTTTCCACCTTGGTTAAAGCTCCACTTCCACCTGAAGAAAAGTAGCCCAAAACACACTGCTGCCACCACCATACTTCACTGTTGGTATGGACTACTTTTGGTATGCACAGTGTTGCTTTTGTACCAAATATACTTTATGGAATATTTTCCCACGTGCTTTTGTCAGACTTGATGTAAGTTTATGTTGGCAACCCATGGCTCCAGAGTGGCATGAGGCTCTTTGGGCTCTCTGTGCACCTCGCTGTCCCATTACTATCTGGCCCCACCTCTCCTGCACCCTTGCCCTCCCCTCCCTCATCTGGCCTGAGAAGGTAAGGATGACGGTGGGCAATGGAGAATCAGCTGGGGCTGATTTTTTGGTGTCTCACTTTGCTGGAGCTTCTTCTGGTCTTTGTTGGTGCTGGGTATGTCTCAGTCACTTAGGGAGACATGCATTCTGCTTTCCACCCTGAGACACTGGCCCAACCCAGCTGCGATCGATGTCGGCCTCACTAATACGAGGGCTGGTGGGATGGAAATGGGATCCAGGAGGAGGGAATGATGGAAAGGGGGATGGGCCTGCAGCACCCAGTCATGGATTTAAGAAGCTCAGGGCAGCAGGAAAAGAGGACTGGCCATGCTGAGCCTTACACATCTCCCCTGGGGGTCAGGCTTAGAGAAAGCCGGAAAGCCTTGGCCAAAGATGCCCATCAGCCAGTTTCCCCCTCCCTCTGTATATTTCTCTCTGTCTCTGTTTCTATTTCTCTGTGTGTGAGAGAGATTTCTCTCTCACGCATGCTCTCTCTGTGTCTCTGTCTCTTTCTCCCTCTCTCAGAAAGCTAAGGCTGGGCTCTGCCAAAGCGCAGCAAAGACACATATGGGGCAGGTGGCCACTCTCTTGAGAAGAGTCTCCTCATTCATACGCACCCTCTCGGCCCCACTATAGCCAGCCAGGGGTCACAAGATGAGAAGGAGGGAAGGAGGAGGGAAGCCTCCACCATGGATCATGCTCATTCCTTAGCCAACCCAGATTTCCAAAAAGAAGAAAGAAAAGAATATTGAAGAGTCCCAAGGAGAGCTTGTCAGCTTGGCCCAGCCTTGGCTTTCTGGGAGAGAAGACATGCAGAGACAGAGCGAGAGTGAGGTACAGAAACACCAGTGGTGGTATTCAGCCGGTTCGTACCGGATTGGGTGAATCAGTAGCAAGAATTTGGGGTGGGTTGCAAAACTTGTAAGTTCTGGCTGGCCAAGCCCCCAACCCGGTCACCCTCCCGCCTGATACTCGCTTACCTACCCACCTGACATTTGCCTAAGGTATTTCTTTAGTTGTCTAATAACAACTTCTGTTGTGGTTGAGTGCATGATGTTTACCTTTAGCCAATTTGAGTAAGCATCTACCACTATTAAGAATGTGTGTCCTTTAGTTGGTCCTGCAAAATCAATGTGTATTCTAGACCATGGTCCCCTAGGTGTTTACCATTCGTGTACAGGTGCAGAAGGGGGTGCAGGTCCAGATTCTTGGCATCGTTTGCATGTTGCTACCCATTCCCCAATGTCCTTATCAATTCCTGGCCACCATACATAACTCCTAGCCAGGGACTTCATTCTGACAATACCTGGGTGACCCTCATGCAATAATTCAAATATTCGTTTCCTTAATATGTCCTATACGATCACCCTATCCCCCCAAAGTATACCTTTAAGATCGATAGTTCAGTTTGTCTATTCCAAAACGGTTTAACAGTCACTTGCAGTCTCTGGCCACCCTTTACCTACCCAATTTAAAATCTGCGCCAGGTTTCTGTCTCGTGCGGTTTCCATGGCAATGTCTGTTGCTGTTATGGGTAGGTTTGCCAACATCTTGATTTGAAGGGTTGATGTGGTTGGTGCAGGATCATAGTCTAGATCAGGTAGGGGGGAATGGCTCAGGGCGTCAGCGTGTGTTATGTTCTTTCCTGGTCAGTAGATCAAGTTGTAGTTATAGGCAGCTAGGAATTCCGACCACCTTGTCATTCGTGGTGACAGTATGTTAGGTGTAGCTTTGTTTCCTGCGAGAATTCCTAGAAGAGGTTTATGGTCTGTGACAAGTGAAAAGGTTCTGCCATAGATATATTCACGGAAACATTTTATTCCTGTTATTGCAGCCAATGCCTCTCTGTCTAGTTGGTTGTAATTCTGCTCTGTTTTAGATATAGTTTTGGAATAGAATGCGATAGGTGCTTCTCTTCAATCGGGTAACACGTGGCTGAGTTTGGCACCAATGCTGAATGGTGACGCATCACATGTTAATGTTAGTGGAAGGGTTTTTCTGTATTGTATTAGCACACAGTGTAATTAAGTTTTTTTATTTCCTGGAATGCTGTTTCTTCTCGTCGCCCCCAGGTCCAGGTAGCTTTCTTATCAAGCAACCTGTGCAGTGGTTCCGCTATCGTTGCTTTCTGTGGCAAGAATACATTGTAAAAATTAATAAGTCCCAAGAAGGCTTGCAAGTCTGTTTTATTTTTGCGTCTGGGAGCTTCCTTTATTGTTCTGATTTTGTTTTCAGTGGGGTGGGTTCCTTCTTTTTCTATGAGATATCCCAGGAATTTGACTTTGTCAGTGGCTAATTGGCACTTCTCTTTTTTAACTTTAAGTCCCGCCACTTTAAATTTTTTTAAGACCTCCCTTAGGCAGTCTTTGAGTTGTTCTTGTCCTTGGTTGATAGTAATACATTGTCAAAGTATGGTATCACCCCCTTTATTCCTTGCAATAGGCGTTCCATGAAGCTCTGTAATACCCCTGGGGCCACACTAACTCCAAATTGCAGTCTGTTGCATTTGAATGCCTCCCTTTGAGTTACAATAGTTTGTGCTTCCACTGTTTCTGAGTCAACTGGTAATTGTTGGTAGGCTTGTGCAAGATCCAATTTCGTGAAGATTCTACCTCCCCCCAAAGAGCATAGTAGGTGCTGTACCACCGGAACTAGGTATGCATTTTGCTGTAGCACATGGTTAAGGGATGCTTTGTAGTCCCCACAGATACGTACTGACCCATCTGGTTTAATAGGGGTAATAATTGGGGTTTCCCACCTTGCATGGTCTATTGGTTCTAATACCCCCAGTGCGATAAGTTTATCTAATTGTTCATCAATTTTTGGTTTTAATGCGAAAGAAACTCGCCTCACCTTTAGTCTTATAGGGGCTATATTTGGATTTAAATTAAATGAGATAGGGGACTCTTGGTACTTGCCCAGTTCTCCGTTGAAGACACCCTGGAATTCTTTCAACAGGTTCTCTTCCCAGTCTATCTCAGTAATGTTGTTTATTCCGGTTACACCGATTCCTAATGGTGCAGACCATTCAAGTCCCAGTAGGCTGGGTCGATCCCAGTCGACTATGGTTAATGGAAGGACTTTACTGTGTTTTTTGAATTCAACTTTGAAATGTCCGATACCTACAACAGGAATTCTGTTTCCCTGGTAGTCCTTTAGTGTGAGTTTTTGTATTTCGAGCTCTCACTTGTTTATATCTGGTATTAGTCTTTTTAGGGTATTCCATGATACCATTGATAAATACGAGCCTGAGTCCACCTCCATCTCGCATGGTTGGCCTTCTACGAGCCTGAGTCCACCTCCATCTCGCATGGTTGGCCTTCTATGGTGACTTGCACATGTACCTTTTTTGCATTGATTGAGTTTGAGTGCCCAATAGTTATTGTTTGATGTGTTTCCTCTTTTCTGTTTGCTTCTTTCCATCGCTTGTTTCTGTTTTCTTGGCTCCAACGGCTCCCTATTTGCTTTTCCCTCTCTCTGGGGGGGGTATTCCATCTTTGTCTAGGGCCACAGTTATTTTTAGTTCGGCATGCCCTAGCTATGTGTCCCTGCCATTCACAATACCTGCAAATAGCATCGAAGAAACGGCATTCGGAACGTGGATGGTTTCCTCCGCACCCGGCACAACGGAATTCTGACTTCCTTTCAATTCGCTCCCGTCTACTTTTTCCGACCGGAGTTGATTTACCTCTTCCTCTTCGTCTTCTGATAGGGATTCGATGTCCTCGTGATGTGTTTTGGTGGTGAGTTTTTGAGTTTCCTCTGGTGTCTTATTGTGTGTTTGGCTAGTGTCTTTTTGGGTTTCCTTTGTTAATTTATTCATTTGTTGCATGGTGGCTGTTGATTTCTGTGTTGCTTCCGCTTCGGTGGCTTCTTCTATTGTCTCCTTCAGTGTTATCTTCGGTCTTGTTAGTAGTCGACCCTGCAGTATAAGGTTCTTTAATCCAAGGACCACGCGGTCCCTCATGGCTTCATCCATGTTTAGAAATTTCCATGCTCTGCCAATGTCTCTTAGTGCTGCAACAAAATCTCCGATGCTCTCATCTTCCTTTTGGTCATGCCAATAAAATTTATGTCTTTTGATGAGGCATGAAATTGTTGGCGCATAGTGGGCTTGCAGTAATTTCTCTAGGTCCGTCCACGACATTGTCTTTACATTGTTGGGTTCTGCCGATGCCTTTGCCATTTTGAATACTGTGGGACCGTAGTGGGTGAGGAAGATGGCTCTCTTCCTATTTTTGGATATTCCCTGGAGATCGCTCCCTTCTAGAAACATGAGGAATCGGTCACTGTAGGATTCCCAGTCTTCAGTTACTGGGTTGAATGGTGCGGGTGGTGAGTTGTTCCTGGCCATTCCATCTCGCTCGGTCCTTGTTGCCATGTGCACAACTGGGCTCCTTTGTGTCACGATCCCACCTTCGTCACCAGTGTTGCGTTTGGGAAAAAGAGACTCGAGACCCAGTTGACCTTTTTCCTTTTTATTTTTTCTCCAGTAAATCGCACCTGGCGAAACCACAGCAGCCTTTTTATAGCCAGCTGCTCGCAGCTCGTGGCCAACGACGGCTCTTCAAATCTCCCGACACCATGGACCAACCTATCATAGGTAAGTATGCAAATATATAACGAGCTCAGCCCCTCCCCCATTTTTTGCCTTCCAAAGCCCCAGAGGAACCTTAGGGGAGCAAAAACGCCTCCCCAAGGCTCCTCTGAGGCTAGGAAACTCCCCAAAATGGGTGGGGGCAGGGCAGCAAAAAATAAAAAAAGTCACACCCACCCAGTCACATGCCACGCCCACCAAGGCACTCCTACAGAACTGGTAGTAAAAAATGTTGAATCCCACCACTGAGACACATACACAGTTCTAGAGAAAGAGAGAGACACACATACATACAGAGAGAGAGCTACAGAGAGGGGATGATAGGGAGAGAGAGATTGAGAGAGATACAGACAGAGGGGCAAGAGAGAGGAGAGGGAAAAGGGGAGAAAGAGACAGAGAGATACAAAGGGGGAGAAAGAGAGAGAGAAGGGGAGATAGGGAGAGTGGGAGAAAGATACATAGATACAGAGAGAGAGAGAGAAAGAAAAATCAGATGCTAAAAATAATGAGAGCTCTCTGTTAAGCTGGATAAAACTTGACTTCACCAGCAAAAATCCTCAGGATTTTTGGAGGGAATACCAAAAGCTAATTTTATATTTCTTTTTCTATCCATTACATTTCTTTTGTTTGTCAGGTCTTCAGTCATTACACAGGTCAAAGTTCTTCAGCATAAAAGAAAAGAGATTTGAGCAAAATATTTTATTGGTTTTTACTTATTATTATTTTATGCTTCACCTTTTTTTCCAACTCTTTATAGAGTCCTCCATTATAGAAACATGCACATACACTCACACAGAGAAAGTTAAAACAGTACTTTAAGTAATCATCAATACCATTCAAAATTCTTGGCTGAAGAGAAATATCTCCATTTGTTTCCTGAATTTCAGACAATGAGAACAATCACAAATCCTTAGGGAAACTTTGACCTCTATTTCATAACTGATATATGGCCTCCAAAATTAGGTACCTTAAAGATGATCTAGTATCTGATAGGTTCATATGCTGTCTTGTTATTTTAAAAAGTAAAATAAAACCTGATTTATCCCGATAGCAAATATTTTGAGATATTTTTGAGGTATTGTGGACCACTCTAAGTTGTGAACCAATTAGCAACCTTGCTAGACTGTTTGTCAGCTGATACTTTTTAAAAATAGCCCTTGTATCACAGTGATATATATATAGTGATATATATCTATATACCATATATCACACCATAGTAATCTGATAAATGCTAGATCCAATTGATTTTAAAAGCTATATACAAACAACTTTCTTATTTTCTGTTTTTCTTCCAACCTAAGGCTGAAGGTGAGATCCATCAAATTCCCAGAAGGAAACTGGAGGCTGACCTGAAGAGGACCTGTATTGGAGAATTTTCCCAGATGCCATCCATCTTTGTTAGATTGATGCATTGAGACCTAGTTTCTGGTCCAGGTCATATTTCCTCACCATTGTATCATAATAATTTTTCTGTAAGAAGAAAGAGTAGATTGTTCAACATCACATGTTCTATTACACTTCAGAGGACTATTCTTCAAAAATTGGAACTTCCCCCTCCTAAGTGAACTTGATAATTTAAATTTATTTGAAAAGGATATTTCTACAAGTATAATCTGATTTGATGAAGAACAGACTTTCTTAATGAAAGACTCAAGTTTGTCACAGAATTTAGTTTGTTATTTAAAAGGGGTTAATTGGCTATGATATCTTTTTAAAGTTGATTAAATAAAATTATAATACAATTTCAATTTTCACTGTAGAATTCTTCTAAGAATGAAAGCAGAAAACTAATAAGTATGATAGGGTATATTTCATTTGTAAGTTTTATTGTTGATTTTGGCAAAAGTTGTCATACGCTGCAGTTAGATTATTTATGTCAGCAAAGTAATTTATATCTTCCAATTTAATTCTGTGAAAATTAAATTACAGATAAGAATACAATAGATATGGTTATAACAGCTAGGAAATGCTGACCAAATTTTATTGCAGGAAAAAAATTACATTTAAGCCATTGTTATTGTCACGGAGAGCATGACTTGTTCCTCTGAAGCATGAATTTATTTATTTGTTTGTTTGTTTATTTATTTATTTGTTTTGTGAAGCGATTATAAGGATAACATATATATTTATATATATATGCTTTCTTAAGTTTTCGCGGATACTTACATGTGTGCTGTTCATCTTCCTTCGGGTATTATCCCACGTCATTGTAGTTCTGTTAAAGTTTCAGCAGAATCTCATCTGCCATCATCAGGCTTCTGTATGGATATGGGTCTTACAGCTCCTGGTTTTAAATTTAAATTTAAATATATATATACACACATGCATACACACACACATATATATATATAGTACATGAAATAGTTACAAATAAGAAAAATAAGAAGAAACAATAGGACAGGGACGGTAGGCACATTGGTGCGCTTATGCATGCCCCCTGTTCCTCAGATGCAATCCTTTCAGCAGTCGCCAGAACTCTTCTTGTGATGAAAGCGAAAATTATTAAGTACATGATGCATTACAATGTTGTGTATTTAATTTTATAATTGTATAATTGTAAATAAAATAAAATATATGTTTTCTCCTGTAAAATTTTAAATTTCCCAACATTTTGATCATGGTTGTGCTTGCTTTTCTGGAATCTGTTCTTATTGGTACTTGAAAGCTCAGATTGTGATTTCCTGGCATGAAAAAATCATGAATTCTCATGCAATTTGTCAGCTAGATACCAAATACCTTAAAATGAATGAATAACACTTGATTGTTTTCCCAAAAAAAATGCACTCACCTCGTAAAATCCATCAGCAATATACAGCAGAACCAGTTCTCAATTTCTGCAACATCTTTGCAAAGTGCACTGTTGTAGCCCACCAGCTGGCAGCAGACCTGGCAGCAGATTCTGAGGTTGGGGAAGAACTTGGGCCAGTTCTGGAGCCTGGGGAAGGTTCTGATGGATACTCAGTGTCAGACACAGAGATAGATCCAGGGCTGTCTGGCATTTTCCAGCCAGAGAGTTAAATCTTTGGAATCAAAGATGAGTGAGGAGCAGAAACAGCTGGAGCCTATTCCAGATGCGCAGAGCAGATAGGAGAAGTGAACAACGAAGGATAATGAGCTGGCTCAGGAAACAAAACAAATTTAGACGCTGAATGGTCCCTCCCTGGCTGGGGAATAAATAGGAGGAAAGGGGAGTGGTTTGGTTGTAGCAGATAATCATTCGCATTTGGTTGTACCAGACAATCATCTTGCATGTCCTTCTGTGTATCGTGTAACAATGACTGTTGTGCTGCCCAGACAATTTAGAGTTAATGGGATTTGGATAGTTAGGTAGTAATTATGAGCTGTCCCTTAAGGGAATGCATCATGGTAAATGTGGTTAAGGTATCCTGGGAAATGTAGTCCATATCACATGACCACATCTGTAATCCTGATTGATCACTAAATTGACCCTTGATGGTTAGGAGGAGTTTTCCTCACTCTTTGCTGAACTCATGGACTCGTAACTGTTCTACTTCTATCACCACAAGGTGAGAGAAAAAGGATAGAAGATAATCATCTTTTTACCTACAAGACAGTTATGCAAAGGATTGGTCATTAAAGAAGAACTTCATCACAAATGTGAGTTATGAGGATACCTGATGAACCAATAAATGTATTTTGTTATGGACGTCTTGTTGAGTTTATTTATCTGCATTTGTACAGAAGACAAATCCACCACTATACAGAATACAGAACAACTGCCTTTCCAGAACTGAATTAACTTCTTGCAGGACTCTTGCCTGGACTTTCTGTTGGTGAAAGCAGTTAATTCTCAATGTGTAAATAAAGAGAGGTTTTTCTTTGCAGAAAATCTGTTCTTGTTTCTGCAAAGGCTGGGTCAGAGCATTCAAGTAGGCAAGGCTCTTTTTAGCGTCACCATAAAGCTTTGAAATAGGTTAGATGGTTCAAGAAAACTGACCAAGGTCACCCAATGATGTTTGTGGCTAATTACTTGATGGATATGATTCAGAAAAAAAATGTGATTAGACCTTGGTTTTCTCAATTAAAAGATGCTACCAGAAGAGTATGAGTATTCAAAGTTCTGGTTCTCAGGAAAATTTTAATTTAAGAAATTTTTGAGAAATTATCTCATAAATCTTCCAAGAACAAAGTATAATTATGCCAATAACATTTCCCCCTTTTTCTTCCTAGCCTTCCATTCTAGGTCTTTTATATTACACTCACAGAATAAAAACATACGTTGCTTTGGATCAAATGTCGATGATGTAATTATGGAATACTGAGAGAGATTGGAAAATTGGAACTGGGAAACTCTGGAGTTGTAATTGCAGGAATGTTCCAATCTCTGATGGCAAACCTCAGATAAAGAATGTTTCCAAGCAAATACAACTCAGGCAAACAAAGTCACTAATCTATGGATAAAGGAGGATTAGAGAGGGGAAGTAGACATATGTTAGACTTTAACTAGAGATAATTAATTGTATGGATTACTGTACTAAACAGTAACCAAAATTAAGCAGTAATTAAAGTTAACCAATGATGGAGGATAACTAAAAATGTATATAAATGCAAAGACCATACTCCAAAAAAGATCATCATCATAATTCAGATGTTCATGATCAAACAACTCTACTGCCTTGTCATTACAACAAGTGGAGTCTGAACAGGGACCCTCTTACTTCATTCAACAAAAATTTGGTGCACCTTCAACCCTTTGTGGTTTCATCAATCTTTTAAGTATGGGGTCTTCGCTTTCTGAGGAACAAAGGAAGCATGTACATGAATGCGGTATCTGCTATCCCGCATCAAATGGGCGTCTCATGATAGGGAGCGAAGGAGAAAGAAACGACAGGAGACGAAGTTCCTCGGGATGAGTGCGCCCAGAATGGCTGGGTACAAGCTCTTTTATTATGCTCATTCAAAAGGGGGTGATTTGTTTATTCAGAGCCTAGGTTAAGCCTAGGTCAGACAGAATATACAAATTTAACAATGACTCAGACAACAGCAGGATATTAGGA
>BLBF01000019.1:36242604-36265609 GCA_015471245.1 Laticauda colubrina
AATGTTGAAATGTCTGAATGATCCATAGTTGCATTGATATACAATTGCAAACACATAAATGATACATAGTTACAACACATGAATTAGTCTATTTTTGAAGAAAAATAATACTGAGGTACTACAGAGAAATCTCTTAAGGCTGGTCCAGGAGATTGCAGTTCAGTGCCTATGGTACCCAGAAAAGGGGTCTTTAAAATTAACTGATTGGGAACATATTAGGAAAACATTGCATGCTGAACCTTGAATAAAAATAGAAGTTTTGCTTGTGTGGCATTTATGTAGACATGCAATTGAAACATTTGGTCACAACTTTCTCTTTTAACACCTCCACCTTCACGTTATACTAATGCTGTTATTTGTCCCCTTTCTGAATATATGTCTTCAATTCCCTCAGCTCCTGCAGATACAGGACAAAAGCCTCCTGACTCTATTGTTCAGTCTTCTTTTCAGAAAATGATAGAGATTTGTAAAAGGGATGCTTCTGTCTCAGGAACAGAACTTTCAGAATTACTGTCTGTTTGTCCAGTACAATATCGTCTTGGTCAGGGGCCACAGCTTGGACTGCAAGTAGCAGAATGGGAGGATCTGCCTTATCAGATCTTAAGAGAGTTTAAAAAGGTAGTTACAGACTATGAGTTTAGTGGTAATTTTACAAGAGGACTTGTAGAAGGAATAAAAAATGGTTATACCTATCCCTGAAGATTGGAAGCAAATATATCGCATGATTTGGGGGAGTGAATATATGAGACATGCTTATGCTGTTGTTTTAGGAGGAGGAGGAGCATATACAGTTGAGCAGCTATTTGGTTCTGGACCGTTTGGTACAATTCCTACTCAAGTTGTTCTTCCTCCAGCTACGTTAACTATTGTTTCTGAATGTGCCTTTCGTGCTTTTCTTAAGGTACCCCAAGCTGGAGAACCTAGAGCAAATTTTTCAAACATTCGACAGAATGCCAATGAGCCTTATGGTGACTTTGTTGAGCAACTGTCCAAAGCAATTAGACAGCAGTTTGATCATCAGGAAGCTGCTGGTGAACTTCTTCACCATTTAGCAATTGAAAATGCTAATGCAGATTGTAAAAGAGCATTACAGCCATTAAAGGCTACTGCTCGTTATACTCTGGCAGATATGCTGCGAGTCTTCCAGGATATTGGATCACAAACTGATAAAATGCATATGCTATTCAGAAAGGACAGCACCAATTGGTAACTGTTTTAAGTGTAAGAAGCCTGGCCACTTTCAGAAGGACTGTCGTTCTACACCTTCTATGCCTCAGAATCGTCCTTCTATTTGTAAAAAGGGATTTCATTGGGCCAATCAATGTTAGTTTTGGTCGGGAAACTTGCCAATGGGTGTGGCACCCACCCAGAATCCAAAGTGTGCCTTTCCCATCACTCTGATTCCTCCAGAAGTCTCTCTCACTCCTCCCCAGCCACAGCCAGTAGCGCTGGGATCGATTTTATCACTAGAGGAAATTGAGTTTAAATTTCCCATGGAAGTTAAAACAGTTCCATCTCATTTTAAAGATCCTCTTCCTTTGGGATTAGTTGGCTTAATTTTGCCTCGTTTTTCTGCACACAAAAAGGGGTATTTTGTTGTGCCTGGGGTAATAGATTCAGAATACACTGATATCCTCATGATTCAGATTTGGGTGAATCTTCCTCAAGTTCTTTCTTGTAATTCTTCTGTTGCTCAATTGCTTCTTCTTCCATATGAAATTCCTTCTCCTGGTACAAGTAATCATGGGGATGCAGGATTTGGATCAACTTCTTTATCTGTAGGCTTACTTCGTCAGCTGAACTCCTCTCGTCCTTTGTTAATGTTCTTCCTTAATAAACAACCATTTCAAGGGTTATTGGATACTGGGGCCGATGTTACTGTCATCTCCTATTTACAGTGGCCAGCACAGTGGCCAAAAAATGACAGTTTCTTCATTTTGGGGAATAGGAGGTTCTACAGCTGCTTGGAAGAGTGTTCAAGAAATTAATGTTACAACATCTGCTGGTAAGTCCTTTTTCCTACAACCATACATTCTAGATATTCATACTAATATTTGGGGCCATGACATCCTTTTTCTTCTTAATGCCCATTTGATTCTTGATTATGGCTTTTCCTCTTAAACGGCTCTGTTCTGTGCTGATTTGGGTGGAACAATGGCCATTATCAAGGGGAAAACTCGTTGCTTTACAACAATTGGTTCAAGAACAATTGGCTGCTGGTCATATAGAGCCTTCTACTAGTCCTTGGAATACTCCTGTTTTTGTTATAAAAAAGAAAAATGGGAAATGGCGTTTCCTTCATGATTTAAGATAAATTAATAAATGTATCCAACCCATGGGTCCTTTACAATGTGGTCTACCAAATCCTAACTTAATTCCTAATTTTTATAATTATTGGTTATTGATGTTAAAGACTGCTTTTTTACTATACCTTTGCAGCCTCAAGACAAAGAAAAATTTGCATTTATTGTCCCAGTTTTTAATAATAGCATGCCCACAAAACGATATCACTGGTGCGTGTTGCCTCAGGGAATGCTTAATTCCCCTACACTTTGTCAATATTTCGTGGATAATGCCCTTCAACCTTTTTGGAATAAATTTCCTTCCTATTTAGTCTATCATTATATGGATGATATATTGATAGCAGCCTCAGATTTTGATGAATCTAAGTTGTTAAAAGAGTTAATGGATATTGTGGCACAACAGGGATTGTATATAGCCTCAGACAAAATTCAAAAGGTAGAAATTTATACCTACTTAGGACAAAGAATGTTGCACAATTCCTCCATTCCAATTCTTCCTGAATTACAAGTACAGAAATCATATACATTAGTACAATGGCAAAAATTACTTGGCATTATTAATTGGGCATGCCCATTCTTCTACATTACAACTGGTGATATGTTTCCCTTATTTCAGTCTTTGAAGGGAGCACAATCACCAGGAGATCTAGTTGTATTAACTGATCTTCAAAGAACATGCCTTCAAGAAATATTGAATAAGTTTCAGCATCGATATGTGGACAGGATAACATCCTTAACAATAGGACTTTGCTCAGCTATTCTTCCCACTACACCCTTACCCACGGGAATTCTTTATTCTAATGCGTCCCTGTAAGCAGTCAACATTCATGAATGGATTAATTTGTCAGCTACTCTGCCTAGAAACCTTTATCCTTATCAATCATCATGAGAGGATTTGATTATTAAAGGTCGTAAACGAGCCTTACATCTTACAGGACAGGATCTCATTAACATAGCTTTCACTCGTACAAAAGTTGAGCATGAGCATTTGATGATGATTTCAGAATCATATCAGATAGCCTTTTCTCAATATACGTGAAACTTGTTGTATTCTTTACCCAGGGATCCTAGAATAGTGGTTACTACTACTTGAAATCTGGTCTTTTCTTCCATTTTTGTGCAAAATCCTATTTCTAAAGCTCTTACAGTCTTTACTGATGGATCACCTACAAGGGGTGTGGTTGTCTGGCAGATTCAACAACAATGGTATTCTAAATTTACTGCCATGCAGACTTTAGCTCAACGTGCTAAGCTGGCTACTGTGATTTTGGCTTTACGATTGTTCAATGACCAACCTATTAACATGAAAGTTGACTCAATATGTGTATTTAGCTATGCAATCTCTTCCCTTTTCTTATTGTGCTCTCTCTTTGGATAAGAATTTGTTATCCTTGTTTTTATCTTTAAAAAATAGTTCGGAAACTCGCTTGTATTCTTTGTATGTAGAACACATTCGAAGACATACTCCCTTTACTAATGCCTTGACTGGAGAAAATCAGAAAGCAGGTGAATCCTTAAAGGATGCTGTGTTTTTGTTTGCTGATCCTGTTGCTAGTAATTCTTATTTTCATCAAAATGCCAAATCGCTTGCAAAGCAATTTAAAATTTCATTATCTCAAACCCAGGATATTGTCCATGCTTGTCCAGCTTGTCAGCAACTGGCAGTTCCATTTCCAGTGTGTGTCAACCCATGAGGAACCCAAGCTAATCAAATTTGGCAAATGGATATAACTCAATTTTCAACCTTTAAACCATACTGTTATCTTCATACATCTATTGACACTCATTCACACTTCCTTTGGGTTACTGCTTCAAAATATGAACGTACTTCAGATGTTATTTCTCATTGCCTGTCCTCTTTTGCTGTAATAGGTCGGCCTTCTCAGTTTAAAACTGACAATTGCCCCACTTATATTCGCAAGGAATTTCAAACCTTTTGTCAGAAATGGAATATTACTTTAGTGCATGGAATTCCTTACAACTCTCAGGGTCAAGCTATAGTTGAACGAGCTCATTGTACTTTTAAGGCATTGCTTCAGAAACAATTACAAACTGAGTCTGGCCCATACCATCTGTGAAAGATTCAAAATCTCATTGCTGTAGCATTATATACTTGGAATTATTTAACCTTTTTAGATTCTCTTGCAAACTCACCTGTTAATTTGCATTTTAGAACAACTGAATCTTTAGCAAGGCCTTTGGTAAAGTATCACCACGCTCCAGATCCAACCTGGAAAGGCCCTACACCGCTGATCACCTGGGGTCACAGTTACTGTGAAGTGGCCACTGTGGAAGATCCTTCTACTCGACAAGCAGTGTGGGTTCCAGTATGCTGTGTTCATCCGTATCATGGCATGGCATCAGGGCCTTCACAACCCAATTCCAGATTTCAACCTTCATCTGAATATGGAAGTCCATCTTCCAAGGTTGATGCGGCCGCAATCCATCACTTGGGGCCAGGTTAAATCTACTACATATCAAGCTCAACAATAACTGCAGCAGGCCTCATTATCTCAAACTCCTGAAAATCTTGTTGCTGCTGTTTTTGCTATTATTACTGCTAACTCTGTTACCATTTTACTTTGTATTTTCTTGTTTATGGTTAATAGTGTTTCTGCTCAAAATGACACTTCTGTTGTTTGTCTTAACCCTAATTTGTGGGTTCGTCGTGCCCAATACATGTTTATGGCCCATGGCATAAATATTACTTTATACTATGAGCCCCCAATGGCATTTGATCAAATTTCTTTTACCTCTAACTTGATCATGTCTTCTACATTTATTGTCTCACAACTACAATCTATTTCACACTCCTGGCTATTTTCTACACCCCCTATGCAGTTGAATTCTGTCCGTTGGCATTACTTGAAAGTTAGTCAATTTACAAGGGGTCTGTGTTTCTATTGTCATGCTAAACACACTTGGCTTCATAATTGGTCAGATTGTGATGCTGCTCAGCACATATTGAAAAAGCTAGGGAATTATAGTTATTGTTCTGACTACTATTGGTTGTCAGGTACCTTTAATTCTTCTTTGCATAGAATTAATATAGCTCCTGATATGTATCCTGATAATTTTCTTATTTTTAGTGCCTCTGATCAATCTAATACAGGATCGATATGTGCTGGTTAGCAGCTCAAGGATCCTAATATGTGGTTCTTTTTTGATAAATATGCTACTAATGTTCATCCTCAGAATTATCAATGTGCAACTACAGGTTATTTTACTCTACCTGTTCAAATAGGTATGCTCCCATCAACTCAACAGCGACGTTCCTCTTTAGGGCCTATATGTAATGATGAAGTCATTATTAACACATAATTATTTTCTGGTTCTACATTTGGCTGTACATTGGCAGGGGCCGTTACAGGAATCCTTACTCTAGGCTCTTATCCTGGCATAATTGCTCAAGAAAACAGACAATTTATTCTTGGTCTCACCTGCAGACTTGAAAAATCCATCAATGCTACCGCTGCTATTATTCGTGATTTACAGCATGAAATAGAAGTTTTTTAAAAAGATGTCATCCAGCAGCGTTTTGCCATAGACTATCTTTTAGCCCATCAGGGAGGGTTCTGTAAGTTAGTTGGACGCCGTAGATATGCTGTGCATTTTCATTCTTTGAATAAAACTATTGAGGATGAGCCTGCCAATTTACAATCATGCATTCAAAATAATATCCATGCTTATTACTCACCTTTTGAGTGGCTAATCAATTGGCTCCCTGATTGGTCTTGGCTCATACAGTTTTTCTTTTATGCTATAATTATTATTATTGTACTAATTGCAACCTGTTGTTTTATTCAATGTATTCCAAATTTATTTGCATTGTTTCATCCCGCTTCCCCCTCTCTTAACCCTTTTCAATTGCAATAATTTATAAATCTTTGAATCCTCCATTTAAAATAAAAAATGAGGATATGTAGAGTTGTAATTGCAGGAATGTTCCAATCTCAGATGGCAAACCTCAGATAAAGAATGTTTCCAAGCAAATACAACTCAGGCAAACAAAGTCACTAATCTATGGATAAAGGAGGATTAGAGAGGAGAAGTAGACATATGTTAGACTTTAACTAGAGATAATTAATTGTATGGATTACTGTACTAAACAGTAACCAAAAGTAAGCAGTAACCAAAGTTAACCAATGATGGAGGATAACTAAAAATGTATATAAATGCAAAGACTATACTCCAATAAAGATCATCATCATAATTCAGTTGTTCATGATCAAGCAACTTGACTGCCTTGTCATTACAACAGGAAACCATATTTTTTCTCTTCCTGGGGTTGAAGATGACTAAAATAAGATTACCACATAGATGCACAAATGGGAAGACAGTTTTCAGTATCTCTTTCATGATATTTAGTTTTTTGTTTTGCAGCTGAGAAAGTGAAGGGCTTCAGAAAGTCTCCTAAATTCTCCTGTTAGTTGTACTATGTTGGAATTCAAGCAGCAAATGAAGAAACATGAGTGACTCAGTGCCTGTATGAGGTCTGCTAGCCTTGTCAGAAAATTTCTGTTTTGAGACTAAGCCTCTTCCTCAGCACTTTTGACACTTTTCACCTTATCTGGTACCATGACAATTTTATTCAATATTTCTTCTATTTAATATAAATTATCTTGCTCCACTAACCACACCTTTTATTCACAGTCTTTAGATTGAAATCTCTCCGAGAAAAATATTGTCTCACTATCAGTTCTTTTTTTTAATTTAGGTTTTTTTTCTTTTTCTTTTATCTTAGGCTTTTGAATGAAGATACAAGATTCCAAATTTGTTCTTTAGGTTATATTGAACAAATTATAGATAAGTGAATCAGTAATGAAATTTATAATGAAAATTTCTCAAGTATGAATATTGGCACAAATTAATTGCTGGATTTTATAGCCACCATAATTTATATCATAAAAACAAAAATGACTAGGACTTTGTAATTACAACAGGAATACACTAAATTTTTATAGACTGCCATTTTGTAAAGCATAAATGCCATCCCTTTAAGGTGACTTAAAAGTAAATATGCTAAAAGCAACAAAATGTTTCCTTGGATACTTCACAATGACTAATGGAATGAGCTTTTGTTCTATTTATATTTTATCAAAAGTTTTAAAAATCATTCAAGGCCACAAAAAAGATCAGAACATGTGTATTCTTGCCACTTGTGTCTTGAGGCATACTAGGACATGATGTCTTTCATAAGATTTCTCCTTTCCATGTGAAAGGAATAGGAATAGTGTCATCTTATTTTTTACTTATTCATGGGGAATAATATTGTATTTCAGAGGATATTCACTAATCTTAACCCTTCTGCTAAAGGTGTATTTACATTTCATGTGTGTGTGTGTGTGTGTGTGTGTGTTAGTCAAACATTTCATAGAAATAGATGTTCAGCAATACTTAGTGCCATAAGTTCTATACTGCTGCACTTTCAGAGTTCAAAAGTATTTGATCTTAAGTCTTTATAGAAGGCCAAACTCTGAAGATCTTTCAGAATCAGTTTTAAATGATTTACCATACTCCATAACTATGCGAAAGCTCTGTGTGGATTAAAATTATAAGGATTAAAAAACATGTATTTGTGGTGTTTCTCTGCAATAATATTGAATAATCCATATTAAGTATAATCCAGCTACTGAGTTATTTATATTGGATAGAATAGACATGAAATTCAGAAGTCATGAAACATAGGAGCAAAAAGTAAAGAGAAGCTACCCCAAGGGTGCAGAATAGGCATGAATAAAATATAAGTTAGACATAGATAACTTCTATTGAATTTAAAAGATCTATAAACTCTAAATATAACTGAAATTGGATCTAAACCAATTTACTGTCCATCACTATTTAAATATTATAAATCATCCTTAAAGAATAATCTAATTCCAACTAAATTTCTTGTGTAATATATAGCAAGGTTATTAAGAAAGCACTTTCTTCATTGTTCCCTAAAAAAAAACCATATTGATTGTAAGCACAATCACAAAAACACATTCCTAAATATACTGTCTCACAGATAAATGAAAAATGGAGCACTATTACATAATATAAAGCACATAAATTTAAGAAAATGTATAAACACTGTAAAGATAAAATGCTTAAAAGTTATGGGGACTGAAATTATTATTTTTGCGGGGACAGTAAGAAAATGTAATGAATACTGTAGTAAGATTCAGGGTTAAATTTTGCATAATAATAAAGATGTTTTATATGTGAACAGGTATTCTTTTTTTACAGAATGTAGACTTTTTCTAAGCTGCAATAATGTGCATAATATGATTTGAAAACATCAATCACTCTTTTTGTTACATATGAAGAACAAATAAAGGAATACCTGATAGTGGAAGCCAAATAGTTTAACTAATGGGAGAAGCTTGAGGTCTCATTGGATTGTGAATAATTCAATATCAGGACAGCCTTCAGCACTGACCAAAAAATAGCCAACATCCTAAGATACCCCAAAAACAAGATCTAGCTAGAAAACAAAGGAGTTTATGAAATACCATGCAACAATTGCCCAGCCACGTACATTGGACAAGCCAACAGGAGAATAAATGCACACATCGCAGAACACAAAAACGCAGTCAGAAGAGAAGAAAATACTTCCTCCCTCTTCCAGCACCTTAAAGCCACAGGACATGAAATTAATTTCAAAGGAACCAAATTAATATCCAACACTGAACACTCCAGTAAGAGAATAATCAGGGAAGCCATTGAGATAGAGAAATACCCCCATAACATGAATAGACGGAATGATACCTCCTGCCTACCAGACATCTGGAAGCTAGCCCTCACCAACAAACAAGTCCCAGCCATGAAAACCAACACCAGACCCGAAACAACACGGGGCACCACCGCCAACTCCCCTCATCAGACCCAGGCCCAAGCCCTTCCTATAAACGAAGGACAACCACCATTCAGAAAACAGATCATGGCTTTCTTGCCAGCTGTTGCACCCTCCAACCCCAAAACCAAACAAACTGACACACGCCAAGAACACAGACCCAGACCCCAAACTCGAAGCCAGACTAAAACCCAGAATGCTACATCACAGCCACCCGCTCAGGATATCACATCAGAAAACTCAGGAAATTACACCACAAGAACTCAAGAAGTTGCAACACAGCAAATGACCCAGGATATCACAGCACAAGACCAAGGATACCACAGCAATAAGTCTCACAAGGTCATCACACAAGCCATTACTACACAGGAGACTAATGGAAAAGAGATCAAAACACAAACAACCCAGGAGATTACAACACAAGACCCAGGATACCACAACAAAAGAACTCGCAAGCCCATCACACAATCCATTAACCAAGCCGTTAAAACATGAGAGGCTAATGGAAAAAAGATCACTACAAAACAAACGATCCAGGAGATTACAGCACAAGATCCAGGATATCTCCACATCAAAACTCACAAGGCCATCACACAGCCCATTATACCAACATCAACTCCATCAACCAATCAAGAGGCAGCAGCACAGCCAACCAGCCAAGCACACCAGCCCCCACCAGCAGTATTTATAGAGAGACGGCACCTCCGATCACACACTGCATGCACTGGCACGAAGCTGAAAGCACCAGCCTGAGGATGGCGAGTGGGACCTCGCCAAAACATCACCAAGATACTCTTAATCTTACACGGGAAAAGACCCGAACACACCTAGACCTACATATATATATGTATGCATGTATGTATGTATGTATGTATGTATGCATGTATGTATGTTATTCAGCTTTGTTCGGGTATTTTCCCACATCATTATAGTTGTGCTTTTCAAGTTGTAGCAACGTTTCGGCATAATCTCATCTGCCATCATCAGGCTTCTGTATTGTGATCATCTGTGAGTCAGGCTTTCACAGCCGTTTCTGTTTTAAATTTGGGTACTAGCCTACTGCTGTGCCAGAATGGTTTTTTCCTTCATCCTGATTGGTTGGAGTCTTGTTCTGTGTTTATTGGTCTTGGAGTTTGCTGTGTTCTGCTTGATTGGTGTTTCGAATATCTTCTGTCTGTTTTGTAGTGTTTTTCTTGATTGGATGGCAACATGTGTTTCCTGTATTGGAGGTTTTTAGTGCAGCTTGGCTTCGAATAAATAGATCATTATCATTTATTAGGAAGCTAGGTTTCATCTGGATGCTTGGCTGGGGTACCTCCAGTTTGAGCTGGAGGTATTAGGGAGGGTCTGTTTGTGCCCAGGTGTTTGCTTGGCTTGTGGTGTGGAGATTGTTTTTTTTGTGATTATATGACAGTCTGGTGGAGTCAATATGACAATTATATGACAGTCTGCTGGAGTCATCTCTTCTATTCATGCTTTCAAGTCTTTTTTCAATCTCTATGGCTTCTCTGATAATTCTGTAGCTGGGGTTTTCGATAGTGCTTCAATTGGTGCCATTGAAATTGATGCTATGATCTGTGGCTTTCATGTGTTGGACTCGTGAGGAAGTGTGTTCCAGCTTTTTTACTGCATTTCTGTGTTCATCCAGGTGGGTGCTTATTCTTCTATTGGTCTGACCGATGTATATGGCAGGGCATGATGCGCAGGGGACTTCATCTATGACCTGGTTTTCCAGGTCAATTTTATCTTTGGGGTTTCTTAGGATGACTGTTATATTTCTGTCTGTTTTGAAGGCAGTCTTGAAGGCAGCCTGAGTAGTATTTTACTGATTTTGTCTGTAGTACCTCTTATGTAGGGCAGGACAGCTGTTCCATAAGTCTCTTCATCTTCTAGGTCTCCATTAGGTCTCAGTGTGTTTTTGTGGATCAGGCCTGTGATTTTGCTTTTGTGAAGCCGTTGGCTGTCAGTCCTTCAGTCAGGGTGCATAGTTCAGTCTTTATATGTGTCTTGTCTGCCAGGTGTTTGGTTCTGGTAATTAGTGTTTTAGCCACGGAATTTATCTGTGCTGGGTGGTGGTGGGATTGGGTGTTGAGGTTGTGGTTGGTGTGTGTTTTCTTCTGGTATATGGTGTGTCCCAGTGGTTTTTTTTGTCAATTAGAACATCTAGGAATGGTAATAGTTTGTTTGTTTCCGTTTACATGGTGAATTTGATTTTGGGGTGTGTGCTGTTTAGGTGTGTTAGGAAATTGTTTAGGTTTTCTTTTCCATGGGGCCAAATAACAAATGTGTCATCGATGTATCTTAGCCATAGTTTGGGTTTGTGGGTGGAATTGGCTAGGGCTCTGGATTTGAATTCTTCCATGAACAGGTTTGCAATGACAGGTGACAGTGATGATCCCATCGGGGCTCCTTCAATTTGCTTGTATCTTTGTACTTTGTATATGAAATATGTGTTGGTTAATCAGTGTTCTGTTAGTTCCATGAGGTGTTTGGGTGTTTGGTATTTATTTTTGATGATTTCTAGGGTTTCTTTTTTCAGGACCTGAATGAATAGTGAAACCATGTCAAAACTTACAAGCAGATTGTTTTTGTTCCACGTATAGATCTTTGATCATTTCCAAGAAGTGATATGAGTTTTGTACATGTGAAGCTGCTGTTTCAGTATAGGGCTGTAGTTGATTTGCTAGGTATTTTGCTAGGTTTTGTAGTGGTGCTCCTCTGGAGCTGACTCTGGGTCTGAGAGGTATGCCTTCTTTGTGTATTTTGGGAAGACCATATAATTTGGGGCATCTGGAAGATTTTTCTCTTGGAATGATCTTGTGTTGGATCTCTTTGCTTGTGTTGCTGGTTATGATTTTCTTCCTGGTTATTTTTTTCCAGATATGTGGTTGGGTCTGTGTTTATGGTTTGTACGTGGAGTCTTGGAGTAGATCTGTCAATTTTGTTTTGTAATCTTTTCTGTCCATTACTACTGTGGTATTCCCTTTGTCTGCTGGAAGTATGATTATGCTGCTATTCTTTTTTAGGGCTTGCAGGGCTTTTAGTTCTTCTTTGTGCAAGTTGCTTTTGGGTGGTTTGCTTGTGCATAAGATGTTAGTAACTTGGTGTCTTATTATTTCAGCTTCATATGTACTTAATTTAGTTAGGCTGGATTCTACTCTGCATATGATGGATTTGTGGGGATTTTTGGGGGGTGCTATAGCATAATTGAATCCTTTGGTTAGGACATCTGTTTCTGTTTTGGTGAGTTCTCTGTCCGAAACATTGTACACTAATTGTTTCAGTTGTTGTGAGTTATTGGGGGCTTTCTTGTCATGTTCTAATTTCTTTAGTTTCTTCATATATATATGGTATTCAGCTTTGTTCAGGTATTTTCCCACGTCATTATAGTTGTGGTTTTTAAGTTGTAGCGACGTTTTGGCAGAATCTCATCTGCCATTATCAGGCTTCTATATTAAGTTCGTCTGTGAGTCAGGCTTTCACATCCGTTTCTGTTTTAAATTTGGTGCAAGCCTACTGCTTTGTTAGAATGGTTTTTTCTTCATCATGATTGTTTGGGAGTTTTGGTCTGTGTTTATTGGTCTAGGAGTTTGCTGTGTTCTGCTTGATTGGTGTTTCTAATATCTTCTGTCTGTTTTGTAGCATTTTTTTTTGTCTTGATTGGCTGGCATCATTGTGTTTTCTGTTTTGGAGGCTTCTAATGTGGCTTGGCTTCAAGTAAATGGACGGCTCTCATTTATTAGGAAGCTAGGTTTTATCTGGGTGCCTGGTTGGGGTGTGTTTGAAAATATATATGTATTTTTTTTCTTAATTTTTTGCAGGTATTTATATATATGGTATTCAGCTTTGTTTGGGTATTTTCCCATGTCATTATAGTACTGCTTTTAATGTTGTAGTGAAGTTTCAGCAGAATCTCATCTGCCATCATCAGGCACAGCACACAATACTCAAGCCTTATGATGGCAGATGATATTATATATTTAATTTGTGCTGTATATGAAATGCGTTGAAAAAGAACTTTTTAAAAATTAAAGCTAGTTAAAAAGCACTTTAAGTTTTTCAATCATTTTGTTTTACAGCTGTTGCTCTGACATTAATTCAGATAAATGCATAATAGAAGATCAAAGATTGGTCATTATTTTAGATCGCCACAGTTCACACTCAGAAAATTTGAACAGAAAATGGTGAAAGGTAGGTCAACCCCCCATAGCATTGCTAGCCAAAGAGCAAGGTTGTGCTTGCAGCCACTTAATGGGAGGTTAACATTCTTCTAACAAAAGGAAAATAGTTGTATTAGTAACCAACAGCTGGTATGTGGTGATGCCTTATAACAGGGGGAAATTTCATTGGCTCCCTACATGGTGGAGTAGCCTTTAATTTTCCATGTTCCAATACCTACGGGATTGTTACAAGCACTCCTGATATAAAGGGAAATACTATGGTATTAAAACAATGCTCTGCAACTCAAACCTCTACAGAAATAGTTAAATGACTCCTTTGCCAAGACCACATAGTGAAATATTACTGCTCTACAGGGTGGATTAAAATACGCGTTTTCTCCTAATTAAGCACAGCAGCCTCAGCTGGAGATCCTGTCACAAAAGAGGAATCATTTTAACGGCAAGAAACGTACAGCTCAAGAAAGGGTCTATTTGACAGTACTGCAAAAAAAAGAAACAAATAAAAAAATAATAAAGCAAGAATTTTGAATGAAGCCTTGAGTTTCCCACAGCTTTTGTGGAGGTCTCTATGACTAAATGTGAAGAAATTGGATTTGGAATCCTGCATTGGAAGTTGTTCAAGACATTATTGTTTGATTAGCAATACATAGGCAAATTATCACCTACTGTAGCATTTTGGCTTGAAAAAAGTAGAAAACCACTGAACTAAGGATGGCTTCCTGCCTTCTTTTGCCTTTCTTTTTTAATAGCAGTTCTAGCTGTAACCAAAGATGATGTTATTGCTTCTGGTTGATAATGTAGTCCCTGCAAATATTAGATCATTTATACTCCTCTCCAAAAATGTCATTTGTAAATCATCCAATTAAATTAAAATAAGTTGTTTAGATATTTAAAAAGAAAGGTTATTAGGGGATAATATTGCATGGATATCCAAAGATGTTTTATATTATTTTATTTATTTGTTATCCATCTTAAATCAAATTCTGGGCAACAATGTTTTGATGAGATTTGGAAATCTGTCAATATTTAACTCTAACTTTGCAATAGTAATTTATTTCTGTCATCACTCATTCACACTCAAGATCTGAAGAACAACTTCTTCCTTCCCATCATCTCTTTTTTCTTTCAGGAGGATTCTTTATAACAGCTCATAAAGTTATTTACAGCTACGAATCCAATCTTCTCGTGCTCATTATTAACTAGCATGGAAAGAAATTAGCCATGGTTTAAGCTTGTTATGTAAAAACCTTAGTTACCTTTCCCTTTACCCAAAGCACCTCGGCATATATTCATGCTGGCTTCATGACCATGGAAGTGTCTTTGGACAATGATGTCTTGGCTAGGAAACGGAGATGAGCACCACCCCTAGAATTGGACACAACTGGACAGGGGATCATTAAGTAATTTAAGTTTTCTGTAACAGTATATATTCCAGGAAGTTGGTTTCACGTGTTTAACTTTCTAACTATCTTTATTTCAAATTTAAAAGGGCTAATTGTACTAGCCAGCATTTTTTTCTATCTCAGATTAGCAGTAGTAAACTTTGGCTTGTGATAGTTATCCAAGTAATTGAGTCCAACTTTTGGTGATTCTACAGACCTGGTCTCTCTAAAATTTCTGATCTTGCACTATTTCTTTGATTTTTTTTTTATGCTGTGGCTGATGTCAGTTTTGATGGTATCCAGTCACCATGTTCTTTAACTGCCTGGTTTCCTTTTATGTGCTAATGTAGAACATAGTACATAGAACACAATATTTTTTTCCTGTTGACTCTCAGAGTGCTCCTTTGGTAAATTTTGTCTCATGCTACTCCTCACCTTCAGTACATTTCTCTGGGTTGTGCCCTGATCCACTTCAGCAGTTTTCTTAAATTATATCAGTTTCTATTTGGATCCATCTTAGGTTGCTAACAACCACAAATCCTCTATCAAAGTTCTTCTTTTTCTCACAATCACCTAGTTTCTTAAAGGCCCCATCTTCCTTTCACAGAATAGCAAACTTATCTTTCTCCACCCTAAGGTAAAAATGGCCAAGATTTCCTTCTCAGTCTTGTCATTGGTCAGCTCACTAGAAGAAAGTATTAGTTGAAATGTCTGGGCTGCCTTCGTACCTTCATACCTTTGTAACATATTCACAGAAAAGCTTCCTACTGTCTATTACACAGTCTTCAATTTTGGGGGTGCTCAAGCCATTTCAGAAACAAATTGCAACATTTTAATAAGTCAGACAAGCTGAGAATGAATTTATGTTTTGCTTAGTTTTTAATTTAGTTAAAATGAGATACAAGCTAGTACTTTTTTTTGTTCAGTTAAAAATTCCAATAAGAAATTAGATGCTCTTGCATCAAAAGATTGGGTACTTCTTCAGTTGGAATTTTTGCTGTGTTTTCTCAGAAGGCAGTAGTATAGCATTTTTTTGAAGTTTTATCTGGTGTTTAATAAATAGAGAATTGCCTTTGGAAGTTACCCTATCACTATCCCATCTTTTCCATTCCATTATTTTTATGAAATCCTGCTTTGCTATTTTTTTTCCCAGTGTATCAATATTATTTTAGCAGTCATATTCCATGATTGAAAAAGAACAAAACCTGCAATTAAAGAGAGAGAGAGAAAAATACATAAAATGTGTTCTGAAATCATGAAGTTGTGCTTTATTTGATCTCCCATTCCATTTGGCTTTCTCTATCAAGTTCTATAAAAACAGCTGTGCTCCTGAGATGGGAGCTTCATCTGTACCACTGTCTATTTACCACATTAAATTGAAGGGACAGAAGATCAGAAAAATACCAGTGCAAATTCTATGTTCAACGAAAAAAGAATCGAAAAAAAATGCACATAATGCTGGAATGGCAATTACAAGAGATTCCATGAAAAGAACAGATAAATAAAAAACTGTTGTTAGTATAAACTCACAGAGATGTCTAAAAATGAGAACTGAAATTCTTAACTACAAGAAAGAATAAATGAAATCTGATTTTTGGCCTCAGTTTCTTTTGCACACATATACAGTGTACTAACATGCTTATATTTTTCTTTATCATTAATTTAGCAGATTGGAATAGTCTGCTCTGTTATATAATTCAAAATATTTATTTTGTCTTAAAAGCTATTATTTTATTAAAGTGGTTTCAAGCTACAATTTAGAGCTTTGTAATTCAGTAAAGTTTTTGGAACTTTATCATCTCGCTGCATTCATTCTGATTAAATTTGCTGTCTTTGCTAATATGCACAAGGAGTCTGTGACGATTAAAACAATTGAAAGAACAATTGAAATAAAATTTACAATTGCAATAAAAATATTGATAACAAAATGATTTTAAAATGATAGTTCAATGGACTGAATTTTCTCTCTGTTAGCATTATGATTCTATCATGATCTCTTACAAAGATGCACATGCAAAAAAATCTTATGCTTTTTTAAAGACAACTGCTGTTTTGCTGGTATCTTACAGAAAAAGAATGTCATGCCCCTGGTGGAGATTGACTCTGAGGAAGAGGAGGAACAGCCAACAGGGAATGGAAATGTGGCTTTGGAGGTTGTGGAGGAGGCTGGGGAAGGGCAGAGGCCAGCTGAAAAATCAAAGGAGAATCCAGGCCCATCCCCTATCCATCCTAGGGCATGCAGGGAGGAGAGGATAAGGGAGAGACGTGGTCTACTTGGGAGGAGAGGGCCTTGATCTTCTTCATGTGATGCAGCTGTGACGACTGCACAAGAGTTTGGACCTGCGTACTGCCAAACAGTCGAAACAAAGCGTATTTTATTTTGGTCTGAAGTTATCTTGATTGGCATCCTCCAACAGACTGTGCCTTGTTATCTCCTTGAATTTGGTAAATCTCCTGTTCTTTAGTCATTGTAGTTTGCTTGTTTTTTTATTTCACCTCTATCTGCTCGTTAAATTCGGACTGTATTGCTTTCTTTTGAAGACTATTTTTGAATACGTTTTATCTCCAACTGAGTATTAATGAACAGTGGGGCAAAGTTGGAGGCATTAAAGGACATTTATTTACGTTTTAGACCTTGTTACTTTTGTGTTACACTCTGGGTCATCACAAAGAGTTATGTTTTATGGTGGGTTGGAAACTGCTTACTGAAAATGTCAGGGAAAATTTTCTTGGTTCTGAAACATTTACATTCACAATAAATTCTTGCCAATTGCTGCTTTTGTCATAGAAAGGAATGGCACCATACAGTTTTTTAAGACACTGGATTGGAAATAGGTAACTTAATAATCAAAGGGACAATTTGGGGCAGAGAGTGCAAAATGCATGGTTCTATATCAAATATTGGAAAGCTATATAATAAATATGATGAACCAGTTTGATATAATGATCAAGGATCAGGCAAAAGGCCATGAATTCTAATCCTACTTTAGGCATAAGCCAGCTGGCTGACTTTGGGTCAGATCATTCTCTCTCAGTCCTGAGAAGGAGGCAATGGCCAAGAAAACTGCAGGGACTTGTTCAGGCAGCTGCCAGGAGTCAAAACTGACATGAACACTGTTCCATATTAGTATTCTTGGAATACCTTCACCTGATTGGTCAAGACAGACTGCACTGTGATTGGATGGAAGAACGACTGTGATTGGTCAGTAAAGAATCAATCGTGATTGGCCATGCCGATCACAGGAGATTCAGAAGGCTGTCATTGGGTATGAGCCGGTGGCAAGCTCTGTAAGAAGAGCTGCCACGGCTTGCAGATCCAGCACAGATCTATACCTTTCAATAAAGAGCTGAAGTTACGCTGGTCTTAAGTCTCCTTTTTCCCATGCTTCTACACTGGCGACGAGGGTGGAATTCTGAGACAAAGAGACTCGCCGGGCACATGACAACCGAGCTGAACAACCCACGAGATGGCCGGCAGCAACTTTCGACCAGGCAACTGAGGACTGGGAATCATACATCAATCGATTCCTCATGTTCCTCGAGAGCAACAACTTGAAAGATGCAAACGACCACCGGAAGAGAGCTGTGTTCCTGACCCACTGCGGGCCAGCCGTATTCAAGATGGCCAAAGTGTGGGCCAAGCCAGAAGACGTAAAAGAGATGGTTTGACCAGACCTAGACAGGCTACTTCGAAACCACTATGCCCCGGCCGTTCCAAACTTGATCTGGAGACATGAGTTCTACCGTCGGGATGAGAAGGACGGAAAGAGCATCGGGGACTTTGTGGCAGCCTTAAGAAACATTAGAGGGGTGTGCAGCTTCTCCAACATGGACGAGGCTCTGAGAGACCACGTGGTCTTCAGTCTCAGAGACCCCATACTCCAGAACAGACTAATGGATCGGCCGGACATTACGGTTACCGAAGCCATCGCTGAAGACACCACAGCTGAGGCCATGAAGAAATCAGCAGCCAAGATGTGACAAATGAACGCAAGGGACCAGAAAATAATTTCGGAGACCAACTCATCACCAGAGAAAAGAACTGAGCTTACTCACAAAGCCACAACCGCACACCATGAGGACGTTGAGTCTTCCCCCAATACCAAAGATGAAGAGGAGGAGATCCACAGATTGCAAGCAGAGTGAGACCGACGGAGAGGTTGTAAGTCGGGTTTTCAGTGCGCCGGATGTGACGGTTCAGAGTGCCGGTTCTTAGACGCCATTTGCCAGTACTGTGAGAAACGGGGCACATCGCCAAGGTCTGCCGCAACAAACAAAACTACAGCCCAAGGCGACGCGACAACACCCCCCCCAGGAACCGAGACAAAATTACAGAAAACAATCGGAGCCACGAAAATCAAAGCAAGTAGCTCAGCGAAGCCCGACGATGAGAAGAGACACACCAAACAGTCACCATCGGGCACTCAGACAACTCCAATGCAAGAAAAATGCATGTGCAGGTCATCATCAAAGGCAGGCCATGCAGAATGGAAGTGGACTCCGGGTCCTACCTCTCCATGGTATCATGGGACACGATTAAGTGGTTTGTGCCCAGCTTACAAAAATGAGAGCTGGAGAGTCAAAAACTAACTATCAAGGACTATCAGGGAAACCGGATTTCCGTAATAGGAATTGGAGACTTCTATGTTACTTTCAAAAAGCATGGAAAAGTACTTCCACTAACAATTGTGGACAGAGACCACCTAAGCCTGCTGGGACTGGAATGGTTCACGCCATTAGGAATCGGGGTGACGGGCATCAACTATGTTGAGGAAACAGATTGGGAGGAGGAACACATGAAGGAATTCCAAGAAGTTTTCGATGGACAATTAGGCAAGTACCTGGGGTCCCCAATATCATTTAATGTGAACCCCAATATTGCCCCAATCCACCTTAAATCAAGACGAGTTCCCTTCATGCTCAAGCCTAAAATAGATGAGCAACTAGGCAAGCTCATCACGCAAGGGGTCCTGGAACCAATAGATCATGCACGCTGGGTGACCCCAATAATCACCCCAATAAAACCAGATGGGTCAGTAAGAATTTGTGGGGACTACAAGGCGACCCTAAATAATGCACTGCAACAGAGTGCATACCCAGTTCCGGTGGTGCAGCACCTCCTACACTCACTCGGGGGAGGAAAAGTCTTCGCGAAGCTCGACCTGGCACAGGCATACCAGCAGCTGCCAGTCGATGCCGAGACTGCGGAAGCGCAAACCATCGTGACCCACAGGGGGGCTTTCCGGTGCAAAAGACTCCAATTCGGAGTCAGCGTGGCACCAGGGGTGTTCCAGAGCTTCATGAAACGATTACTGCAAGGCATTAAAGGAGTTTTGCCATATTTTGATGATGTCTTGATAGCAGCCAAAAACAAAAGCCAACTGGGAAGCCGCCTCAGGGAAGTCCCGCAGAAATTTAAAAATGCAGGACTAAAAGTAAAAAAAGAAAAGTGCCAGCTATGCACTGAAAAAGTAGAGTTCCTGGGATACCTAGTGGATAAAGACGGAATTCATCCCACCGAAAAAAAGATTAAAGCAATAAAGGAAGCCCCAAGACCTCAAAATAAGGCAGAGTTACAGGCTTTTCTTGGACTAATTAACTTTTACAATATCTTTTTGCCACAAAAGGCAACGATAGCGGAACCTCTGCATAGGTTACTCAACAAGACATCGAGACATCAGTCTTGGGGCAAGCGGGAAGAGGCCGCCTTCCAGAAAATAAAAGATCTCCTCACATCGGAATCAGTCCTCATCCATTACAGCGAAACTCTACCACTAACGGTGACCTGCGATGCCTCTCCATTCAGCATCAGAGCTATACTGAGCCATACACTGCCAGACGGGAGAGAAGCATCGATTGCATACTTCTCTAAGACATTATCAAAGGCAGAAAGAAATTATAACCAGCTCGACAAGGAAACACTGGCAGCGGTTACCGGCATGAAGCGGTTTCACGAATATCTGTATGGTAAGAACTTCATCCTCATCACCGATCACAAACAACTCTTGGGGATCCTGGCAGGGAACAAGGCTGCCCCTAACATCCTGTCACCCCGATGACAAGGTGGTCCGAGTTCCTTGTAGCCTACAACTATCAGCTAATACATCGCCCCGGGAAAAGCATCTCACACGCCGATGCATTAAGCTGTTTCCCCCTGCCAGATCCAGAGGATGACCCAGCACCCACCACATCCACCCTACAAATAGAGACACTGCCCAACCTGCCAACGACTGCGTCAGACATTGCTAGAGAGACAATCAAAGATGGGAAACTGGCGTGGGTTTTGAGCTGGTTGGAAAAAGGGGGGCCAGAAACAGAGAGCAGTGACCAGTTTAAACCATTCCAGAACCGACAGACTGAACTATTTTCCCAAAAGGGATGTATTTTATGGGGTGACAGAGTAGTGGTTCCAGACACACCACAAACAAGAATATTACATATGTTGCATGAAGGACACCCAGGCATCGTAAAGATGAAATCCCTAGCCAAAAGCTACATTTGGTGGCCAGGGATAGACAAAACCATTGAAACATGGGTGGCAACATGTGACAAATGTCAAAAATCCAGACCAAACCCTCCCTCAGCACCAACCCTCGAGTGGGAAACACCCAGGGGCCCATGGTCAAGGGTCCATACAGACTTTGCAGGACCCACAAAAGGGCACACCTTTTTAATCACAGTAGACGCTTACTCCAACTGGTTGGAAGTAAGCCTGATGCAATCCACCATGACAGAAGTGGTCATAAAGAAATTAAACAAACCTTTTGGCACCCATGGCCTACCATACTTGCTAGTATCTGACAACGGGCCATGGCATTGCCTGTTAGGGATAACATTGTTTACCCTAACTGGTTTAGGTGAAATAATAACTATGAATCATAGTTAGTGTATGTTAAAGTGTCTGCAGCTTTAATTGTGAAATAGCAATTAAGGGAGTGGTTATGAAAACAATATAAAAGTAGCAAGTCTACAGCTTGCTTGCTCTGGCTTTGATGATCCCTGATTACTGCTTGGAATCAAGACTGCATTGCTCGAACGGGAGAGACAACAAAGGACTGATTTGTAAGTGAACTGACATAGGATATTCTACATGGACTTTGCTAACTGAATATCCCTGAATGGACTGACTACTTGACACATGACTAATGGACTGTTATATGACTATGCCATAAACTTATACTGGAATAAACTATATTCTTGATAGCACAAGCGTATCTGTTATTTTTACTGTATGTTAATAAACATACAAGCTTAGCTCACTCATTTATCTGTGTGCCTATCTGACTAACGCTGCACATTCTGTTTAGCTTGTCTACCTAACCCTGGTTGGGGAACCCAGGCTTAACATTCAAACAATTCACGGCATTGCCATTCGAACAATTCCTCGCCAAACAGGGCATACGGCATGCATTGTCAGCGCCCGCTCATCCAGCAGCGAACGGACGGGCGGAACGAATGGCCAGATACATGAAAGACACTTTAGAAAAAATGGATGCAGGGAGCATACACGAGAAAATAAATAAACTATTAACAATACAACACATAACACCAAGTGCTAAAACCAATAAAAGCCCAGCAGAACTACTGATGGGAAGAAAACTCTGATCCCATCTAGACAGACTGCACCCAACATACAATTCCGAAAAATCACCAGATTCATCCAGTCAGTACCGTACATTTAATCCAGGAGACACTGTCTATGCCAAAAACTTTTCAGGGGACCCACTGTGGGTACCTGCAATAATAAGTGACAGTACCTGCAGGTGACAGGTCCCTGATCATACCGACTGGAAACGGAAGAGGGAAGGAATTGGAAATGACGTATCGACCAACTAAGATCACGAATAACTTCAAACAATGCTGAAAACACACAAATGCAACAAAAAGACATTAATAAAAAAACTAGAGGGGGGGGGGAGAAACCCCAAACAATTACCAAAAGGAAGGAGAAAATCCCCCTACGGCACAGCGGCAAACCGAACACGCCCAACCGACACAAACCGAGCAGCCATCTCATACACCAATAAATAGAAAAAGAAACCAACAATACTTACCAGCAAGCGAGGACAGCAGAAGGGAACCAGCAAAAGACAACCCACATGGAACCTCGCCTGGAAGAAACAGCCAAGCCAGTTCAACCAGCCTGGAAAGACCGGCCGGGAACAGAGAAGCTGACAACTCAACCGAACCCAGTAGACTGGGAGTTGCAAAGAAAGGCCTAACTCACCCTTCTGTTGTAACTATGTATCATTTATGTGTTTGCAACTGTGTATCAATGCAACTATGTATCATTCAGACATT
>BLBF01000019.1:36275609-36288705 GCA_015471245.1 Laticauda colubrina
CTCCCTATCATGAGACGCCCATCTGATGCGGGATAGCAGATACCGCACCCTTCCAGGCAGTTCCATATAGAAAAGCAGGAGCGACAAAGATTCCCTCTGAACCGGCTGAAGACCACGCAACAACTGAGCTGTGCAGATCAAGTAGGCAGGTATAAAGCCCCACCTACCTACGTGATTACATCATGTAGGATGGACTAAACCAAGAGGGGAGGGGTGTTCCATATTAGCATTCTTGGAATACCCTCACCTGATTGGTCAAGATGGACTGCACTGTGATTGGATGGAAGAACGACGGTGATTGGTCAGTAAAGAATCAACCATGATTGGCCGTGCCGATCGCGGGAGATTCAGAAGGCTATCATTGGGTAAGAGCTGCTGGCAAGCTCTATAAGAAGAGCTGCCATGGCTCGTAGATCCAGCACAGATCTATACCTTTCAATAAAGAGCTGAAGTTACGCTGGTCTCGAGTCTCCTTTTCCTGTGCTTCTACAAACACATCTCTCTCTCTCCTTCTCACTCCCACCCTCTATCTCATCCACATCTCATATTTGAGCAAGCAAGAAAATTAGGACATTTGCAGAGTCCTCTTTATTCTTTCAGTGTAATTTCTCCATTTTATGTGTTGCAGAATAACATTCAACATAGAAAACCATGTTTTCAGTTCTTAACAATCATGGCCAAAGAGCTTCTAAGGGTTTCAAAAAGGAGCCCTAAGGGGTCCTTTGAATATGCAATGGCCAATCTAGTCAATATGTGTCACGTTTGCAATACCTTGAACTCTACCATACCTTTTCTCACTTTCCCATGCATTATAAACTGAATATTTATATATTTTTTCTTTGCTTTATCTTTTCCTCTGAAGATCATATATGCTTTATAGCTTTTACCTATTAAAGATGACCCAGAAGCAGCAACCAATGCTGGACAACAGGTTTAATTCAAGGAATTTTGTTCAAGACATCAAATGTAATATTGACTTTATATTTAACTTTCATTATTCATTACTGAATTGATTAACTTGCAGAAAAAGAGCTGAGAAGTTCCAACAATTCTATATTTAAGCTAACTGCATAGGACAATCAGTCCATAGTTACCAATATCTTATGGTTTTATCTATTTTAATTAAAGCAGTATCCTGAAAACTTAGAAGAATCATGTAGATCTGGTGTAAAAATAGTAAAAATATGGTATATTCTTGGAAAGGTTCTTGAACGTACAAAAAAAATTCTGATCTGCAATTCCAGTGATATAGAACTATAGAGATATAGAGTTATATGTGTCACCAAGGGGATGTGATATGTGGATATTAAGTTTTTTTGTAAAATGTGCTATATTATGTTTTATGCTGGAAATAATTAGGAAAAGAAATAAAAATAAATAAATTCCTCAGAATTCTTACTTGTATATTGATCTATGAAGCATTTTGTATGGATATAGATATGAAACTTCAAAAAGTTATTGAAAAAAGTGCAGAAAGAGGGGATTAATATTATTAAAGGGGTGGAACAATGTTGCTAAGAGAAGAGATTAAAATATTTGGGGCCACATAACAGAAAGCAGATAATGGAAACAAGATAGAAACATTTAAAAGTGTGCACAGCATAGAAAATGTGGACAGTTTTTACCCAAGGCTCACAATCAGAGAATTTGGGTTAATCTACTTACTACAATTCAGGACTGCTAAAAAGAGGTGTTTTTTTTTTATACAATACATAAAAATTAAATTGCAAAGATTATCATTCCTTGATATAGTGAGGGTCACCAATTTGAATGGTTTGAAAAAGAGATCAAATCCCTCATAAAGTATAAAGCTGTCTTTGGCTACTAGTTTGATGTTATATACTACTACTGGAATTAATGTGCATGAATATATCTTGTACAATTCCCAGATTTATCCTGGTGGTCACTTTGAAACAAAAATGATGTGTTAGAGAAGCTTTGGAATCTTTTTCCTAAATTAGACCCAGCCAAGCCTTAAGTTGACATACTTCTGTGAAACATCATAGCATATACCTGTCAGCTGCCTGACCATCCATAACTCTCTTTCTGTTTTAGTTCTAACAATACATAAGCAGAAATTAAATTAAAAGGGTAATTGCCCTCTTCTGCATTGGATTTATTTAATCATACACTCATAAGAAATATATCAATTCCTCCCCAAAAGCATTTAATAAAACTTCATGAAGACCATTTAAGAAGATATATTTTATCACAGGAACAGCCCAGATACTGACGGCTTTGATGGCGTTCCCATAAAATATTTTTTCATTAAAGATTATTCCATCAGCGATCATCATTGTCACCATCACTACCATCATCCACTTGTTTGATAAGAAGACAAGTAGTAGCTAGTCCTGTACAATAATGTCTGAATAACTCAGGAAGGATACATTTTGAACATGTATGGATATATATCCATACATACATACATACATACATACATACATACATACATACATACCGTATATACTCGCATATAAGCTGATCTCTCATATAAGCCAACCCTTAAAAAACTGCCCCAAAATGAGGAATTTTGCAAAAACTCGCATATAAGCCGACCCCCAAATACCATGGTGTTCAACCCCTGATCTCACTGTCAAGGCTCACCATCAGAAAGATTCTGGGAGGACAGGGCTTTGGGCGCGACTTCCCTGAACAGCAGAAGTGAAGCCCAGAGGGAAAAGGCGGCAGGGCAAAAGTTGCCACTCATCGTCCATCCAGGGAGAAAAATGGCCGATTTTTGCGCACGTTTTCCTTGATGTGAGGGCTGCTAAGGGCCAGCTGACAGGGAATGTGAGAGCCAAGACTCTCATCGTGGGAAGCCGCCACACTAAGTCGCTGCCCGACTTCGCACGTGTTTTCCTTGACAAGAGGGCTACTAAGGGCCAACTGACAGGGAGTGTGAGAACCAAGACTCTCATCACGGGAAGCCGCCACGCTAAGTCGCTGCCCGACTTCACACGTGTTTTCCTTGACGCGAGGGCTGCTAAGGGCCAGCTGACAGGGAGTGCGAGAGCCAAGACTCTCATCGCAGGAAGCTGCCACGCTAAGTCGCTGCTCCGGCGCAAATCGAGGCATGGCCACCGATAAATCAGATTTATGCGCGTATAAGCTGACCCCCAAATTTGGAAAAAAAAAAAGTGTTCTAAAGTCGGCTTATATGCGAGTATATACGGTACATATATACATACATACATATTCTGTAGAAAGCTCCAAAGCCTGAGGACAGTAGAGCCCAAAGTAGTAAAGTTGGCCATCTCCAGCTCCTCAGAAGTCAACAGTAAAATGCGATTGATTTGATTTGAGCTGGAACCCTCCAGAATCAAATAGTTTTCTTATGAACATGAAGGAGTTACATAGTCAAGTTGTTCTCATTCTTTTCATTCTCACTCTCTCTCTCTTTTGCAGCATTAAGCATTTTGGTTGTTTGATCTGTGTTCTCTTATCTCTTCTTGTTTGCCTGCTTTAAATGGATAACTCCTAACTCTTTGTGCCTCAGTTAAATCAAACAAAAGAAGGAAGCCGTCCTACTTAAAATAACATAAAAGGATTTTCTAATAAAAGTATTTGAAAAGTGATGTGTCAAATTAAGCAAAGGTCATTTTAAAGCTTTTTTTCAATCTTGTCTATGTTCAATCCCTTTGGTTTGATTTGAATCTAAATTTAGTGAATATTTACTTCACACATAATATCAACTCATTCACCAATTTTAAAGTTTCTTCTGGGAAAAGTATTTGCAGAACAGTTGTTGAGAATTTATGTAGGATTTTAACTCAGTTTTTAGGGGACAGAGATATTTTAAGACCATTTAACCCTCAAATGAGGATTAGATTAATTTTGCATTTTCTGCATCTGGCATTTGATAATCAGAGAATCACTTATCAGAATGTATAGGCAATTTTAGAACATTTCTTTTCTGATTTCTTTTGCATATTAACAGTAACATCCTTAATTTAAACTAGAAAGTGTTCCTTATAATCCCATCAAAGAATGCAAAAGGAATATAAAATTCTTTTGTCTTCACTGCCTCTACCCAACTCCAAACAACCATTAGGGCACTATCTGCCTTCTCAATATTAAGAAAAAATATTCAAAAGACATTGAGAACAGGAGGTGTCAGGCTAGTAATTTATCAAAATATTTGACTTCCTTTCTTAGAATGAACTTGAGATCTTGGGTCCTTCTCAGGACAAAGAATAAGCTGTCTTCCATTTGACTGAGTATTCCATTCATGACACTCTTAATGCTCCTGTAATCAGGATGGTTTTTCTATCTTATTTCTTTCCTTGCTAACTTGGTTTTCAAGTCATGCTCCCATATTCTTAAGTCCACTTCATGCATAAGAGAAAAGGGCTGGTGGTCTACATTAGGCTAAAACATTGTCTTTAAAATTGTACAGGCCAACCAATGAAGCACATACTGATGAAATCACCCCAGCAATTGGTAATTAGAAACATGTACTTTCTGCCTGTGTACATTTGATTTGTAACTCTTTTAAGATAATGTTTAATGAAATAATTTACTTTTCATGCTTTTGCCTTGCTTATCCTTCAACAAACTGGCTCTCCTTAAATACTGTATATAGGGCTATATTTCCCATAGTCTGATTCTGAAATACCTGAAGACATCAAGCAATGGAAGACTGCTTCAAGTTTGATAATTAAGTATGACCTGTCTTTGTCTATCCTGAACAGATGGCCTGTCAGCTTTGTTGGAGGAGTTTGAGAGCCATGACATAAAATAGACTAGCTTGATTATCAGACCATTTTCACTCTGAAGACGACAGCCACAATTGCTGGCAAAATGTCTTAATTCCAATAATCAAGACTAATTAGATTATTGCTTATTAATCCAAAAACTCATCATCACTGGCTTGATGCTGGCTATGAAAGGCTGCTTTGACATATACTGTCTTGATCTTAACTTTTTCTTCTTGACTGTTTATCTACAATATTGTATCCTTGTCACTAATATCATTTTTCTAAATAAACTCAAATGCTTTTATTTTGTTTTTCAAATGAAAGATGCTATTATGTTTGAATAGTTCCTTTCAGGTTGTATTCAGTACCTTGCTCAGCTATAAAGTACCTTTGAGACAGCCTCAATAATATACATTGTGATGTAAAAAAAAGCACTGCTCAAACCTAAAACATTGGATTATGAAATTTACTGGTTTATATTTCCTTTCATAATAGTCCTCAATACAGCATTTCCTTTAGTTATTTCACAGTGCTGTTTATGAATTAATTTTGATCTCTTGATACGACACAGACAACATGTGGAACTCTTAGTATTGTTTTTGTGTTATGACTACATATTAAGATGTTTCATGTGCCTGATCTAAAATCCTGCACTCAACCCCAAAAAAGAAAAACAAAACATCTCTGCTTACATTGGTTAAAACTTTAATTCCAATAGAACAAAAGCTGGTGCTGTGTTCAGATTCTATGCAATTTTTTAGGATGGCCTGAGTACCCTCTAATCTTTTACTAAAAATCTCACTAGATTTGCCAGTGTTGAGGTGGCAGCAATGTTATCCATAGCAGGTTCAGTCATAAGCTAGATTTTAGTACATTTAAAATAACTTACGTAATTCCTGGTGCTGGTACTTAAGAGACACATTTAGAAACAGAGACACTGAATAGCCATATTCAAAGAGAAAGATGTAAGGTAAAAGAAAACATTTTCTAGCTCAAATTCTGAGTAAGAGATTTCTTATCCCTGTCAGAAACAATTTAGAAACTGAATAGATGAATATTTCAGTGCATTTTTTCCTATTTCATATTCCATCTATTCCTTCACATGAACTTCAAAATTTCTCCATGCAGATGGCAATAGTAGATGCTTTCCCTTGCTTTGTTTAGTCTGTAGAACCTGTATTAGAAGTCAGTAGTTTACTTAAATATAAGTGCCTAAGCTATATTGATCTGCAGATTCTGTTTTGAGTACTTAATATTAATATAATATGCATAAGATGCCAGAGCTATCTCCCTACCATGTCAAGTCTAATAAATTAGGCTTTCCACTATCATCACAATCTTGATGCTGCTTTTTTTTTCTTTTCTGTGTCAAAATGCAGTCAAAACAGATGATGTCTCTTATAGCCATAGTAGGACAAATAGATGATTTTGCAGTCTACTCATTCTGCAGCTCAAGACTATAATTGTTTCACTGACAAGAAGGAATTATACATACCTTACTGGCATATTTAAAGTACCTCAAAAATGCTTCTTTAAGCCTTAAATATCTCTTTGGTTTTAAATGTATCAAGTCACTAACATTATTATCTTTATGGTATCTTTGAATCATTGTTATAATGATATTAGTCAGTTGTAGGAGTGCTGCTTCTTTGTACATGGCCTTTTTATATGGATAGGATTGACCAGGATTTCTATTTCTCTTCATTTGAAGAGGGTTATCTAGCTCTCCAAGCATTGGATTCTATTTTCCTTCATTATTAACTATGATAACTGAGGTTATTGAGAGTTATAATTCAGAAACATCTGGAAGACATCAGATTCTTGAAGTCTGCTCTTTGTATATGCATTTACCTTTAGACTAGTGTCACTTGTGCATTTAGCAGGGTATGGTTGATATTTTTAGTGTTAGGCAAAAAGATTAGGAAATATTGGAAGACTGCTAGCAGCTCTTCCTCCTAGAATAGACTTCCAGTTTCTTTAACTGCACTTCATACAATTTATCCTCCTAGCCCTTCACTATTTTCATTGCTCTGCTGTTCACTTTCCAATTACTCACTGTCCTTCTTGTATTGTGTGAACTGAACTGGACACAGTATGCCAGTGTGACCAGTACAGTGTGACCAGTACAACATAAGACAGAATTGCCATGATATTAGCACTATACTGCTATTGATTCAGCCCAAGTTTCCCTTAATTCCTTTGGTAGCTGTACCACACTGCTGTCTTCTGCTTAATGTGCCTGATACCATTGTGGCTTCTACTAAATGCCTATGAATAGGACAAATAATTCTATTTCATTGGTATTGTATTTCATGATATTGCATATTTATACTACTCTATATTTTTTTAAAAAGTGGCTAGTAGCAAGTATTGCTTCTTTCTCCTTTTGCAATATCACATTTTGGTTTAAACCTTCCAATATTGTGGACACTTTGATGCTAATATATGATTCAGCCTTAGTGGCTTTCTCTCTCTGTATGGGTATGTATACTATATACATAGCTTCTTTAAGCCACACTACACCACCGGATGGAAAGAGGATGTAAAATGGAGAAAAACACTTGCCATCCATTAGTTCCTTCTACCACGCTACACCAACCTACACCAACAGTGTTCTACAGTGGCTGGGAAAAGTGTAGCGACACGAGAGAAGAAGAAGATCCATTAGTTAACGCAATGCTTCCGTTCTGTACTCATTGTCTCCATTTTGCTTCCTCTCTATCCGTCCAGCATCTGTCTATTGACATTTCATCCGCTCAAAAAGTTTTGAGCTGCTCAAAACTTTCTGAGCAGAAAATGTATCCAACGCGTCCGTTCTGCATCCGCTAGGCATACGGGGAACATCCGTTCTGCATCCGTCGTTATCCATTACCCATCTGCTACATCCACTAGGCATCCGCTGCGCATCCGCGCAACTCAAATCCGCTCCAGCAGAAAACGGACACAGGGAGGAAGCGGAACGGATGCGGAATGGATGCAAAGCGTTAGTAGCACGGACGGAGAAAGGATGAAAGCGGATGCAGCACGCAAAGAAAGCATTTAAAACGGAAAAAACATTTGCAGAGGGGACCTATCTTGGATATTAAGGATGTTGAGAGGATGCCTAGAGGATGCAAAAGGACACATAATGGAAAACCTATATTGCCTATAAAAAGGGGGAGCAACTCACCTGGATCTCACTTTCAGACCAGCAGACCAGCTGTGCAGACCTCTGCAGCCTTCATCTGCCTCTTGCTCTTCCACAGCATCCAGTCATGTCCACCTTGGATCGTAACACAGTCCTTTTGATAGCCACCATCGTTCTGCAACAGTGCGAAGCCATGTACAGACTCTGTGAGCTGTACTATGAGAAGAAAAGGAGGCGGCCAAGAAGCGTCTGGGTCCGAAGATGGATCAGGAGAAGAGCAGAGTACGGACTGTATAACAAGCTGATGATGGAGGTCAGTAACGAAGACCCTCGTGCATTCCAGAACTTCATGAGGATGCCTCCAGCCATGTTTGATGAAGTTGTGCAGCGCCTGACACCCAGGTTGACCCAGCAGAGGAACTTCTGGCCCAGCCTGGACCCTGGGTTCAAGGTGGCACTCACTCTGCACCACCTGGCCTCAGGGACCACCTACAGGAGCATGCAGTATGGATGGAGGGTGCCACACAACACCATCAGCATTGTGGTCAGAGAAGTGGTGAAGGCCATCATCGAAGAATACCTGGAGGAGCTCCTCCAGTGCCCCTCCACTGAAGAAGGCTGGAAGAAAGTTGCAGAACAGTGGTATCAGAGGTAGAACTTCCCACACACCGTTGGAGCCATAGATGGCAAGCACGTGGCCTGCAAAACTCCAGCCAAGTCGGAGTCCACTTATTTCAACTACAAGGGCTTCTTCAGCATCATCTTCTTCGCCATGGTCGATGCTGACTACAAGTTCATGTACATTGATGCTTCAGGCATTGGCTCAGCTTCAGATGCCCAGGTATACAACGCCAGTCATCTCAAGGAGGGGCTGGAACGCAACCTCATCATGGGCTTCCCAGATCCTGCCCAACGACATGCAAGATGTGCCCTACTTCATCATGGGGGATGACGCCTTCTCCCTCAGAACCTACCTCATGAAGCCCTATACCTCCAGATGCCTCACCCGTGAAGAGAGGATCTTCAACTACAGGCTGTCCAGGGCAAGGCGGGTGGTGGAGAACGCCTTTGGCATCCTGGCCAACAGGTTCCAGGTACTTCTCACCACCATGCAGCATCGCCCACAGACCGTGAGGAGGATCATGGAAGCTTGCTGCATCCTGCACAATCTCATGCGCACCTGCTACCCAATCTTGCAGAACAGGCTCGTGGACCTCCAACAAGGCAATGGGGACATGGAGCCTGGGGAATGGAGGCAAGGGCAAAACCTGATAAACACTGAGGATGTGCAAGGGCCCAACAGAGCCTAATATGAAGGGAAGAAGCAGCGCAACCTCCTGAAACACTGGTGCAACTCCCCAGCTGGAGCAGTGGAGTGGCAAGACAGGATGTTAGATGCTTAATGGATGCTTCCTTCAGCCTGTCTCATCACACTGATGAGATTGGGCCATGTATGTTGGGTGGGCCTACAATGAACAGGGCATTTAATAAAGAGTTGTGTTTATATTGACAAGTGTGGATCAATGATTACATTATTATTGAAAATAAAGGGCCATAGGTGTGGCACCTGGGAGAGTGGACCATACAGTCCCACTATGCTTGCACTGGAGGTTTATCTATCCCACAGCTATTACCCATCCCAAAGGTATCCCTGCCCACCCCACTGCTATCCTTACCCATCCCACAAGCAGGCAAAGGCTTAAACCATTTCTAAAAGTTTCCACCAAGACTTTATTTAATAAAATAAATGAGGCAAGTGTGTGAAGCAAAGATAATCTTTATTAATAACAAGCTGTAAAAGAAAAATGACCCAAGTCAAGTGTCCAAATAAAGTCTACAGGTAGCCACCCAGTCTCTGGCACTCTTATCGGTCACTCAGAGATGTGCCCAGTCTCAGGGGTGAAGGGTCCAGGTGCTGTGGAGGTGGCTGCTGCTGGAGTGCTGGTCTGAAGTGCCACTGGGGTGCCTGGCCCCGAGAGGACAGCAGGTGATGGTGTGTTGAGGAAGCTCTCAGACAGCTGGCTCAGCCCCTTGATGTTGAGAGCTCCTTCCTCCATGCCATGAGGTGTCAGTCCCAATACCGACGACAGATGTACTGAGGCCGGGCTTGGCTGTGGGGTGGAGGAAGGAGCAGTGTAGTGGGGCTGTCTGGTCTGCAGCTGGGTGAGGACTGGCGTGGGTGGCATCGGTGACGTTGGTGGCATTGGTGGCGTCAGTGGCATCAGTGGTGTGGGTGGCATCAGTGGCGTGGGTGGCATCGGTGGCATCAGTGGAACTGGTGGCAATGGTGGCATCCGATGAGCCTGTGCCTGGACTGGGAAGGGCTGCTGCATGTGCTGCTGGACCTCCTGGTAGCCATAGCCCTGGTAGGTGAGGGCCTGTGGAAAACCTTGGAATGGGAGAGACATCACCTGGGGTGGAGGAGCAGACCTGGACTGGGTGGGAGCAGGTTCATCTTGGTATGGAGGGTTGTGAAGCAGCTCGGTGATCCGGTCATTCACCACCTGGTACTGGGGTTCCGCCATATCCGTGAGGGTCTGGTTGACATAGGTGAGGAAGGGCTTGCGGTTGGAGGATGAGGAGTCGGTGTGGACCAGCTGAGAGAGGAGATCTATGCTGCTCCGGATGGTGTCCCTGATCTCCAGCAGGACAGTGTGGCTCACTGCCTTTCTGTGGAGGTGGAGCTGGGGGTGGATGCGTGTAGGACTGTGGTGGAAGTGCCCTCTCCTTTCTCCCACTGTGCCAGGGAGTCCTCCACACGCTCCGCCATGGTTGAAACAGCTCTCCACGGGTTCTCCGCCGTGGGACGCTCCACAGAAACCTGCCTGGAGACAGGAGCTGACTCTCGGCCGGAAGAGGACTGGCTCTCAGCAGGCTGCCGGAGAGAGAGGGTTATCAGAGGGGCTGCTCCTCGGTGGTGGATCTCACCCTCCAGAAAGCTGCACCTGGCCATCACGTAGGTCTCTCTGTCTGTCAGCTTGACCGTGGCCTGGCCAGATTTCTTGAGGTGCAGCTTCCCGTACCAGGTATGCATATGTTTCTACCAGCCGAAGAGCACCTCCGATGTGTAGCCCAGACTCTCCGCCTTCTCTCTCCAAGCAGCCTGCTTCCTTTTGGTATCCCTGTAGAGCCTGTGTCCCTTCCACCATAGATAGTCATTCTCTCTCAGCCACTCCAGCACCTCATCCTCGTGTTCCTCCTCAATGGAGTATTGCCTCCTCTCCTGTTCTTGCATATGCCTCTTCCTCCCTTTGGCAGGACCAGATGGGCCCTCATCAGAGGGGCTTCCAGGTTGTAGGGGCTGCTCCTCCACACCACCACCACCAGCAGCACCAGTAGCACCAGCAGGATCATCATCATCAACAGCAGCAGCACCAGCACCAGCAGAACCAGGATCATCAGCAGCAGAGTAAGCACCAGCAGCGCCAGCAGGACCAGGAGCACGAGCAGGACCAGGAGCACTAGCAGGACCAGGAGCACGAGCAGGACCAGCAGGATGAGCAGGACGAGCAGTACGAGAAGCAGCTACAGCAGAGTAAGCACCAGCAGAAGCACCACCGCCAGAAGCATCATCATCAGCTCCTCCAGAAGCAGCATCAGCAGAAGCCCCAGCACAAGGAGCAGTGCCAGCAGAGTAAGCACCAGCAGAAGCACCACCGCCAGAAGCAGCATAAGCAGAGTAAGCACAAGCAGAAGTACCACCGCCATATGCATCATCATCAGCTCCTCCAGAAGCAGAAGCAGCAGAAGCCTCAGCCCCAGAAGAGCGAGCCCGTGCTGCAGAAACCCCAGCAGAAGCAGAGTGAGGGCGATGGGGTGGGAGGGTGGCCCTGCCCCTCTTGCCAGGGCTGGCAGCAGATGGCTGAGGCTTCCTCTTCTTCTCCATGGTTGTGGGGTTGCTGGCTGGCAGCAAGGCTGGCAGGCTGGCAGGCAGGCTGGCAGGCAGGCTGGCAGGCAGGCTAGCAGGCAGGCAGGCTGGCAGGGAGGTTGGCAGGATGGCAGGCAGCAAGGCTGGCAGGCAGGCATGCAGGGCAGGCTGGCAAGGCACTCGATGTGTCTGGAAGCAGGTCTTTCCTCTGAATGGTGACCTGCTTGGGAGCTGCTTCCCTTTATATCCACGGGGCTGATCCAATGCATCCTCCCCGCATGCGCAGTGAATGCTAGGCATCCGCTAGGATCCCGCTGTGCATCCGCTTCATCTGCTAGGCATCCGCTGTGCATCCGCTTCATCCGCTCGGTGTCCGCTCTGCATCCGCTGTATCTGTTTCACGTCCGCTTTGCTGCGGTCCCCCGGAAGCCTTGCGGATGCACCATCCGCTCCCATCCGCTAGGCTTCCGTTCCGCATCCGCTTTCCATCCGCCCTGCGTCCTCCCTCCGTCCGTTCCTTTCCGTGTTGTCCACTCTGGTTATGCAAACTTTTGCCCCTTTTGAGAGTGGATAACAGTGGATGGAACATTTTTCTCGTCCGCTGTGTCCTTTTTAATAACGTTTTGTATCCGTCGGCCTTTAAATGTTATAATGTGTAACTCTTAATAATAAGGATAAATTTTAAAGAAAAACTTTACACATTTTATTACTGAAAATGTTTCTTTCTATCTTACCTGATTGATTTAGTAAATTTATATGGCTGCCCATCTCACACAAGTGTTCCCAAGTGCTGTACAACATTAAATAAATCAAAAACTAATAATAATTAATAATATTATAATAATAATAAATAACAATAATAAGAGCTACTGCATTCCCTTCGCTGATGATGTAAAGCTTTTCAACACCACAGACAAAACTGCTACCCTTCAAAAGAACCTCGATTGTGTATCAGGATGGTCAAATAAATGGCAACTTAAAATCTCAACAAATAAATTCTCTATCTTACATATTGGAAAAAAAATCAGAAAATAAAGTGCAAGCTGAGTAGGCAAGACCTTGCTGATGATCCAAACTCTGTCAAGACCTTGGAATACTCATCTCTAATAATCTAAGTGCTAGAGCCCACTGTAACTACATAGCCAAAAAGGCATTAAGAGTTGTTAACCTAATCCTACGTAGCTTTTTTTCTGATAATATCACACACTAACGAGAGCATACAAAACATTTGCTAGACCAATACTTGAATACAGGTCAGAAATGAGCTAATCTCACTCCAAGGAGGAGACTGTTCCATTAGGTGTGTGAGCAGAACCAAAGTCATGTTGGATGGCCCATTGAATTGAATAAGGAAGTGTCTCAAACTCAGTAGCTCTGCTAAATAAGAAAGTGTTCCAGTTT
>BLBF01000019.1:36298420-36330212 GCA_015471245.1 Laticauda colubrina
CATCCAGCTTGCAGGTGTCAAACTTGTGGCCTGCAAGCTGGATGTGTCACATATTGGCCACCCACCTACCCCTGGTTTAGCAAAGAGGAAAAAGTAATATGTCATGTGACGACAACATGACACCACAAGTTTGACACCCCTGGTTCCAAATGAAGGAGATATCTGGAACTTGATCAGCACTTTATAAATACCTTGCTCTTGTTTCCTCCTTTCCAGAAACCATATTTAATATTAAGCCTATCACATGTATAATATTGATTGGATAGTGACACTATATCACAAATGCATATATCCCCATATCCTACCAGGTGGCAATATTTGTGTTGTGGTCCTTGGACGCTTTGGCCTTTTATGAATTTAGAAGGTTTTAGTGAACATTTCCTTCAATCAGCTAATGAAAACAAATACCCTAGATGCTCTCTGGGGAGTTCTGGGAGTTGAAACCCATACATTTTCAAGTTATCAAGACTGAGAAACAATGCTTCAGCCAGGAAAAGAAATGAAAAAGCAAAGGTATGGAAAAGCAAGGGAAGGCAACAATTATAATCAAACTAAGATCGATAACCTAAACTGTTACATATTACTTAAATAATAGAATTCCACTCATGCCCTACAATAGTTGAATGTTGTACAGAAAACATTTCAAAGAGAATGATTGCAATGAATTAATCTGACTCTTCTGGTTGATATATGAGAAAAATTAGGCAATTTGAATTATATACTAATATGTAAAAGTAAAAAATTGAGGCTGAAATGTTACCTTGCACTTTGCTAAAAAGAGTCAAATGTACACATTTTGCCTTTCTTCTCTTTTACCTCATATTTCCCCCTTTCTTTTTTTCCCCATTAATGTGCTATTTTTCTTTGTACTTTATACATTGATAAAACAATAAAAGTTTTATATATAAACAAGTAATTTGAACTGTAAATATTTTTATTATTTGATTATTCAAAACATTCTTAAAGATCCATCTCATCCTGGGCACCCTTTTTTTGAACTATTACTATCTGGCAGTCGGTATAGGACAATAAAGACCTGTAGGTCTTTATTTTAGGACAATAAGAACAAATAGGCTGAAAAACAGCTTCTATCCCAGAGCAACAAGTATACTGAATTCTTCTGTATAATGCAGTATCAATGCAATATCAGGAGTTTTCAATTCAATTGCATAAAATGTGAAGGATGTGTGTTTTTGTTTTATTTTTATAGTGTTCTTATGTATAATGTATACTCAAGATGGCATGTAATTTTATTGTATGAGGTGCAATGACAATAAAGTACTATACTATTAATATTTTTTAAATTCCTAAGAATAGTAGGAGTTTGAATTACGGCAGCAAATATTTAGCCAGCAAGTAGATTTCAAGAAGAAGTAATTACTGTATTACATTCAGGGTGAAGGATGTGTGTTTGTGTTTATTTCATGGCCATAGTCATGATGTGCACTGAAGATGGTATTTGATTTTGTTGGAGATGCAATGACAATAAAGTAAAGTAAAGTAAAGTAAAGTAAAGTAAACATTCATGGTTAGAAAGATGTGAGAGGAAGTAAGTTAGACTGGTGGAGCTACGAAAAGGTTTGCTTTTGCAACTTATTTTCTTTGTAACTATTCATGTTTTCCCACATCATAGTTCAGGCATTGTTGGTTGATAATAAAAACACTCTTGTTTTGTTCCAGAATCTTGTTCACAGAGTTTTACTAGCATGCCCAGGTGTGCCAGATCTGGCTTTGCAAAGCGGTAATAAATTTTGGAAAATGAAATATTCTGGTGTCCTGCATGAACAGAGGAAACAAACCTCATCTTGTTCCTGAAGGGCTAAGCAACAAAGGAAAAAAAACTTGTGAAGTCATAAGCCAATGGAAATAAACTCATAAGCTTCTTCTTATAGATTTTTCCCCTGCCCTACATAAGAGGTACTACAGACAAAATCAGTAAGATACTACACAGGCATCACATCAAGACTAACTTCAAAACAGACAGAAAAATAACAGCCATCCTTAGAAACCCCAACGATAACACTGACCTGGAAAACCAAGGCATAGATGAAGTCCCCTGTGCATCATGCCCAGCCACATACATTGGACAGACCAATAGAGGAATAAGTACCCGCCTGGATGAACACAAAAATGCAGTAAAAAAGCTGGAACACACTTCCTCACTAATCCAACACATGAAAGCCACAGGTCATAGCATCAACTTCAATGAACACCAAAACCCTAGCCACTATAGAAAACCCCAGCCACAGAATTATCAGAGAAGCCATAGAGATTGAAAAAAGACCTGAAAGCATGAATAGAAGAGATGATTCCACCAGATTGTCAATTATTTGGAAGCCTGCACTCTCAAATAGAAAGATCTCCACACCAAAAGCCAGGCAAACACTGGGCACAAACAGACTCCCTCTGATACCTCCAGCTCAAACACCCCCACCCCCCACCAGGCACCCAGATGAAACCTAGCTTCCTAATAAATGATAGCTGTCCATTTACTCAGAACCAAGCTGCACTAAAAGCCTCCAATACAGGAACACAAGGTTGCCAGCCAATCAAGACAAAAATAAAAATAAAAATAAAAAAGCCACAAAACAGACAGAAGATATTAGAAACACCAATCAAGCAGAACACAGTAAACTCCAAGACCAATAAACACAGACCAAGACTCCCAACCAATCAGGATGAAGAAAAAACCATTCTGGCACAGCAGTAGGCTAGCCCCAAATTTAAAACTGAAACAACTGTAAAAGTGACTCACAGACGAACACAATACAGAAGCCTGATGATGGCAGATGAGATTCTGCCGAAACGTTGCTACAACTTTAAAAATACAACTATGAAAACACACAATGAAAACTAACTCTACATAGAATACTGGCAGCTGACTATGTGACCTGGCTCTATTGAAGCATACTGCACATAAGAACAAAATTAGACATATTAAAGATATAATTACTATATCTTTAAAGAACATCAACTTTAAGATATGGAATGCTGTAGGGGAAAATGGCAAGTATTATTATTTCCAGTGAAATTCCTCACTGCAAATCTTATCATTACAATGGGAGTTTTCCTTTTAAATATTAGTAGTAGCCATTTCATCTAATGAATAAATTAGTAAGAAGGGATGCAGTTAGTAACCCCAATTACCCCTCAAACTTGCCAAAATCATATTTCTTACTTATATATAGATGTTAGATTATTTCAATGGTCTTTTGTTGAATAAGTAGCTCTCAATTGCATAGAAGTATTCAGGAACTCAGGAATTTGGATAAGTAGAACAGCAGCTATAAGAAATTTATTGGAAATAAATAAAGTCAGGCTAACAGATTTAGAATGCAATTATGTTGACTGCCATCACATAGCAGCACAGAAATACAGAAAATTAATTTTTTGATACTATTGACTGGTCATCTCGATTTGTATTTCGTAGTCATTTTGTTAATTAGGCATATTTTATGAGTTATTTGCTAGCAACATTTAGAGTAAACATTCTCCATCTTTCTATCTTCCTAGCCTGCTCTTCTATCATTATCTTGGTTAATTTTTCAAGAAGTGGTTTCATTCATATCTTTTTGATCCAATCATATTTATTGAATAAATATTATTTTATTATAGCTTGCAATCTATTTTCGGAATACAGTTTAGTAAAATTGCTAGATTTTTTTTCTTTATTTCTTTCTCTGTCTTTTCTTGTATCGATTTGAACATTAACTTTCCCAAAGTATATTGTAAACTTCTTTTAAACATTTCAGGGAGTCCTTGACTTACAAGCACAATGGAAATCAGAATTTCTGTCACAAATCTTTGAAGTTGTAAGTTGAAGCACCCTATGACATGGCCTTGATTTTATTGCTATTTTTATGACAGCAAATAACATGATCATTACACGGATTTGTTTCCCTCAATGAATATTCTTGCCAAAAACAACAAAGTAGTTGAAAATCTGACCATAGGATGCTGCCACTGGATGTAAATGAAAGCTGTTTGCCAAATGACTGAATTGCAAGCATGTCAGAATGAATCAGAATCAGAACAGAGTTGCAAGGGATCTTCAAAATCTTTTAATCCAATTCTAATCCTGCTCAAGCAGGAGACCCTATCCATTTCAGATAAGTGACTGTCCAGTCTCTTTTTAAAGAGTGATGAAGCACTTACAACTTCTGACGGCAAGCAGTTTCATTGGTTAATTGTTCTCACTGTTAGGAAGTTTCTCCTTAATTCCAGGTTGCTTCTCTCCTGGACTAGTTTCCATCCATTGTTTTCTGTCCTGCCCTCTGCTGCTTTGAAAAATATTTCGACACCCTCCTCTTTGTGGAAGCCTTTCAAATACTGGAATACTGCTATCATGTCCGTCCCTACTCCTTCTTTTCTCTAGACTAGCCAAACCCAAATCCTGTAACCATTCTTCAACCGTCTTCAGGCCTTTAATCATTTTAGTTGCTCTTCATTGCACTTTTTCCCATCAACATCTATTTTGTATCATGGTCATCATCCAAAATTGGATGCACTATTCCAGGAGTGGCCTTATTAAGGTTTGATAAAGTGGTACTAATACTTAACATGATTCAATGCCTCTGTTTATGCAACCAAGGATTGTATTACTTATTGGCTGCTGCTGCACACTGCTAGCTCATATTTAGCTGGTTGTCACTAGGACTCCAAGGTCCCTCTCAAAGTTACTTTTTTTGAACCAAGTTTCTCCAAATTTATACTTGAACCTTTGGTTTTTCCTGCCTAAGTGTAAAACCTTGCTTTTCTCCACATTAAACTTCTCCACATTTTGTTGGATGGGGCCCATTGTTCAAGACTGTCAAGATTTTTTGGAATCCTGAGCTTGTCTTCTGGGATGTTAGCTATTCCTGCCAGCTTAGGGTCATCTAAAAATTTGATGAGTTCTCCTTCTATTCCTTCATCTAAGTTATTTATAAAGATATTGAAGAGTCCTGGGCCCAAGAAGAAACATTATGGTATACCACTGCTTACTTCCCTCCATGTAGATATAGTACATTAAGGATTACTCATTGAGTATGGTTTGTCATCATCTGGTCATCTTGTGGTGATGTTGTCTATCCCATATTTTTATTGTATTTTGAAGTATTTTGCAGTCTACTTTGTCAAATGCCTTGCTGAACTCTAAGTATCCTATATACACAGCATTCGCTGGTCTATTAATTTAGTCACTTTGTCAAAGAATGAAATAAGCTTGGTTTGGCATGATCTTTTTTTAACAAACCCATGCTGGCTACTAGCTACAACTTTATTTGTTTCTAGATGTTCACAGTTCTGGGTTTTTTTGTATTTCTTCCAGTATTTCACCAGGTACATGTAATCCTTGAATTACAAATGTAATGGAACCTGCCAATTCCATTTGTAAACCAAGGATTTGTGGGAGTGAATCTCATACCTTGAATGAGATCACTCCCTCCTTTATCTATTCCACTAATCGAATGTGAGGCTTGTTAAGCCACATGAGATATTTCAGGATGGGGAAAACCATGGAGAGTCTAGTGATGGAATAGGTCACCTGCTTAAGACCACTCAAGACCTCTCTGACCCACTGAATTACCTCATGCTCCCCACAATTGCTTCCCCCCCCCAACCTGCTATGTTTAATCACTTTTCAAAGATCTAGCAAGCCTGTCTCCTCTCCAGCCTTTCAGCCATATGTGCCCCTCTGCAACTCCATTTAGGCCTGCTCAGGCTTTGCCTGGCACTTCGCCAGCCAAAATGGAGTATCAAAGGGATGAATCCACCTTGCCTGCCCCTGTCTACCCCTCCAACCCTCTATTTTGGCCTGCAAAGTGCTGGGCGAGGCCTGTGCAAGCCTAAATGGAGATCCATTCAGCCAGCAAAATGCCAGGTGAGACCTGCGTAGGCCAAAATGGAGCATTGGAGGGGCAGCCTCCCCTTCTGAAGCTCCATTCTGGCAGTCAAAGTGCAGGACAAATATTGAAGAGGGTCTGCGGTTGTTTGTGAGGGCAAACAACTGCAGTAGTACTGAAAGAGTCATAATTTTGGAAGCTGTTTGTAAACATAAGGGGGCATTGTGCAACTCTGAGCATTCACTAAAAGAATGTTCATAACCCAGGGATTACCTGAATTGGTGTTAAGTTGATTGGTCTGAAGTCTTCTGGTTCTTTTTGTTGTTGTTGTTGAAGATGAGAACCAAATCAGCTTAGCAAGCCAATTTTCAGTCTGTCAGTTTTACATATTAATGTAAAACAGCAATAGAAATACATTTTAACTGTAAACTGTTGACAGACTTGCAGGTGTCTGTCATGTGAGCAAGAACTGGTTATCACTTCAGAATTTAAAGGGGGAAAAAAGCTATGCTCATCGCAAATATTTCAGATTTCTAGAATCCAGCACTATATTTTATAACACCATTGGGAGTGTACAGAGTTGATATACACACTTCATCATTGTCAACAACTTAATCTTTGTTTGGCACATAAGACATATAAGTGTTTTAGAAGTAATTCATTGTAAGATGGGAAGCTTAAGGTTGAGCCTACCAGTCGAAATGAAAATGAGTTACAAAGATAAAGAGAGGAGGTCTCATCCTGTAAAGTATGTGCCAGTGATAAAGTTCTCAGGATTGTTTCAGTGATTACCATCAGAGTGTGTTTAAACTCTCAAATGAGGAATTGAAGCTATTTTTTTCTTGGTTTCTGGCTTGCTTATAGTGCTAAACAGTGTTCCAGTTTAGTTTTTCCTTTCTGCTTTGTTTCCGATTGTTCTATATGTAAAGTGGGTGACTCCAAATCTGCAAACCTGATTGGTCAAATAAACTAAGGATTGGATTGGTTCACTAGGAACCAATCCAAAGAGCTGCTGAAAGGCGGCAAATTTAAGCAACTGCCATTGGCTACAAGCAGGCAAGCCAGCTTGTATAAAAGGCTGGCCTTGGCTTCAGCCAAGTGTTCCTATTTACTGACTAGTTAAAAAATAAAGTATTTGTTGTTGGAACCCGGTCTACCTCGTGTGTTTTCCGAACAAAACACTGGCAACGAAGGTGGGATCGTCCTAAACGAAAAAACCTGCACCCGGTGATAAGAAGTCCAGATGACAACCAAGATGCCTGGAAACAACGCACTGCCCGCACCCTTCAATCCCAACGAAGAGGATTGGGATTCCTATGCAGATCGCTTCCAAATGTATTTGGAGAGCAATGAAATGGAAGACATTTCAGAGCAACGCAAGAGAGCTGTGTTCCTGACTCACTGCGGGCCAACGGTTTTCAAGATGGCAAAGGCCCTTGCGAAGCCCCGAGACGTTAAACAACTTACGTGGCCAGAATTGCAAAGAATCCTCAAAGCACACTACGCTCTGATTGTGTCAAACTTAATAAAGCGACATGAATTTTACCGCAGAGACCAGAGAGAGGGAGAGACCGTCGCCGATTTCATTGCTGCCCTTAGACAACTAGGGGGTGAGTGTGATTTTTTGAACATTGACGAAGCAATGAGGGATCACGTGGTATTGGGTCTGAGAGACTCGACCACACAGAGTAAATTACTCAACAAGCCCAACATCACCGTAACCGAAGCCATCGCGGAAGCCACAGGCGCTGAAGCCGCGAAAAAATCTGCTGTAGCCATGAAAAAGATGAACACACACAGCGAAGTATCACCAACCAAAGACAGAAAGCAACCTGCCACCACAACCCACTACGAAGAGTCGGGCGAAACATTTGAATCGAGCGAAGAAGACGACGAAGTCCACCGTTTGCTCATGAACAGAAAAGAGCGCAAAAGAAGGAATTGGCAGGAGTGCGCTGGCTGCGGAGGAAACCATCCCCGAGCCGAATGCAGATTTCTCAATGCCATCTGCCGGCATTGCAAGAAACGAGGGCACATCGAGAAAGTCTGCAGGAACAAAAAATGCTACAGCCCAACGAGACGCAGAAATTCCCCAACACGAGCTGAGCCTAAACGAGCTGAGACAAAGTGGCAACAAGAGAAGTGAGCCAATACACACCAAACTGTCATTATAAAGAGTGCTCAGATGGAAAGCGGGAAGAAAATTAAAGTCATTGTAAAAATCGAAGGAAAACACTGCAAGATGGAAGTGGACTCGGGGTCCTTCCTCTCCATGGTATCGTGGGACACAATAAGACAGCTAGTCCCAGGTATCAAATCCAAAGAATTAAAGAAGCAGCACCTAACTCTCAAGGACTATCAGGGAAACCAAATCCCTGTAGTCGGCATGGGACAATTCCGAGTCGCCTACAAACAACACGTCAAGGTGCTACCGCTGACCATAGTCGACCAAGACAGACCAAGCCTCCTAGGCATCGAATGGTTTGCGGCATTGGGCATCGGGATGACCGGGATCAATCGAGTGACTACAACCGGCTGGGAAGACGACCTCATTCGAGAATTCCAGGACGTTTTTGATGGCTCACTTGGCAAGTATCGGGGAAATCCCATTTCTTTCAGTCTAAACTCCCAAATAGCCCCACGAAGAATAAAAGCCAGGCGAGTTCCTTTTGCACTAAAGGCAAAAATAGAGGAACAGCTGGACAAATTAATAGCCCAAGGGGTGTTAGAACCTGTGGACCATGCCAAGTGGGAAACACCTATAGTCATACCAGTCAAACCCGACGGGTCCTTTAGAATCTGTGGTGACTATAAGGCTACCCTGAACCACGCATTACAACCAAGCGCATACCCGGTGCCTGTAGTCCAGCATTTGCTTCACTCCCTGGGAAAAGGAAAAGTTTTTGCTAAACTTGACCTAGAACAAGCCTATCACCAGCTCCCAGTGGACTCAGAAACTGCTGAAGCACAGACTATAGTCACACATAAGGGCACATTCAAATGTCACTGACTCCAATTTGGAGTGAGTGTGGCCCCAGGCGTCTTCCAGAGTCTAATGGAATGCCTCCTAGATGGCATACAAGGAGTCGTACCATATTTCGACGATGTCCTGATCTCAGCCAAAGATGAAACCCAATTAAAAAACAGACTCAAAGAAGTACTAACTAAGTTCAGGGAATCTGGCCTCAAAGTAAAAAGAGAAAAGTGTTGCCTAATTAAGAATAGCATCAAATTCCTGGGCTATTTAATAGACGGAGAGGGTATACACCTTACAGACAAAAAGATTAAAGCGATTAAAAACGCACCAGAACCAAAAAACAAGACCGAATTACAAGCCTTTTTAGGACTAATTAACTTCTATAATGTATTCCTGCCAAATAAGGCCACTATAGCAGAACCATTGCACCGTCTTTTAGACAAAAAAGCAATTTGGTCTTGGGGTTACAGAGAAAAGCAAGCCTTCCAAAAAATTAAAAGCTTGCTAACATCCTCAAACGTTCTCATTCAATTTAGCAACACACTGCCCTTAAGAGTGACCTGCGACACCTCCCCATTTGGAGTAGGTGCCATCCTAAGCCACCAACTACCGGATGGCAGAGAAGCGCCCGTCGCATATTATTCGAGGACTTTATCTAAAACCGAGCGGAATTACAGCCAATTGGACAGAGAGGCACTAGCAATTGTTGCAGGAGTGAAACGTTTCCACGAGTACCTATACGGGTGGACTTTTCAAATTATAACAGACCACAAACCGCTAATAGGAATTTTGGCAGGAAACAAACCTACACCAAATATCCTCTCCCCAAGAATGACGAGATGGTCAGAGTTCCTAGCAGCCTACTCATACACTCTGACACACCAACCGGGGAAACAGATTTCACACGCGGATGCTTTAAGCAGAGCACCCTTGCCAGCGACTGAAGAAGACCCGGCACCAGCGATGACAGCACTACAAATAGAGACTTGCCCCGATCTACCCATATCAGCATATGATGTTGCCAGAGCCACCACAAAAGACTCTTTGACTGCCCGTGTTCTTAACTGGGTAGGTAAAGGCTGGCCGGAAAATCAAAAAACTGAAAACTTTAAACCTTTCCGGACCAGACAAACCGAACTTTCTATTCAAAAAGGTTGTTTACTGTGGGGTGATCGGGTGGTTATTCCTAACAAACTACAACCTAGGGTACTTAGTATGCTACACGAAGGTCACCCGGGGATTGTAAAAATGAAAAGCCTTGCTAGAAGTTATGTCTGGTGGCTGGGTATTGATAGGGACATAGAATACTGGGTAACCTCGTGTAACAAATGTCAAACAATTAGACCATCCCCACCCAAAGCACCCATTAGAGATTGGGAAATTCCACGGGGCCCCTGGTCACGAATCCACATCGATTTCGCTGGTCCAACTAAAGGACATACCTTTCTGATTGTTGTGGACGCCTATTCTAACTGGTTAGAAGTAAAAATTATGCCATCAATAACAACTGAATTAGTAATAAAACAACTGGACACCCTTTTTGCCACCCATGGCATTCCGGACGTCCTCGTGTCCGATAATGGACCACAACTAACCAGCCTACACTTTGAACAATACCTAGCCTCCCTAGGTATTAGACATGCCCTAACCGCACCGGCCCATCTGGCTGCAAATGGTAGGGCAGAGGGAATGGTCCGATTTACAAAGGAAGGGTTAGAAAAATTGGATACTGGAGATGTACAGCAAAAAATTAACCGATTGCTCACACTCCAGCACATAACACCCAGTACCACAACCAACAAGTCTCCAGCAGAGCTACTCATGGGGAGAAAACTAAGGTCACACCTTGATAGACTGCACCCAGAATTCACACCAGAAAACCCCCCCGACTCCTCTACATGGTTTAGAAAATTTGGAATTGGCGATTTAGTCTACGCCAAAAACTTCACTGGGGACCCAGCATGGCTACCAGGACAAATTACTCAAATAACAGGCCCCAAATCCTACCGGTTAACAGTAGATGATGGCAGGGAATGGAAGCGGCACATAGACCAGCTTCGATCCCGAAATATAGAAAGAACCACAGACATACAACCATTCGTCAAAAAAACCGATGAATTGCCAACTAAGGTGGGGGGGGGGAATCGCAAGAATTAAATAAAGAACCGTTAAAAAATAAAACCAATGAAACACATGAACAAAAAGAGCAAATAAAAGACTCACTGTTTAGAGAGACTTGCGTGAAGAGCCCATCGGAAGGGGCCAGCCAGGCCAGCTCGACCTGCCCAGAGGAAACGGGAGGGAGCGGCAAAACCGCCAGCCTAAGAAACTCAGGCGGTGGTAAAATGGCTGACTCACCCTTCCAGACGGTTCCAGGGAGAAGAACAGATGACACAGCAGCCCCATCCGAACCGGTCGAAGTCTTCACTAAGAATGAACCGCGCAAGTCAAGTCGAGTCCAGAAAAGCCCCACCTACCTGCGAGACTACGTCACCACGTAGGACTGAACTAAGAGGGGAGGGGTGTTCTCTATGTAAAGTGGGTGACTCCAAATCTGTAAACCTGATTGGTCAAATAAACTAAGGATTGGATTGGTTCACTAGGAACCAATCCAAAGAGCTGCTGAAAGGCGGCAAATTTAAGCAAGTGCCATTGGCTACAAGCAGGCAAGCCAGCCTGTATAAAAGGCTGGCCTCGGCTTCAGCCAAGTGTTCCTATTTACTGACTAGTTAAAGAATAAAGTATTTGTTGTTGAAACTCGGTCTACCTCGTGTGTTTTCCGAACAAAACACCAATTATTTTACCTCTAAACATGAATAAGCAGAAGGGATGCAGGACTACACAGCATGAACAACAAGCTAGGAACACTGAAATTCTGACCTATCACTTACCTAAATTCTGCTTTCAATGGAATTAAAGTTTTTTCTGAATTAAAAAACAGAAGGACATTGTTCTGTATAAAGAATAGTAGACTCCTAATACAGGATTCTGATTGGCTAAAAAATCTGAATTGGGATTGGTTCAATAGGAACCAATCCACGAAGCTGCTCAAAGGTGGCAAAACTAAATACCTGTCATTGGCTACAAGCCGGCAGGCGAAACCCTATATGAAGGCCGCCGCAGCTTGAGCCAATGTTCCGTTTTTCAGCTGCTGTTAATTAATAAAGACTTAGTTGTTGGAACCCGGTCTACCTCGTGTTTTTCTGGATGGAACACTGGTGACAAGGATGGGATCATCCTAAACGCGAGACTCAGCATGCGGCAACCAATAAAACCAGACTGAAGACAATGGCTGGAAATAACGCGCCGCCCGCACCCTTCAATCCCAATGAAGAGGATTGAGAATCCTACGTAGACCGTTTCCAGATGTATTTGGAAAGTAACGAAATGGAAGAGATCTCAGATCAGCGTAAGAGAGCTGTTTTCTTGACACATTGCGGGCCCACAATCTTCAAAATGGCCAAGGCTTTAGCAAAGCCCCGAGATGTGAAACAATTGACTTGGCCAAAAAATGCTAAAGGCTCACTACGCACCGGTGGTGTCAAACCTTATCAAGCGGCATGAATTTTACCTAAGAGACCAGAAAGAAGGTGAGACCATCGCTGATTTTGTGGCAGCCCTCCGACAAATAGGGGGAGCGTGCGAGTTTCTGAATTTAGATGAAGCAATGCGGGATCGAGTAATACTGGGTTTAAGAGACTCTAATTTACAGAGCAAGCTGCTAAATAAACCCAACATAACCATAGCTGAAGCCATCGCAGAAGCCACAGCCGCTGAAGCCGCGAAAAAATCGGCGGTCAAAATGAAACAGATGAACAACGACGAAACGAGCCTGGCCAGAGGGAAGAAACAATTTCCCACCACCACACACCACGAAGATTTTGATGAGATGTCAGAATACGGGGAGGAAGACGACGAAGTCCACCGCCTATACGCCAACAAAAAAGGGTGCGAAAAAAGAAATTGGCGGGAATGCGCTGGCTGCGGAAGAAACTATCCTTGAGCCGATTGCAGATTCCTCAATGCCATTTGCAGAGCTTGCAAGAAAAGGGGGCATATCGAGAAAGTCTGCAGGAATAAAAAAAATTACAGCCCAAACAGACGCAGCAACTCCCCCGCACAAGCTGAGCCAAAACAAACTGAGAGAAAGTGGCAGTGGAACAAGCGAGCCAGTAACCGAGAAAAAACACATCAGACTTTCACTATTAAAAGCGCTCAGAGGGAAAGCGGGAAGAAATTAAAAATAATTGTAAAAATAGAAGGCAATCCCTGCGAAATGGAGGTAGACTCTGGGTCTTTCCTATCAATGGTGTCATGGGACACCATCAAACAACTGGTCCCAGATATCAAACTCAAAGAACTCCAGAGACAAAAATTAACCCTCAAGGACTACCAAGGAAACCGAATTCCTGTAGTAGGCCTAGGACATTTCCGAGTCGCCTACAAACAACATGTCGAAGTACTACCATTGACAATAGTCAACCGAGATCAACCAAACCTCCTGGGCATCGAATGGTTCACACCACTGGGCATCGGGATGACTGGAGTAGACCGGGTGGCCGCAACCGACTGGGAAGAAAACCTGATCCAAGAGTTCCAGGACGTTTTCGACGGCTCCCTAGGCAGGTATCGGGGTACCCCAATTTCCTTTAGTCTAGACCCCCAGGTAGCCCCTAGAAGACTAAAGGCCAGACGAGTTCCTTTTGCTCTGAAAGCAAAAATAGAGGAACAACTAAATAAATTAATAGACCAAGGGGTTTTAGAACCTGTTGACCATGCTAAATGGGAAACGCCAATCGTGAAACCAATTAAACCAGATGGGTCAGTTCGAATCTGTAGTGACTACAAGGCTACCCTGAACCACACATTGCAACAAAGCGCATACCCGGTGCCAGTCGTACAACACTTATTACATTCTCTTGGGGGAGGAAAAGTTTTCGCTAAACTAGATTTAGCTTACCAACAGCTCCCAGTAGACCCCTTAATGGCTGAAGCACAAACAATAGTGACCCACAAAGGGGCATTCAAATGCAACAGACTCCAATTTGGAGTGAGTGTAGCCCCAGGCGTTTTCCAGAGCCTCATGGAACACCTATTGAATGGTATAAAAGGGGTCGTACCATACTTCGACGACATCCTAATTTCGGCCAAAGATGCGACCCAGCTAAAAAAAAGACTAAAAGATGTACTAACTAAATTCAGAGAATCTGGCCTAAAAGTAAAAAAAGAAAAATGCTGTTTAATGACTGATTGTGTCGAATTCCTGGGCTACTTAATAGACGGAGAGGGTATACACCCTACTGACAAAAAAGTCAAAGCTATTAAAGTCGCACCAGAACCAAGGAACAAAACTGAACTGCAGGCATTTTTGGGACTAATAAATTTTTATAATGTGTTCCTACCCCACAAAGTGACAATAGCAGAACCATTATACCGATTACTGGATAAAAAAACAATTTGGACTTGGAGTTATAGAGAAAAGAAAGCCTTCCAAAAAATAAAAAACTTATTAACATCAAACACCGTTCTTATCCAGTTTAGTAACACACTTCCATTGATGGTGACCTGCGATGCCTCACTGTTTGGAATCGGTGCCATCCTGAGTCACCAATTGCCAGATGGGAGAGAGGCACCCATCGCCTACTATTCAAAGACTCTGTCTAAAACCAAGCGTAATTATAGTCAATTGGACAGAGAAGCCCTGGCAATCATCGCTGGAGTGAAACGCTTCCACGAATATCTATATGGAAGAACATTTTTGATAGTAACGGTCCATAAACCACTACTGGGAATTTTGGTGGGAAACAAGCCAACACCGAACATTTTGTCCCCGCGAATGACTAGATGGTCAGAATTCCTAGCAGCCTACTCCTATACTCTGACACATCACCCCGGGAAACAAATTTCCCATGCAGACGCATTGAGCAGAGCACCATTACTGACTATAGAGGAAGACCCGGCACCGACCACCTTGCAGATAGAGACATGCCCCGATCTACCAATATCTGCAAATGATGTCGCCAGAGCCACCGCAAGGGACCCATTGACTGCCCGTGTACTGAACTGGGTAGGTAAAGGCTGGCCGGAAAATAAAAAAACTGAGAACTTTAAACCTTTTCGGACCAGACAAACCGAACTCTCGATTCAAAAAGGTTGTTTGTTGTGGGGTGATCGGGTAGTTATCCCTCCCAAATTACAAACTAAGGTACTGGGTATGCTTCACGAAGGCCACCCTGGAATTGTTAAAATGAAAAGCCTTGCTAGAAGCTATGTCTGGTGGCCGGGTATAGATAGGGACATCGAATACTGGGTAAATTCTTGCAACAAATGCCAAAGAACCAGGCCTTTCCCACCACAAGCACCCATAAAGGAATGTGAAACCCCACGAGGCCCCTGGTCATGAATCCACATTGACTTTGTGGGTCCTACTAAGGGACATATCTTCCTAATTGTCGTAGATGCATACTCAAATTGGCTGGAGGTTAAAATTATGCCATCTACGACAACTGAAACCGTTATTAAACAACTTGACAAACCCTTCACAACCCATGGCCTGCCAGACATCCTAGTGTCTGACAACGGGCCACAATTAACGAGTATCCAATTCGAACAATACCTAGCCTCCCTAGGTATAAGACATGCCCTAACCGCGCTGGCCCACCCGGCTGCAAACGGTAGGGCAGAGAGAATGGTCAGGTTTACCAAAGAAGGGTTAGAAAAAATGGACATTGGGGATGTCCAAGATAAAATAAATCGCCTACTCACCCTCCAGCATATCACACCCAGTACTATAACAAATAAAACCCCAGCGGAACTACTAATGGGAAGAAAACTTAGGTCGCAATTAGACAGATTGCACCCAAACTATACACCAGAAACCCCCCCCGACTCCTCCACCCATTTCAGGACATTTGAAATCAGCGACCTAGTCTATGCAAAAATTTTTACCAGGGACCCATTATGGCTCCCAGGAACAATCACACAAATTACAGGCCCCCGGTCCTACCGACTAACCATAGACTACGGCAGGGAATGGAAGTGGCACATAGACCAGCTTTGGTCCCGAAACATAGAAAGAATTACAAACACACAACCACAAATATTAAAAAACGACGAAAATCAAACCAAAGAGGGTTGGGAAATACGAGAAAATAATAAAGAACCATTTAAATTAAACACAGAATACAATAACAAACAGAAAGAGCAAAAAAGAGACTTACAGTTAGAAGAAAATTGCAAGAAGAGTCCACTCGAAGGGGCCAGCCAGGCCAGCTCGACCTGCCCAGAGAAAACAGGAGGGAGCGGCAAAACCGCCGGCCTAAGAAACTCAGGTGGCAGTAAAATGGCTGACTCACCTTTCCAGGCGGTTCCATGGAGAAGGACCGGAGAGACAGCAACCCCATCCGAACCGGTCGAAGTCTTCAGCAGAAATGAACCGCGCAAGTCCAGATGAGTCAAAAGAAGCCCCACCTACCTGCGCGACTACGTCACCACATAGGACTAAACCAAGAGGGGAGGGGTGTTCTGTATAAAGAATAGTAGACTCCCAATACAGGATTCTGATTGGCTAAAAAACCTGAATTGGGATTGGTTCAATAGGAACCAATCCACGAAGCTGCTCAAAGGCGGCAAAACTAAATACCTGTTATTGGCTACAAGCCGGCAGGCGAAACCCTATATAAAGGCTGCCGCGGCTTGAGCCAATGTTCCGTTTTTCAACTGCTGTTAACTAATAAAGACTTAGTTGTTGGAACCCGGTCTGCCTCGCGTTTTTCCGGATGGAACAGACATAAATGTTCAATTATTTAACAGATTTTAAAACATTTTCTAATAGATAGTTCTATGGTGGTAATCAATGACACCTACTTTTCCTACTAGTGCCTTTACTCTGATCCTGTAAACTCTTCTTATTTTGTATCTGATAAATAGAACTGTATTATGTGCTTTAAATGGTATAAAGAGGAAAAAGGTGAACTCTAGATATATTAGAAATATTTCATAGTGTGAAATAACTATTGCCTATTATTCTAACCATGACATTTTTATTTTTAAGGGAATTTCATTTGATTTGTGTTGGTGACACCCCTGATATGTTGTTTCCAATGACCTTACATTGAAAGGCAGTAGTGTGTGACATTTGATAGCTCAGATTAAAAAAAAAATAATGGCAGCAGAGGGTTTATTTTCCTGGCAATAAATTAAGTTTAAATAATTCTAAATTTGTTTTAAACCCCTCAGTACTATCCAACTAAGGTGTGTGTGTGTGTGTGTGTGTGTCTGTGTGTATGTGTGTCTGTGTGTATGTGTGTCTGTGTGTATGTGTGTATGTGTGTATGTGTGTATGTTTGTATGTGTGTGTGTGTGTTGCTGGCAGTGTAACCTGTGTGTTTAGCAAAGGCTTTCACTCTGGTTTATATGCATTGACTCAGCAATATAACTGAAGAATAAAGGAGATTAATCATCACTGGTTAACTGTAAACAACCTTATCTGACAAAATAACTCCTAAGTTAATTAACCAAAAGTATGGAGGTCAGAATGGCAGTCATTCAAAATATGAGGATTCATGTTCTTGGAGCAGAAGAAAATGTTGAAAACTGGTAAGGTTGGCTGGATGATGGGAAAGGGCACACTCTTAATATACAGTAAGGCCATTGATCATTGAGCAGGTCTGATAATAGTTGCCTATAACTGAAATCTTAATCAGACCAAGGGTTTGCAAATACATGATTTCATAGCAAGAAGCAAGAATAGATTGGCTATGGCTGTAACTTGAGGAAAAATATTCTGAAAACTTCACATTTCTACCTGTCTCGTTATGTTATATCACTAAAAAAATGTTAAGCCCATGACACACTGGCCAACGGATGCAAAAAGAACACAGCGGACAAGCAAAATGTTCCATCCGTTGTTATCCACTCTCAAAAGGGGCGAAAATTTGCATAATCAGAGCGGATAACACGGACGCGAAGAGGACGCAGGGCGGATGCAAAGTGGATGCGGAACGGAAGCCCAGCGGATGGAAGTGGATAGGAGCAGATGGGAGTAGGTGGCACATCCGCAGGCCTTCCAGGGGGCCTCAGCGAAGCGGACGTGGAACGGAAAGAGCGGAAGCAGAGCGGATGTCGAACGGATGAAGCGGATGCAGAGCGGAAGCCTAGAGGATGCACAGCAAAAGCCTAACGGATGCCTGTCATTCACTGCGCATGCGGGGAGGATGCATTGCGTCAGCCCCGCGGATATAACGGAAGCAGCTCGGAAGCAGGTCGCCATTCAGAGGAAAGACCTGCTGCCAGACACATCAACTGCCTTGCCTGCCCTGCCTGCATGTCTGCCTGCCAGCCTTGCTACCAGCCTTGCTGCCAGCCTCCCTGCCAGCCTTGCTGCCAGTCTCCCTGCCAGCCTTGCTGCCAGCCGGTCTGCCTGCCAGCCTTGCTGCCTGCCTTCCTGCCAGCCTTGGTTCATGTCTGCCTGCCAGCCTTCCTGCCAGCCTTGGTTCATGTCTGCCTGCCAGCCTTGGTGCCTGCCTGCCTGCCAGTCTGCCTTCAAGCCTTCCTGCAAACCTTGGTGCCTGCCTCCCTGCCAGCCTTCCTGCCAGGCTCCCTGCCAGCCTCCCTGCCAGCCTTTCTGCCAGCCTTGGTTCCTGCCAGCCTCCCTGCCAGTCAGCAACCCCACAACCATGCGGAAGCACAGCAAGCCTCAGCCATCTGCTGCCAGCCCTGGCAAGAGGGACAGGGCTACCATCCCTCCCCCTGGCCCTCACTCTGGTTCTGCTGGGGCTTCTGCAGCACGGGCTCGCTCTTCTGGGGCTGGCGCTTCTGCTGCTTCTGCTTCTGGAGGAGCTGATGACAAGCACTCCAGCACCAGCCACCTCCACAGCACCTGCACCCTTCACCCCTGGGACTGAGCGACCAAGAGGAGTGCCAGAGACTCATTTTTGTCTTATAGCTTGTTGTTAATAAAGTCTATTTATGATTCACACACTTGCTTCATTTCTTTTTTTTTAATAAAGTCTTGCTGGAAACTGTTAGAAATGGTTTAAGCCTTTGCATGCTTGTGGGATGGGTAAGGATATGTAGGGCTTCATGAGGTAGGTTGTGAGGGAGAAGGCGTCATCTCCCACGATGAAGTAGGGCACATCTTGTGTGTCGTTGGGCAGGGGTTCTGGATCTGGGAAGCCCACCATGAGGTTGCCTTCCAGCCCCTCCTTGAGGTCACTGGCGTTGTATACCTGGGCATCTGAAGATGAGCCGTTGCCTGAAGCATCGATGTACATGACTTGTAGTCAGCATCGACCATGGCAAAGAGGATGATGCTGAAGAAGCCCTTGGAGTTGAAATAAGTGGACCCCGACTTGGCTGGAGATTTGCAGGCCACGTGCTTGCCATCTATGGCTCCAACGGTGTGTGGTAAGTTCCACTTCTGATACCACTGCTCTGCAATTTTCTTCCAGCCTTCTTCAGTGGAGGGGTACTGGAGGAGCTCCTCCTTGTATTCTTCGATGATGGCCTGCACTACTTCTCTGACCATAATGCTGATGGTGTCGGATGGCACCCTCCAGCCGTTCTGCATGCTCCTGTAGGAAGTCCCTGAGGCCAGGTGGCGCAGAGTCAGTGCCACCTTGAGCCCAGGTTCCAGGCTGGGCCGGAAGCTGGTGTTTGCCTTGGTCAACCTGGGTGTCAGGCGCTGCACAACTTCGTCAAACATGGCTGGAGGCATCCTCATGAAGTTCTGGAACGCCCGAGTGTCTTCGCTCCTGAGCTCCACCATCAGCTTGTTGTACAGTCTGTCTTCCGCTCTACTGGCAAACCATCTTCGGATCCAGATTCTTTTTGGGTGGCTCCTTTTCTTCTCACAGTAGTGTTCACAGAGCCTGCAGATGGCTTCGCACTGTTGCAGAACGATGGTGGCTGCCGAAAGGACTTTGTTACAATCCACGGTGGACATGACTGGATGCTGTGGAAGAGGAAGAGGCAGATGAAGGCTGCAGAGGTCTGCACCGCTGGGCTGCTGTTCTGAAAGTGCGATGCAGGCAAGTTGCCCCCCCTTTTTATAGGCAGTATAGGTTTTCTGCTAGGCATCCTCTAGGCATCCTCTAGGTATCCTGTAGACATCCTTAATATCCGAGATAGGTCCTCTCTGCGAATGTTTTTTCCATTTTAAACGCTTTGTTTCTGTGCTGCATCCGCTAGGCATCCATTCTGCATCCGTTCTGTGTCCGTTCCGCTTCCTCCCTGCGTCTGTTTACCGCTGGAGTGGATGGAGTTGCGCGGATGCGGAACGGATGCCTAGCGGATATAGCGGATGTGTAACGGATGCATAGCGGATGCGTAGCGGATGCAGAATGGACGAACTGGATACATTTTCCGCGCAAAAGTTGGGACGGTTGCTTGAAAACAATTAGTTAAATGTACAGTGCCTGGGGAATTTGAAGAAGGGCTGACAGTCTTTAAAAACCAGGTTATGTTATAGTTATGAAAAATGGAAAACCATGAATTCTAGGCATCAAGGCAACTCATGACCTTAGGCCAAGTCATTCTCTCTCTGTCCTAAAAAGAAGAAAGCATTTGTGAAATTTATTTTATTTGTTTATTTGATTTGATTTGACAATCATTTGCAAGATAATAGGTATAAGTTTAAACATACAGGAAATAGGTACAAATAAATGGGGACAATAGGACAGGGACAGGAGGTATGATGGTAAAAAACTGACTAAAAGGTGCCATAAAAATGGAAAACATCACTTTTGTCCTTGTTGGAATCTTCAGATATAGATAGCAAGTTATCCTTTGATATTTCTCTACTGGGAATTGAATTGAATGCAGAGGCCTTCATGCCAAATACAAGGTTTTACAAGAGTTTCTGATAGCATTTTGTCAGCCTTCAAGATCCTCTACTATCGCTTTGCATCTTCTGGCTGTCATAAGAAGTGGAGGGAGGGAGGGCAGGATGAGTCTGGGAAGTGAGCTGGAGGTGTTACATTTTTCTGTTGTGTAAATGAAGGGGGGGAATGCATACATCAGAGTTAGGTTTCTATTTCTAGCTTAGCTTTCTTTTCTCTGCACAACTGCAACCCGTTATCAAATGCCAAGGTCAACTGACAGAGGCCTCATCATCACCTGAAGATGCACACATGATCATATTCACAATTTCTAATTGGAAGTTTCATCTGAACTATTGGGGGTGGGAACACTTCCATCACTTTGTATATGTGCTTTACGCGCCTAATTTCTCAGATTCAGAATTCTCTGGTTGCTACCACTTCACTTTCAGTAAAAGATAACTTTTCTCTAAACTAAAGAATCTAAGTATTTCTTTCTTGGATTTTGAATGGAGCACCGCCTGACACATTTCTTGAATTTCCTTCCTCTCAGTACTGAACACTAGGTCTTATATAGCTCCTAAAGCTAATGTATAGTATGTAGCTATCGTAAGTATAAAACATCTATATGTTTAATATGTGATAAAACAAGATTTGAAGATCCAGATGACCCTAACTTTGTTGATAATTTGGAAAGTTGCTGCTTTCATGGAGATTGGGAAGAGAAAGGGATCCATGAGATGGATATCATTGTAGGGATTGCATTATGTGTATATTTATTGTTATTGGTTGTTTTTATTACATTTTAACTTAATGTTAGGTGCCTAGAGTTATTGTTGGAAGATGGGGGACCATATAAATTGATTGAAATCACTCAATCAATTAATGAATTCAAGATTCATGGAGACTCCGAATTTCTATTTTAAAACTTGCAGTAGTATTCAGTGTTAAACTACCACATAACTATATCATTTTTTCTGATGATTTTCTATGAGAGATTAAAGGAAACAGAGAAATAAAATCTTGTATACCTATAACACAATTATATTTAAAAATCTTTAGCTATTGAATGGAGTTTAAGATTTTATTATTGATAACTGCCCAAGGTTGGTATCAAAGCCTTTGAAAGAATCCTCCTTCTATATGATTTAACCCATTTAGACTCTCAAAGAAGGCCATTTTCAGGCCATTTCTGACAGAGATATATTTGATGAAGACTCAACAACTAGCTTTTTCATGATAGTGCTTATATTTGCCATGGTGTCTTCATGTCAGTATTATATCAGCTAATAAAACTTACATCTTTCAAAATGGAAATTTCTAGACATTCATCTGCAGTACCAGCCACTGAAATATTTTGTAATTCCCCATAATGTTAAAATGGCTCTGTTATTATTTATGATGGGAAGCAAATATAATTGTTTAAAGTCTTTTGAAGCTGTCCAAATAGATGGCTGATATCACATCTTCTGCCAGTGAATTTCATAGTTTAATTATCTGCTGTGTGAAGAAACACTTCATTTTCTCTGTCTCGAATTTCCCTCATTCAGCTTCCTAGGATTGTCTCTGGGTTTCTCCTCATCATACATCAATTTATACACCTGGATTAAATCCATTACTTGCTTCAGCTCCTTGATCAGTTTCTTTGCCCTTTCCTACACCTCTTCCGGTTCTAAAATATGAACTGTGGTGACAAGAACTTTACATAATATTTCAAATGTGGTTGTCTACTAGGTTTATATAAATGCCATTTTCATTTCAATTCATTCCCAATGTAGTTGTAGGCCCTAAATCTTAGTCCTAGGCAATTACCATCTACTAAACTTTATCATCAGATATGTCAGAGAAAAAAATACAGATTTATACTGGGTTCTTTTGGGCAGCCAGAAACTCTTGGTAGTTATAATTATATAATCTAGTTGTGCAAATGGACAGACTAGTTTTAATTGGTTTTGGGGTGTTTGAGTGATGTTCTGCTTTAAGGAGCATTAAACCTTTTGAAGAACTTCCAATACAGCTTTGAATAACTGGACTTAAATTACCATATCCCTTTGTTTTTTATTTTATACTTTCACCTCTAGCATGGCATTATAGGCCTTGTACTATTCTTAGTATCAACACAAACAAAAAATACTACATTAAAAATACAGCTACTATTAATTATGTAATATTATATGCCTGGTATCCTTGTATACCACTGGTTCAACCCACCTATCAAACATTAAATAAAGCCATAAATTACAGAGATTAAAAAGTATAAATCAGGTGTGTTTCAAATGGTGACCTTTTTGACTTTGGATCACCCTCTTTAGACACATCTGGATTTAAGGCTAAACTAAAAGCATGAAGAGATCTTTGTGTAGAGACAAACAGGTTTTCTCAAGGTCTTTAACTCTCTTTTTTCCTTTCATTTTTTCATATATTTTTCCATACAATTAGTGGTGGAATTCAATTTTTTTTTACTACCGGTTCTGTGGGATACTGTAAAATATCCAGTCAGAGGTGGTATTTTCCAGTTCTCCAAACTACTCAAAATTTCTGCTACTGGTTCTCCAGAACTGGTCAGAACATGCTGAATACCACTTCTGTATACAATACATGCAAATAAAAAGAAGGGTGATATTTGAGGTATCCATAATGAACTGCAATCTTGGAAAATAGAGATGATATATGATGTTATCATGGTTCATGTTGTCACTTACTTTCTTTGCCAAGATCAATAGATACTTAGATTTTTGTCAAGTAACATTCTATTTTTTTTCTTATTACTTGAGTACAAATTTTCTCTAAAGTGTTATTGTCAATATGCTCAGCATTGTTACATAATGTACTCTTGCTAGGAACTCATGAAACTGCACCTGATTCAGGTTCCTTGGTAATAATATCATTTATTAATGGCACAAAGTGGGTCTCAAGAGCATTGTGATGCTGGAAAAATAAGATTGATCCCCGTTCCCAAGACTGTAGCATCACCAGATTCATAGTGGGAGTGGATTTTAAAAGTCACTAACATATTGCTGTGCCAAGGAAGGTTACCACTTCACAGTGCAGTCTATGTGATAAGTTGTACAAAGAAATAACCAAGAAGATATTGTGCTGTCCCAGCCAATCTATGGGAATTGGATAGTTACTTAGGAATTATGAGCTGTCCCCTTAATGGAATGCATCATGGTAAATTTAGTTAAAGGTATCCTAGGAAATGTGGTTCATGTCACGTGGCCACATCTGTAATCCCAATTGGTCACTAATTTGACCCTCGATGGGTTGGGGGAGTTTCGCTCACTTTTGCCTGAACTCTCTAATTCATGGCAGCTGCTTTCTATCATTACAAAGATGGGTTAGGAGGTAACTATCTTTTACTACAAAGCAGATATACAAAGGATTGGTCATTAAAGAAGAACTTCATCACAAATGTGAGTTATGAGGATACCTGATGAACTAATAAATGTACTTTGTTATGGACGTCTTGTTGAGTTATCTATCTGCATCTGTACAGCTTCAAATCCACCTCTGTGAAGAAGGCAGAAAAGACATGTTGAAAACACTGAGAAAAGAAAAAAGTACATCACAATGTTTGTTTCTTTTTAAATTCAGAATCCCCCATTGAGGAGGCTAACTTAATGAGAAAGCAATAGTTTGTTTCATTTGGATTATATTTAAAAATATAAATATGTCATATTTTTCACGCCGTCAAACCCTTTTTTAAAACAACACTTTGGGATAGTGTTGGGGTGACTGAATGGACTGGAACGTTTACTGGATGGATGCCCTTCCTGATGCCAACATGGAATTTATAGCAGATATGTTCACTTTGTGCCCTGAGGGAGAAAAGTCTGCCAATGTCTAGATTTGATTTCTCAACTGCCTAAGTGGAAGGTGAGCATTTTCATCAGTAAACCACTATGCTGCTATTGTGCCAGATAGCAACTCTATTACTTGTAATAACAGGCTGAGTTTGAAGGGCTGATGGATATTTAAGAATCTTGCAATTGTTTCACTACCTACCTGCCAGAAAGAACCTCTAAAGCAGCCAACCCCAACTTAGAATCATCCAGATGTACTGGAGTTAACATTCCGAGACTCTCTAAGCCCACAATATCGGCTTTTGCCATTCTACATTTTATGCTACTGTTTACAACTGAAAAAAATATTTTATTAGTTCAATTTTTTATTTACAATATATTTTTATATTGTATATAAAATATAATTTAAAAAATATATATTTATATATTGTTTATATTTTATTGATAAAGTTTGTTGGTGACCTCAACTCTAAGAGTCTATAGATAGTATATGAATATAAAACAGAATTAAAGCAATTAATATACTGTATATTATTACATTAATATATAATGGTAATAAAAAACAGTAAAGCCATTCTAGAGGGTCCATGCAATCACTGTTTATTAGCAAGCAATTCTAAAAGGAGAGGAATTACCATAAAAGATGCCTAAAGGTAGCCATCATCTTATGACTGCAATTGCGGCTGGAATTTCAGTTGTAAGCAATAACAGATAGAAGTCGAAGCACCCATATGATTGAATGAATGAATGTATTATTTATTGGTCAAGTATAATTAGACACACAAGAAATTTGTCCTGGTGCATATGCAGTCAGTGTATATAAAAAGAAAAGATACATTCAACAAGAATCATAAGGTACAGCACTTAATGATAGTCATAGGATACAAATAAGCAGTTAAATCATCAGTTAGGCAACAGTCAATATAAATCATAAGGATATAAGCAACAAAGTTTAGTCATAAATCACAAATGGTAAAGATGAGTGATAGGAACGATGAGAAGATTAATAGTAATAGTAATGCAAACTTAGTAAATGCAGACTTAGTTGAAATTTATTTTATGCAGTTGTTAAGCAAATAGAATAGTCATAAGTCTGAATCTACTTTCCTAAATGGCCATTTTCACAACCAGTTTTAAATGTGAGTCAGTTGCCAAACATCTGAAATACGTTCATGTGAATGCAGGAATAAAAGGGCACCACAATTTTTTTTACAATGATCAGAGGTGCCATGAAGCAGCTTTTTTATTCTAACTCCAGTTGCTGTCATTAAACAACTAGTCATATGTCAAGGATTACTTATACCATAAAATCTTCACCCATCAGATATCAGTATAGGCAAAGAACTTTAAATGATTAATTGTTTCCTAAAATCTAAGAATAAATGGGCAGAATTTCCACAATAGAAATATTCTTAAATAGTAAAATCTATTTGGGAAAGGCATAGGCAATCAGCATATTTAATTACATTTTGAAACATACTGAATGGCAGTATAACATGGCAACACCATAACTGTTTAGTAGGGCCATTTTGCGTCAATAAGGATTCCTTGGTCTTTAAGGATATTCATTGAAGCAAATTAAAACAAATTAGTCACAGACTAATTTGGCAAAGGTATGAGTGATTTTTTCAGTACCTCCTGCTCTATAAGATCACAACTGACATACCAGTATTAGTCACTGTTATTGAAGGGTTGGATTGTTATCACAATTCAGTGCTGAAGTGCATTTGGAAGATTGAGGGCCACATTTGGCTTTGAATAGCATTCAAATACTCACTTTAAAAGGATGTGGGAATTATTGTTAATTATTGTTGCTCAAAAAAACTCATTTTTATTTGACTTGATTTACAGATAGTATGAATAAAAATACTCTCTGAATAAATGAATAAATTTACTCTCTACTTACTCATAATCTCCTCTTTTGGGCACATTAAAATAGCATTTAGGAACACTTTACATGAGTGCTTTATAAATTGTAACCTCAAGTCCCTTCACTGTAAGGGAATTATTGTAATTCCAATTTTATTTACTGATTTCTTTTCCACTATGCCTCTTACTCCAACTTACTGTTTATAAAAAAATTTTTTAGGAAAATTTGATAATTTGATGGAGAAGTTAATGGAGAAGTTGTATTACTTATATCCTGGTAAGGAAGCTACACTACATGCTAATGGGATTGGTGATTACAGTCATGATGACAACATGTAAAATAATAGATTAACCAAGTCTTGAAGGTAAGAATAGGATAATATGACTAGGATAATTTATAGGACTGCGTGTCATACCATCCATTGTCTTTGGATACACTGAGAGAAATGGTTTCCAAATCTATTTATCTGCCAGCATGAGAAATAGTACAAAAATATGATTTCTTACAAGGAACTGCTTGATTTTTAAAAATCCATCTAGTCAAAGATCCAACAATTTCTCCTGATCCTATTCAGGTATCTCTGTACTATGAGCACCAAACTTTTCAAAAATTGGCTTATAAAAATATTTGGGATTGTTCACCACTCTGCTCTCTGTAGCATAAACATTAATTTAAATAGGGCTGTCTTTTGTCGTAATGAAGAATGAAGGAAAAACAATGGTCTGATTTTGACAAATTAACTTGTGATTTGGAGAGTCAGTGAAGCAGGGAAGAGACATTCCTAACTATACTAATTAAATGAGCTTGCAACATTTATTTTAATGCAATGGAACCAGCCATATGAAGATGAACATTTTAATTTATTTTGCCATGACATTATGAAAAATTTCTCTGCTACAGATTATCTACAAAAACAAATCTCATCAGCATCTAGGTTTCGTGCATGAAATTTACATCCCTTGCGTATGTCTGACCTTCCCCAGTGAAAACAAATGGAATGAGCTAAGTTAAAAAGCTTCTGCAAAGGTTGTCTTTTCATTGATGTGATGGTTTATGTTCAAATTACCTCTGTGAAAAACACATCCATTTTTCATGGCACAGCATAGATGAAAAATTCCAAATCCATTCTAAAGGGAATGCAAATATACCTCATTAGTTCAAAAACATTTTTCATGAAAGACTGCTGAGCATTCTCAGGCAGAAAAGGATATAGAATGAGCCAAGAATGAATACCACGTGTACTAATTGTTTTTAAACTTGTTCCTTCTGTTCCTTTCATTGCAAGAAGAATATATATTGCTTTCAGTTGCTTTCAGTCTGTACTATTTCCATACAGACTTTCATAGAAAAATACAGTCTCTTTGTTCACCTAAGAAATGATCTTGCCCAAACAATGAAAACAAAAAAAAATCTAATCCAAGTTGCTCATTGAACTACTATTATATTTGGCTGCCACGAAAGACAATGTTTTCATTGTTATTAGACAAAAAAGGAGAGGATATTTTTTTTATTTATAATCAGAATGTTAAGTTTTCCATTTTAATTCACTTTTACAAGTTCTCAGAAACAGACAAGTTGAATCCTAGAATAGAAAACATAAGGCAAAATGAAACCAATATTTTCATTTACTTTTTTAGCAGATTTCTTAAAACACTTTTTTACTTTGGTTACTTTGGTGCCTAAAAAATTGAGGATGCTTTGATGAACACACATAGAGGTGCAAGTCCCCAAGAATTCTTTTCTAACATGAACAACTCTGTAAAACATGATTAATTAATCATATTTAATTAACAATTTTAATTAAACTGAATAAATTTTAGCCCAGCTTCATCCACGCTTTACTTTTAGTGTTGCTGAAAATGGCTTGAAAAATAAGTATAATCCTCTTGGTAAGAATTGAGGTGCTACAGCTTGGTGGGAGGATTTGCTATAGGAAAAAGGTCAATTTTTCCATTTGCTCGTGGACTCTCATCTGCCTTAATAGGGGGACTCTATTAAGCACTTCTAGGAAGTTACTCCCACATTCTTTTGGCATTTTAGGGATAGTCTCTTAAATGTATGGAAAGATGTTGTTTAATATTTTATTGAGACCCTTTGCTTTAACATGATAGGTCATTTTTATGGTATTATTTGAATTTTATATTTGCATTAACCTTTGTGAGATAAAAGTTGAAACAAAGATAAATTTATAATGAAGTGTCACAAGATTCAAACATGTCTGTCAAAGGAACTTAATAAAACGACAGCATGTGATTGCATAAGAGCCTCTGTGGCACAGTGGTAGAGTGCAATAATGCAAGCTACTTCTGCAGCCAGCTGCCTACAGTTTGGCAGCTGAAATCCCATCAAGCTCAAGCTTGACTCAGCCTTCCATCCTTCCGAGGTGGGTAAAATAAGGACCCAGATTGTTGGAGGCAATATGCTGACTGTAGAAACAGCTTAGAGAGGGCTATAAAGCAGTATATAAGTCTAAATGCTATTGCTATTACTATAATGCATATATTCTGGGTTTCCAATAGCCTGATTTCCCCATAAAATATTTTGACCAATGGATCACTCTTACTTAAATATTCCTTTTTGCCATTTTGCTTGGTTTTGCAATAGGAGGCATATCATTTTCATGCTGCTTTCAGTAGATAGATTGAAATGCGACATTAGAGAGAAAGCTGGTACAAGACAAACTTACACACATGTGCATTGCACACATACTCCAGATCATTAAAAACACACACATTGCAAAAATCAAAGTATTGTAATTGTATTGTATTGTGTCCTTTCAAATGGGATGCGATGACTCAGCGGTTAAAGATGCTGAGCTTGTCAGCTGGAGAATTGACAACCCGGCATTCAGACCCAAGTGCTGTGCAATGAAGTGAGCTTCTGTTACTTGCCCCAGCTTCTGCCAACCTAGCAGTTTGAAAGCATGTGAAACAGTGGTGGGATTCAATTCAATTACATGTTATTATAATTGAATTCAAAACCATAATTATTTGTTTTTTCTGTATCTGCACTCACTTATCTTTTAGAGGGGGAGGGGAGGGAGAATAGCATTATTTAAATTAAGTTAAGATGGGGCTGCAGCCATGAGCAGCATTGACAGCTAATGACTGAAAATGTAAATTGAGGGTTTAAAATTATATTTTGGCCTCCTGCAACTACAGAAATTAACTGAGCAATAGGAAGCTGGAGATTGTTCAAGGACTAGCCACCATCTGGACAAGACCACCATAACAAACAAGCAGTTTGGGACAAATGAAAATTTCCGTCTTCATTTGAAAGACCAGAAGGAGATTGAATTTTCCCACTCGGTTGGAATGTTCTTCTCAACAAAGCCTTCCTTCTATACAAGATCATTATGTGCTACTTTTTTCAAAGTTTTTATTTAGGCTGAAATAGAAACGATAATCCAATGGACTATTTATCAGGGGGTCTCTTGGCCATAGAGATTAAAAGATTCCCAACTTGGACAGAAAAGCTTGGACATTTAGGCAAATAGTAGTAATCTGACTATCTTTCTCTGGAAAAACCTCCTAAGAAACATTTTTTGGATAGATATTGATAGAATATTGGTGTCTCCTTTGAATGAGGTTGAAGGTCTTCCACTACTATCATTGCAACAGATTATGTAATGCCAGGCAGATCATATTAAAATAAAATACTATGCTGGAACTTATTCGTATTGAAACATATTTTGCACAAAATTAAATATTCACATCTCCAATCTTTAAAACATCAGATAACATTTCCCTTCCATATCAGAATATGTTCCTATATACTGAACTTACAGCAGAATGAATTGATTACATAACAAAAGGACACATCTGTCCTTTTATGTTATCCTTTTATGACAGTTGCATGGGAATATTCAACTATAAACTACTCAGTCTCTCTCTTTCTCTTTTTTGAAGATTATATTAGACAGATTGAAAATAGCTTTAGGGTTTGTATCATGGATATCACTGTACCTCTGAATTTTTTATCCAGTAATTTTTCATGGGGTACATCTAAATATTTATTAAGTATTTGCCTACTTTATATAATTTAGTTAGACAATCCAACTATTCTTTAGATCTGAATTTTAATCAGCAATAAGGTTGTTTTTTCTTTTGCTTTAGCGAGGTGCTGTACTTTATAATGTGTGACAGGTGTGTATTTTATAATGTGTTTCATATTTTACAAATTTACTGTGTTTGGAATATTAGCATTTTTAACATTATTTTTCCCCAAACATCACTTTTGAAAGTTGCTTTAGATTTCTTTTAAATTAAGAAGAACACTTAACTGTTCTAAGGAAAGGAAGGGAAAAGGTTGAGCTGCGTTGTGGCCCAACATAAGAGCAAAGCTAGATAGGTTAATTCTTCAGGCTCTGACTCCGCATCCTTCAAATATTTTTGAATTATAGCTCTCATTATGTCAGAACACCTACTATTTGCTGGAGTTGTACTCCTAAAGATCTAGCTTGTCCTTCTGAGAAAAGATAGGTTAGAGACATTAAAAAGCCTTTACATTTGCCTTCATGACAGTATATACCATATTTTTCCATGTATAAGACAATACTTTTTCTTAAAAATATTTACCTAAAAATGGAGGGGCATCTTATACATGGGGCTGGAGGCGAGAGGAGAACTGTGGTTGCGAGACTGCCAATGCCTTATCTCTGCAAACTAGTCTCACAAGTGAAAGTTCCGATTGCAGGGACAAATTAATAGGTTTCCTCCAATCATGAGCCTTATGTAACTGACATCAGCTGATGCTGCAGAGAGTTGTGTCCACATGCAACATGGACAGTTCTGAGTGTTCTGAGCCCATAAAAATATCAGAAGACAAAATAATAAATACCAGTACTGGTAAGCAAATGTCTTACTCTGCAAAATTAATGTCCACTATTTAATGTTTAAAATATTGTTTTCTGAATTTTGAATAAAAAAAGTGGGAGATGTCTTATACATGGGGGTGTCTTATAGAGAAAGCCATCAGGCTAACATGAAATACTTTCCTGAGGTAAATAATGTTGCTTCCTAAGTATGAATCTGTTTTGTTCGGAAAACACACGAGGTAGACTGGGTTCCAACAACAAATACTTTATTCTTCAACTAGTTAGTAAATAGGAACACTTGGCTGAAGCTGAGGCCAGCCTTTTATACAGGCTGGCTTGCCTGCTTGCAGCCAATGGCAGTTGTTTAGATTTGCCGCCTTTTAGCAGCTCTTTGGATTGGTTCCTAGTGAACCAATCCAATGTTCATTTTATTGACCAATCAGGTTTGTAGATTTGGAGTCACCCACTTTACATATAGAACACCCCTCCCCCCTTAGTTCAGTCCTACGTGGTGACGTAGTCTCGCAGGTAGGCGGGGCTTTTCCGGACTCGACTTGACTTGCGCGGTTCATTCTTAGTGCAGACTTCGACCGGTTCGGATGGGGCTGCTGTGTCGTCCGTCCTTCTCCCTGGAACCATCTGGAAGGGTGAGTCAGCCATTTTACCGCCGCCTGAGTTTCTTAGG
>BLBF01000019.1:36375160-36417122 GCA_015471245.1 Laticauda colubrina
AGGAAGGAAGGAAGGAAGGAAGGAAGGAAGGAAGGAAGGAAGGAAGGAAGGAAGGAAGGAAGGAAGGAAGGAAGGAAGGAAGGAAGGAAAAGGAAGGAAAAATCTCCTTGATGTTTATCCTGAAATGGGCTAGTTTGGTGAAGAGGTGCATATCCTGTAGTGCTTATATTAACTTATCAAATATCAAATATCATAGTAACTTATCAAAAGCCTTGGAAGCTACTGATTTCTAACACTTGATGTTATGATGAAAAAAATTACATTAATTTTAGCATATTAGATGTAATTAAGTTATTCTTGCCATTATTTTTTAGCATAGTTATATCTGCTTCTTTGACCTTCTCCTAAGTGCCTTTTCAAGAGTAGCTCTAAGAACAAGTAAATAACAACTATAGTCCTTGGTGTCCCCAAAGTTGTATTCTTATGGATTATGTTTCATTTAGAGTTGAGCAAAAATGTGTTTCTGTTCATTTTATATTTACGTAATCTTCCCATCCAAATATTTGAAAATGTAGCATGAAAATAATTCCTGGAAGAGATTGTCACATAAATATCAATTGATGTTGGTAATGTCATTTAGAATTAAAAGCTGACCTGGATTTTACCTAAGCCCCATCATTTGGAGGGGGAAATGACTGATTTCAGGGTGATTTGGAGTATAATTATAACATTTCAGGCATAAGCAATGACCATCACAGAATGTACTTTTAAAAATGGTTATAAGCAAAAAAAAAAAAAAAAAAAAGCATGGCTTGGAAACATACATTTCAGAATCAACTTATAAAATTCTAGTTTGATATATAGGATATTGGGTCTTATCTAAGGGCTTCATTCATATCCTCTACATCTTCTAAGAAAACCTATTGCCCAATATTGGGTCTTCCCTTACATGTCAATATATATCATCTATAAAAATTACTTTTTTTGTGGTGGGGGAAGGGGTAGAAGAAAGAAAGAAAAAATCAGTTTGGCGTCCATCTGAGTTCCAATTGCAGATCTTTATAGCAACTTTTACATCACTTATGCAGTAGATAGGGAATATTGCTTGGTTATGGCTCTTTATTGATGGCCTTTGATGCTTATGCCTAACAAACAACTTTATTTCAACCTAGCATAAACAGAATCCATGTTACGATCATCATTTTAGCACTGAGTAAAAGGTTTTATTCTAAAAAGAAAATACTTCAGTGCATCAGTACTGCTGTTAGCTTTTGCTTCAACTGGCTGAGGTCCTCTTCTATTAATTAAACCAGTTCAGCTTAAAATATGACATTGATGCAATATGTTGTTTCTATTCCTGGAAATACAATTCCTAAGAGTTAATAAATAATCTAAGAGGACAAATCTTTTAAAGTCAACTCAAGGAGATGAAGTCATCTGCTTCCATTATGAGCACAAGGAATTGGGCTTCCTTCTGCATGAAAGCTAAACCCACAGAAATCAGCAGGGCTTTCTGTTATTTTTTTGGAGATCTCGTATGTTAGCATGTTCCTGGCATGTTCAAAATTATTCTTAATAAAGTATAAAGAAGATAAATGTTCAGACTTTGGGATCCGGTTCAACAAAAGAGCTTTTGCTAAACTTCAATACCAGCCAAGGAACACGTTATTTTAATTCTCCATAATAAGAAATGCCATAATTGGTAATCATAAAAAGTAAAGGTGGTGTTCTGTATGTAAAGTGGATGACTCCAAATCTACCATTCTGATTGGCTAAGGAAAAGACAAGTGGATTGGTTCACTAGGAACCAATCCAAAGAGATACCAAAAAGGCGGCAAATCTAAATAGCTGCCATTGGCTGCAAGCAGGCAAGCCAGCCTGTATAAAAGGGCTGGCTCCGGCTTCAGCCGGCGTTCCGTTACTATATGTTAACAATAAAAGTGTTTGTTGTTGGAACCCGGTCTACCTCGTGTGTTTTCCAAACAAAACACTGGCGACGAAGGTGGGATCGTCCTGAACGGAACAAAACCTGCACGTGGTGATAAAAGCCCAGACTGCAACTAAGATGTCTGGAAACAACGCACCGCCCGCACCCTTCAATCCCAACGAAGAGGATTGGGATTCCTATGCTGATCGCTTCCAAATGTACTTGGAGAGCAACGAAATGGAAGGCATTTCCGAACAACGAAAGAGAGCCGTGTTCCTGACACACTGCGGAACAACCGTCTTTAAAATGGCTAAAGCCCTCGCCAATCCTCGGGACGTTAAACAATTAACGTGGACAGAATTACAGAGACTCCTGAAAGCACACTACGCCCCGATGGTGTCTAATCTAATAAAGCGACATGAATTCTACCGAAGAGACCAGAGAGAGGGAGAAACCGTTGCCGATTTCGTCGCTGCACTCAGACAAATTGGGGGTGAGTGTGAATTCTCAAACATAGACGAGGCAATGAGAGATCGCGTGGTGTTGGGCCTGAGAGACTCAACCGCACAGAGCAAAATGCTCAACAAGCCCAACATCACCGTTACCGAAGCCATTGCGGAAGCCACCGCCGCGGAAGCTACGAAAAAATCCGCAGTAACATTCAAGAAAATGAACACGCACGGCGATGAAACATCAACCAAAGAGAAAAAGCATCCTGCCACAACGACCCATTATGAAGAGTCGGGCGAAACAAACGAATCAAGCGAGGAGGACGACGAGGTCCACCGTTTGCTCACAAACAAGAAAGAGCGCGAAAGGAGAAAGTGGCGGGAATGCGCTGGCTGCGGAGGAAACCACCCATGAGCCGAATGCAGATTCCTCGATGCCATCTGCCGACATTGCAGAAAGAGAGGGCACATCGAGAAGGTCTGCAGAAAAAAAAAATCTTACAGCCCGACGAGACGCAGAAATTCCCCAACACGAGCCGAGCCAAGTCGAGCCGAAAGAAAATGGCAACAAGAAAAGCAAGCCAATACACACCAAACTGTCATTATCCAAAGCTCCCAGACGGAAAGTGGAAGAAAAATTAAAATCGTCGTAGAAATCGAGGGAAAACACTGCAAAATGGAAGTGGACTCGGGGTCCTTCCTCTCCATGGTATCATGGGACACAATTCAACAGTTAGTCCCAGGTATCAAGACCAAAGACTTGATGAAGCAGCACCTAACCCTCAAAGACTATCAGGGAAACCAAATCCCTGTGATGGGCAAAGGACATTTTCAAGTTGCCTACAAAAACCACATCAAAGTGCTTCCACTGACCATAGTCAACCAAGACAGACCAAGCCTCCTGGGCATCGAGTGGTTCGCACCATTGGGCATCGGGATGACTGGGGTCGATCGAGTGACCACAGCCGGCTGGGAAGACGACCTCGTCAGAGAATTCCACGACGTGTTTGACGGATCACTGGGCAAGTACCGGGGAAACCCTATTTCTTTCAATTTAAACCCCCAAATAGCCCCACGAAGAATAAAAGCCAGGCTAGTTCCTTTTGCACTAAAGGCAAAAATAGAGGAACAGCTGGAAAAATTAGTAGCCCAAGGGGTGTTAGAACCTGTGGACCATGCCAAGTGGGAAACGCCTATCGTCACACCCATTAAACCAGACGGGTCCATCAGAATCTGTGGTGACTATAAGGCTACCCTGAACCACGCATTACAACCAAGCGCATACCCGGTGCCCGTAGTCCAGCATTTGCTCCATTCCCTGGGAAATGGCAAAGTTTTCGCCAAACTCGATTTGGCACAAGCCTATCAGCAACTCCCAGTAGACCCAGAAACAGCAGAAGCGCAGACTATTGTCACCCATAAAGGCGCATTCAAATGCCACCGACTCCAATTTGGAGTAAGCGTAGCCCCTGGCGTCTTCCAGAGTCTAATGGAACGCCTTCTAAATGGCATACAAGGAGTCGTTCCCTATTTCGACGACGTCCTAATCTCGGCCAGAGATGAACCACAATTAAGGAACAGACTAAAAAAGGTTCTGACTAAGTTTAGAGAAGCTGGCCTCAAGGTTAAAAGAGAGAAGTGCTGTCTAGTTAAAAACAACGTCGAATTCCTGGGCTACTCAATAGACGGAGAAGGCATCCACCCCACTGATAAAAAGATTAAGGCGATAAATGACGCGCCTGAACCTAAAAATAAAACGGAACTCCAGGCATTTTTAGGATTAATCAATTTCTATAATGTATTCCTGCCAAACAAAGCCACTATAGCAGAACCGCTACACCGCCTGCTAGACAAAAAGGCTACTTGGACTTGGGGTTACAAGGAAAAAAAAGCCTTCCAAAACATTAAAAGACTGCTAACATCAACAAACGTTCTCATCCAATTTAGCGACACTCTGCCATTAACAGTGACCTGCGACGCCTCACCATATGGAGTAGGTGCCGTCCTGAGCCACCAACTACCGGATGGCAGAGAAGCACCCGTCGCATATTATTCTAGGACTCTATCAAAAACTGAGCGGAATTATAGCCAATTGGACAGGGAAGCTCTAGCAATTGTCGCTGGAGTAAAACGTTTCCACGAATATGTATATGGGAGGACTTTTCGAATTATAACGGATCACAAGCCGTTAATGGGGATTTTGGCGGGAAACAAGCCAACACCTAACATACTTTCACCCAGAATGACGAGATGGTCAGAGTTCCTGGCGGCTTATTCCTACACTCTGACACACCGACCAGGGAAACAAATTTCCCATGCGGACGCTTTGAGCAGAGCGCCTTTGCCAACAACCGACGCAGACCCGGCACCAACGATGACAGCGCTGCAAATCGAGACATGCCCCGATCTACCCATTTCAGCGTATGATGTCGCAAGAGCCACCGCGAAAGACTCATTGACTGCCCACGTTCTTAGCTGGGTAGGTAAAGGCTGGCCGGACAATCTAAAAACTGAAAACTCCAAACCTTTCCGGGCCAGACAGACTGAACTTTCCATCCAAAAGGGGTGTTTGTTGTGGGGTGATCGGGTGGTAATCCCTGCTAAACTGCAGCCCAGAGTTCTTAGGCTTTTACATGAAGGGCACCCGGGAATGGTGAAGATGAAAAGCCTCGCCAGGAGTTACGTGTGGTGGCCGGGTATTGATAAGGACATAGAGTATTGGGTAAGCTCATGCCACAAATGCCAAACAATTAGACCATCCCCACCAAAAGCACCCGTTAAGGACTGGGAAACCCCTCGAGGACCGTGGTCAAGAATACACATTGACTTCGCGGGGCCTACCAAGGGGCATACTTTTCTGATTGTCGTTGATGCCTATTCCAATTGGCTTGAAGTAAAAATCATGCCATCAACGACAACAGAAGCCGTAATTAAGCAACTAGACAGCCTGTTTGCCACCCATGGCATACCTGACATCCTCGTTTCAGATAATGGACCACAGCTAACCAGTATACCATTTGAGCAATACCTAGCCTCCCTAGGTATAAGACATGCACTAACCGCGCCGGCTCACCCGGCTGCGAACGGCAGGGCAGAGAGAATGGTCCGGTTTACAAAAGAGGGGTTAGAACGAATGGATGCTGGAGATACACAACAAAAAGTAAACCGGCTGCTCACACTGCAGCACATAACACCTAGTACTATCACAAATAAATCACCAGCAGAACTGCTTATGGGGCGAAAATTAAGATCTCACCTGGATAGGTTACACCCAAATTTCACCCCAGAGAACCCCCCTGACTCCTCAACACGGTTCAGACAATTTGAGACAGATGATTTAGTTTACGCTAAAAATTTCTCCGGGGACCCGGTATGGCTACCCGGGCAAATTACCCAACTTACAGGCCCCAAATCCTACCGGGTAAGATTAGACGATGGGAGGGAATGGAAGCGGCATATAGACCAGCTTCGATCTCGAATTGTGGAAAGAACCGCGGACTTAAAAACATTCACAAAGGAACACGGCGAAATGCAAACCGAGGTGGGGGGGGAAAGGCGAGAAACGAATAAAGAACTTTTTAAAAATAAAACTAACATTCAAAACGACCAAAAAGAGCCACCAAAAGACTCACCGTTTGAAGAGACCCACGAAGAGAGATCTTCGGAAGGGGCCAGCCAAGCCAGCTCGACCTGCCCCGAGGAAACGGGAGGGAGCGGCAGAACCGCCGGCCTAAGAAACTTAGGCGGCGGTAAAATGGCCGACTCACCCTTCCAGACGGTTCCAGAGAGGAGGACGGACGACACAGCAGCCCCATCCGAACCGGTCGAAGTCCTCACTGGAAATGAACCGCGCAGGTCAGGTCGAGCCCGGAAAAGCCCCACCTACCTGCGAGACTACGTCACTACGTAGGACTAAACTAAGGAGGGAGGGGTGTTCTGTATGTAAAGTGGATGACTCCAAATCTACCATTCTGATTGGCTAAGGAAAAGACAAGTGGATTGGTTCACTAGGAACCAATCCAAAGAGATACCAAAAAGGCGGCAAATCTAAATAGCTGCCATTGGCTGCAAGCAGGCAAGCCAGCCTGTATAAAAGGGCTGGCTCCGGCTTCAGCCGGCGTTCCGTTACTATATGTTAACAATAAAAGTGTTTGTTGTTGGAACCCGGTCTACCTCGTGTGTTTTCCAAACAAAACAGGTGGGATGTCCAGCAGAAAGTAGACAATAAAACAAAAGGAAAGAGAAATGTATACCACAGCAATTGAAATCATCCTCTAAATAAAATTTTAACTCTGATGACAATAGCAGAGGATGGGTAATCTATTCAAACTCAGAGTACCTCTGTGTTTCTAGCCTGGTACATGAACCATTAAACTAAACTACAGAACAAACTCTGAAGTTGACCATCAGTTGCTTCCAGCACTTTTCCACTGAACTGTGCCTCGGTCAATACTCAATACTGGTTGGAAAATTGCTTCAGGATCAGATTTAGGTTTAGGTTTTGCTTCTGCAGATAGGCCATAGCTATGACCCATAGCAGAAGCTGGGATTGGTAGTGCTATTGAATGTTTTGATTATGCCTTGGTGGAGAGATTGAATTTTTGCTATAGTATTTGGAGGCAAAAATTTCAATTTCACATTAGTAGGATGATTCACTTGGGGATGGCTGGGACAGTTGTCCACTACAAGAAGAATGGACCCTTTCTTATTCATTTCTCGGTGAATACCTTTTATCTACTCCCCATATAGGCACCATTCATCCATGCAGATATTGGATTTTGAGGTGTCTGGAAGATCTTTGGGCTGCAGGTTCTTGAATGAGCATGGCTTTGCTGATTTACCAATCACCAAAGGTTTTAGCTTCTCTCCATTTAAGCTAGCACATAGAAGAACTGTGAAACATACTTTATAAAGTTTTCCATTCTAACATTTCTCATGCCTCATTATGAGGGTCCTTTCAGGTATCACCTTGACAAAGAGTGCACACTTGTCAGTGTTAAATAAGTTATCATTTTATTGCAGAATCAAAGTCAAAATTCATTGGTACCATTTCTGCATTTCACTTTTCTTGCCCTTGGTGCAGACTGGAATCAATTGGTCAAGTCATAAAGAGTAAATTAATACTGTGTCAAAGTCTGGGTGATTAAAAAAAACCTATCAAGGTGATCAATATAGAGAGGTTGGCTTTCTATTGTGTATAAATAGGGTATGTCCGGTCTATTGAAATTAGGTCAACATAGGGAGGTGGTCAATGTAGGGAAGTGGTTTTACTATGATTCGTTGTGAGCTCCTCTTAAGACCAAAGTAGAACCTTCTCTGCCATGGCTTCAGTTCTATTAAATGTTCTTCATACTGAGTGGTGGGCACTGTCCTTTCTTTCTAAAAGTAAACTAAAACTAAACTAGAGCACATAGCTTTGAGTAATTTTTTTACTCCTTAGTTTCTTGTTTTAACTCTTAACTCTCATGACTTTGTCTTGTTATTGATAACGTACCAGAGAATTCAGAAGCTGTTGATGCTTCTCTGAGTGGACATAAAAACTAAGGAGGGAAGGGATAATCATAACATTCATCATATCTGAATAAACCTCTGAAACTTTTTGGGAAATCACTAAAGATGTACTTGAATATTGGCTTAACAAAGGACATATGTATAATTTCCAGATAGAGATAGAAATAAAAAAGCTAACAAATTGTTCAGTATATCTTCTTCTCACTGATATAATTAATCAGGGCTCAAAGACAAAGGATAGAACAGAAAAGGAACATTGCATTTGCTATATTTATTTCAATACTAAGACATTTAAAGATTTATGAATTGTCCTCCAGCTTTGAGTCTATCATACAGTGCTTGATGGGGATAATGATGCTCAAACAGAAATGTGGGATGAAAACATTAAAATAAAAACATTACATGGATAGAAAGGATCATGTACTACTTGTTTAGATTGGGTGGTTGGGGGAGGAATGTTCCATAGCTAGAATCAGCTTGGGATTCTATAATAATGTCTTTCTCAACTGCAAAAATTTTGACAATCACTACAGGTGGCAAAGACATATAGAAAGCTTTAACTATGTTATCATCTTGTGGCCCTTCAGATTTTTGCATTTCAAATTAAGCACTCCAGTTTAACCATTATTAAAATAACTAAGATTCAAGCAAAGATATAGTGGAATTTAGAAAAGAACTACATCATTCAATCTCAAAGTGCTATTTTTTTCAACAGTTTTGCATATAAAATATATAAAATCCAATCCGATTTGTATTACTATTTTATCTTGTGAACTAAGATACAGACCAAAACAGGTTCTGTGAAAATCAGAAGTCCAAAAATCTGGATGGATTGATCCAACTAAACATTTCCATAATTTCTATTCCTACAGAATATACCCCTACCCCTGAACAATTCTGTTTGCCAAGGGCACAGTTTGATCTGTAATTAATTACTCCTGTGCCAGGACTCTCGAGAGTGTTTTGGGAAACTCTGATCCCTGCTGTGTTAACCAGCATGGCATAAATACTCTAATTGCAAAGAACACAATGAAGAGAAATGATCCCAGAAGTGACAAATGAAGAATTTTGTCCTTCATTAGGTATTTGTGGGCCCAAAGCACAAGTACACATTTATGACTAAAGGCGGCGCACAGTTAAGTTGTATGATTTGGACTGTTGCACTTCTAGGACTAAGCATGGGAATATAAAAGCAGATCCCGAGAACAATGAGAAAGGATTTAAGGAACATGGTAAGCAACTGCTGGGGAAAAATAGCAGATGATTGTAAAGTATTTATGGATTTATGGAACATGGTAAGCAACTGCTGGGGAAAAAGAGCAGATGATTGTAAAGTAATGATGACATAAATGGACAGAAAGAAAAAGTCTTATAAGTAAAGGTCACTTCTGATATAATCTTTTATTTGTGTATTTTAAAAAATCTTTGTTACCGAAGATTTCTTCTTTTTACATTTTTGTAATAGAAGAGTCAGATTGCATACATATATGAAATTCCAAAGTGTTCAGCTTTTCATTCACTACACAAATTAGAACTTTCCAACCTCTTAATCAATTGAATGTTTTAAATACTGGTAAATGATTCCATTCATATTAATGATCCATCTAAATACAAATCTCAGTTTTACACCAACTTCCCAGAGTGGGAATGAGTAGTAGTATGAAATGGCATTAAAAAATTACATCATATTTGGAATCATGGGAAGTATCTGGGAAGGCTTTTAGGAGAAACAAATTATGATTTAGGAAAACAAGTAACAAATGACCCATCAGATAGTATACTGGTGGTGTGTAATCTAATGGGATGCATTACATTTCATATAGAACTGGAAGGAGCAGAAAGGGAAAAGAAAGGATTTTGCTTTTGGAAGCAGAACTAAAAATAGCTGGATTTTTTTATTTAAAAAATAAAATAATAAGGGTTTTTGTTGTTCTTGTAATACTAAAGGATTGGGAAATACAGCTTTATCATTTGTCATATACTTCATATATCACATACATTTTTCATATAAAAGGTTTATATTTTCAGATAACCAGAAAGTATGCAAGAAACATAATCTAACACAATATATTGTTGAAGCCAGTTTTGTATTTACTGATCTCACAAGCTGCTGCTGAACAAAATATTATCTTTCAGTGTCCTTTCAAGAGATGTTATTTAGCCAAGTGAAAAATGACAGTCCTGCCAACAACTGTGTGTTAAAATGTCAACAAGGAAATGATAAGTTTCTAAAGCAAGGCAATAGAAGAGTTAGCAGAACATTTCAAATGATATCAGAACCTTGCATTCAAAACTTAAAACTTTCTGACTTTAATGAATAGTTTTTTAGTCCATTAACTTCACAGAGTTAATCTAGTTTGTATGAACAATGCGGATTGAAGACTAATGATCTCAAACTGTAGGAAGAAAATGATAAAAATGCATTGCCCATTAGCCATAAAAGCTGACTGGATGACTTTGGGTCAATCACTGTTTATTTACCAAATTTATTGCCCACCCCATCTAACAAATTTGGGTGACTTACCTCAAATAAAATAACACATCAATGAAATCACATCAACTGAAATAAAAATAATTTAATGAAGATAAACTTGGTTTCATCGAGCAGGTTATTCACAGAATTAGGGCTGCACTTGAAAATGCCTTGTCTAGATTGTCAGCTATCAAGCTACTTAACAAGATGGAAACCCAATGTTGTTTTTTTTCCCTATCAGTTACAACACAAAGGCTGGGCATATTCAGTTTGGAGAAGACAACATTCTGAATAGTCTACAAAATTTAAAATAATTATCACTGTTAATTAGTGTTAAGCTAAAGAAAAATGCATTTCTAAGTATGCCATTCAAAAAGTAGATAGCATTGGACAATAATATTTGTCAGTGACTTCTCAGTGACAAATGCAGGGAAGGCAAATGGAAATAGCAACTTAGACTTTATACTGCTTTACAGTGCTTTTCAGCCCTCTCTAAGTAGTTTACAAAGTCAGCATATTGCCCCCAACAATCTGGGGTTTTTTACCCATCTCAGAAGGATGGATGGCTGAGTCAACCTTGAACCTGGTGGAATTTGAACTGCCAAATTGCAGGCAGTTGGCTGCAACAGAAGTAGCTTGCAGTATTTCACTCTTGGAATTAAAATAAAATCTTACTGGCTTCAGTGCAATGCTTAAAATTACGATGCGTTTTTTACTGGGACAACAACCAGCCATATGTAAATGTCATAATAATGAAAATGTAGCCGCTAATCTCCAAATATTTTCATTTGTAGCCATGGAATAGAGATTAAAATGTTGGATTAGGCTTGGGGATAACCAGGCTCAAGTTCATATTCAGCCACAAAAATTCACCAGGTGATTTTGGTCCAGTTACTCTTTTTTAGATCAGCCTATTTCACAGGGTTCTTAGAAGAAAAACTGGGGAGGGAAGTGCTATACAGAGTTCCTTTTGCTCCTGAAAAAAGTAAGGTATAAATCTAACAAATAAAAATGTTGTCGATGATGTTAAATGTATGTTGTTGAGTCATTCAATTTTAATAGTAATAACATTAATAGTAATACAACTGAAATGAGCAATTCCCCAATTCTAAATGTGATACTTGCAGATCCAGTATAATGAATATTTAATGAAAAGTAAATAGTCTTATATGGTTTATCTTTATGTACATATTGAGTAAAATCTAGACAGCCATAGATTTCCTGTTTCTATTAGACCATTGTTTCTCAAGCTGGCAACTTTAAGATATGTAAATCTCAACTCCTAGAATTTCCCAACCATATTTATTTTTGTAAAAGATAAGCTCTAAATATTAGTTTTAGCTGCCTCAAAATTTATATTTTGGCTAAATCTTCATTGCTGTTATCATCACCATGGTAACAACAACAAAATACTTTTTGCTACATAATGGAGACTAATTTATAAATGAGAAAGAAGTTCTCTCTCTTTTCAAAAAGACACTTATGACTCTCTCTAGAGAGTCCTGTATGGCAGACTGCTTTTAAAATTAGCCACTTCAATTATCCCTGATAATTAAAATTAAACTGGACCTAATTTCAATGAAGTGTTTTGATAGCCATCTATTCATTCATCTTCAAAATTCTGGGATACATAAATGTTACATTAGAAATCAATAGAAATCTTCAAGGTGATAGAGAAACACAAGCTTAGTTTTCATCCAGTATGGTGCCTTCTATTTGTCTGCCTATTATCTATCTCCATCTATTCACCCACACACACACCCATCCATCTGCATGTTGCTCTATTGATGATTTACAGATGGAGGAACAATATACAGCTGCTGTCTAGAAGTGAGGGAAACTGAGGTTTGCTATATCTGGTGAGTCACAGATTGGGAAGGCTAAAATGTTCCATATTCTTTATTCATTTCCCCCTCTCTCTAAATGAAATACAAGCCTCAAATCCTGTAGTGTTTTGCAGATGGTCTCCAACTTCCCATAATAAAAAGTGGCTGGTGATTATTGTGTTTGAGAAATCACAGATGTATACTTCGCCTTGGAGCAATATTCAGGGGAAATTCATAGAAACAAGCTATTTCTTTATTTAGAAATAAATTCAGTTTTGTGTAGAGTTAGATAACTGACAAGTGGTCGTCCATCTGCCATCAAGCAATCAAACTGTGAATCCATTCATTTGATATGTCTGCAACATAATTGACTGGCTGTTGTTGCTTTTCTTTTCTTTTTTAACTTGATTTCATGTTTACATTATTGGCATTCCAAATGCAACTTCCATACTAACCCAATTATATCTGGGAGGCAACTTCTTTTTTTCAGGTGGACAGGCACCAATGACTTGAAGAACATTGCAACATCACTGCATTTGGTGCAGAATGTTTTCATACATAGTTATTCCTCTTCTAAGTCTTAGTAGGTTCAAGTTCAGTAAAGTTCAAAGTTCTAATGGCAGATTAGTCTCTGTAATTTAATAGCTATATGTGTTATATGTGATCAACATGACAACAACTGAGAAAGTTATTATCTCCATTTAAATATATATGATCAAATATATGTGATCAACACGACAACAACTGAGAAAGTTATTATCTCCATTAAAATGAGATTATATATCAAGGCTATTGTTATTTATATTCATTGTAGCTATCCACTCTAAAAAACTTTTGGTAGTCTAACAACAAAACATACATACAACTAAAAAGTTAAAAACATAACTACAAACATAACACCCAAAAAACAGTGTGATGGGAAGGCACACTTCCTTGGTCCTGTAACCTTTAATTTACAGAATCCAAAGCATGCCCATTCTTCCAGAAGATATCTTGTAGACCTAAATGATTGGAGATAACCATGCCTACTGGTTGGCATTACCAATGATGACCAGCATCTTGAATTGCACTGACAACCAATGCAGATCACACCAGAAGTGCCCATTATCGCTTGCATTGTTGCATTTTGAACCAGCTGTGGCTTCCATAAGGTTTTCAAGGGGAGCCTGATGCAGAATGTATTGCAAGAGTTGCAAGATAATCAGGGGGAATAACTGTCTGAAAAGCCTGAAAGTTACCCAACCTCTTCAGTCTGAGTACTGCATTTAGATTTTGTATGGCAAACCAGGGTAAGGATAAAGAGAATGGATGGACTCAAGACAAAAATCAACATTGATTTAATGTACAGTAGCAAAAGTTAAATAAAATATAATTAATATAATTACACCCCATGCATGTTTATCTCCCTTCTGTCTTATTAAAAATAACCTTTAATGACATTATTCACCAGATTCTGATGACTACAGTGGCCCTGGGGCTTCAGAATATGCATTTCTACTTTATGTTTGTCAATATAGTAAGATTGGGTTGAATGACAGTGTATTGATGTTGTTGCTTTATCCATACAGGATTCCATTTATTTAATATAATTTTAAGAAAGGTTATATTAACATATGCAAAAACTGAACAGTTGATGGACATCTAAATAGCCTTTGGTTATATGGCGAAAGAGAGACAGTTTTAACATGAAATGAACATGAGAATCACAATAGAGAAACATGCGTACAAATACAAAAAGTAAATTCTTAAAGATAATTGGACATATTGAATATAAGACTTGATTTCATTTCACATTTATATCACTGAAAAGGATTTTGTCAAAGCAGTATTTAGCAATTGAGCACTTTTTCTTTCAGTTTAACTGAGAGCACAAGCTGGCTGATTCATGCCTTGTTCATTTTTCCATTCAATCCATTTTCTCTGAAAAGAAGACATAAGCACAACAGCCACTATAATTTTATTGGATCCAATACACTGCCAGTGAAACAAATATATATACACCCAAGCCACAGCACTTTTATTAAAACAAATAGAATTTAATTCAAAGCAGCATTCAATAGCAGTTTTTTGATGCAATGAAATTAAACTCGTGCAATATTTCTGCTCAGTGTTTTCTCAATTGGGTTCATTTGACTCATGTAATATATATTTATTACAGATAACACATTTTATTAAAAATAAATTTACTGAAACCAAATTTATCCTCAATCTTCAACAAGGAAGTCATAAAATTAGATCCCGAACATTGATAGGATTTTTGTAATTGATAGAAATTAAATATACGTCAAAATTATAATCTGAGAACTAATTTCAAATAACATATTCTTTAAAATTTCATACTGGAATTTATGTACTCCATGATATTCATAGATATATTCTAATATTTGATAAAGATCTTCATATTTTGTGGAATCATTCCAAATACAATCAAAATAAACAGCAGAAATTGTTCTCTAGTATCTGCCTAATGTTCTTCAACAGCATAAATAAAAGACTATATTTTAAAAGCAAAAGAACAGCCAGAAATAAAAAGCAGAAGGAATTGATTGCAATGTAATACTTGAGTAATTTTGAAAGATTTGAGCATTTTAAAAAATATGCTTATGTTGATACCTGTTAGTCTACCATTGACCAAATATCAAATAATATATAATAATATATAATAATAATAATAAAAAAAAGTATTTTCCCTTTTGAATGGGACTTCTAAGCTGCCTTCTTCAGGCTTGTCAAGAAGCAGATGACAAGAGGCATAAGTTGTTGAAAAAACTCATGAGACCTAAGTCTAAGTTCATGAAAATTGAGCATTCAAGGGTTGTTTTGAGAGGCTGTCCCTTGTGAAACAGACCAAGTGCTTCCTTACAGTTTTCTAACTTTCCATTATCAAGGCTGCCTTTACAGAGAGATTAGCTGCTACAGCGGCAACCAAGATTCTCCTCTTCTGTCACCATGACATGAGGGGGATGAAGTTCATTGCTGAGTGATTTTAATTAATACTGATGTTGATTAAACTGCAAAAGAAACTAGTGCTATGGTGGCATAGGCTATTCAGCCTTCATTATAAAACATTGTACAAAAGAGTTGCAACAGGGAATTTTTTAATCTAGTTGAATCTAAGTATAATCTTAAAAGGGTGGATCGAAATAGATCTGGATACACAAGAACAATTCTGTCTATTTTTTTTTATAAATCAAAAAAGGTTTATATGATCATGTATTTAAGAATGCCTATTGGATTCTTAATGTGAAGAAAATGTTTATCCCATGAAAGATTCTGTATAAGAAAACATTTTGGACAGTGTTCCATTCTGGCTTCACTAAAAACTAAAATTAAAGCAAATACATATCTTTTGTGGGATCAAATTTTTTAATAATATTGTATAATTTCTGCAGATTGACACCATTTCTTGAAAATAAAATTCATTCAAATCAATAGCAATGATTGCCCATCAATTTATCAGAAGTCAGAACAATGGAAAGTCAGTCTAATTAAAATTATGTCTCTCAAAAGTGAAAACTTGGGCTAAGAGAGATGGAAAATATGGGAAGCATCAGATGGCTTTCAATTAAAAAAAAATCTATGTAGAAATAAAAAACATATTCACAGCTTATATCAACAGGAAATATGATTATGGTGTCTTAATTTATCATTTTAATGGTAGCACTGAACAAACAATTTGCAATAAGGGATGCAGAATTGCAGTCCTACATTGGAAAGGGGCAAAAAATTGGAAAGTCTAAGTTAAAATAATCTTAGGAAGTATAGTAGCTGGAAAATATATTTTCTAAGACTATCTGCCATAAAAGTATTTTGTTCTTCATAATCTGAGCCAAAAGAAAATTAAGCAAATGTACAATGTCACTTTTTTAAAAAACCAAAATTCAAAATCTAGAGACCATGCCTGAATTTAAATAAAATTCATATGGAAGAACTATTTTCAAAAGGATATTTGAACTGTACATGTTGAATGTTGTAAAGAGGGTGGAGCTGGCACCGCGACAGTACGACGCGTGATCTTGATCCTCCAAGATCGCTGTTGATATCTCTGCTGCTGGATGGTCCCACTGGACCTAAACCCTCCCATAGAGATGGTGATTGATAAAGGCACGTCCTGCTGATCCCAAGGACATTGCAAAGTCCCTGGTTGATCCAGGAAAAGTCCTTTTTTCCGGAGGCGGAGAGGCAGCCTTTCATGCTGCTGAAGCTGGGACAGCTCCAGAATGGAAGAGATCAGAAGAAAGTGTGTCAGTTTGTGAGACGAACTTTTACTTATTGTTTTTTGGGGAGAACATCCTAAAAGACTTAAAGTGAAATTAAAAGTGAAGAGAAAAGAGCACAAGCAGTAAGATTAAGCGAGTTAAACTGAAGGTTTTTTTCCCCCCGTTTTTATTGGAACTTGGAATTTGGCAAAGCTTCTCAATTTTAAACTGGACTGGTCTTTTTTAATATTTTTTTTTAAGAATTCTCTTGAAAGTCTGCTTTGATGAAGACTCTTCTTTCTGACTTGAGATTTATTTTTTATTTTTTATTTTTTTAAAAAAAGATTTTACTTTTTTTTTCTGTTCCTGGCTTTGGATACATGAGGGGAAGTGAAAGTGAAGGAAAATAAGTAGCACTACGAGCTAGAGGCTTGGATATATTGTTTTCTTTCTCTTTTACTTGTTTGTGTGTTATACTCAAGGGCTCTGAGCTTTACACTGAAAAAGATAGTGGGATGAGCATGGCAGATTGTTCATACAGGTGCTCATCTGTGAAACTATAGATAGCTGGAGTCTGGAATTGAAAGAAAGAAGACTGAAGTGACTTTGAAAATATTGGAACTGGAGTCTGAGTTGATTTATCAAAGAGCTTTGGATATTTAGTGGCAGTGGCTTGCTTTTTATTAGAATTGTTTGTTATTTCTTACTTTCTTTTTTTATTTCCCCTCTAGTTGGATTTTTATGTTTGGATTTTAGCCTCCTAAACCCAGGAACTAGAATATTAATTTTTCTTTTGTTTTCTTTTTTTTCTTCAAAAAAATTCTTTTTAGCCTTTTTTCCACATTCTCCTTTGTTTTGTATATTACTGCAACCAATAGGATTAAGGTATACAAGTGCCTGAAGATTCTTCTCCTCTTTTATTTTTTGGAGTGCCAGCTGTTTGCTTTCGCTCTCTTTTTTCCCCTTTTGTATTTCTCTTTCTTTCTTTACAGCTAAGTATTACAAGATGAATATAAAGACAACAGCCTCAGCTTCTTCAATACCAGTAGCTTCCTCTTCATCATCTGGAGGAAAAGATCAATACAGACAATGCTACAACTGGAGAAAGAGAAGGAAGTGACATTGCAGATGATTATGCAAGGAATTAAGAAGATTGAAAAGAGAACAGAGAATATTGAGCAAAGAACTGAAAAGACAGTTGAGAAAGTAGAGAATATTCAACAGATGATGATGAAATATGAAGATAGATTTAAGAAAATTGAAAAAGATATGCAAAGAGATAAGAACATTGGAGATATTGATACTTGATTGAGTGAAAAGAGCATTAGGATGGGAGATCGATAGATCAGAATTTTACTTGAGATTTCAAAATGTAGAAGAAGAAAAAGGTGAAAACCTTGCTGAAATAATGACAGAAATACTGGCAGAAGCATTAGAGATAACCAAAAAGAAGATAATGGATGGGATAGATGAAAATTTCCATGTCTATACAAGATATGCAATGAGAAATAAGTTACCAAGAGAAGTTCGCATCAGATTTACTAAGAAAATTATTAAAACACAGGTACTGCAAGTGGCAAGAGAGAAAACATTAAAGTACAAAGACAAAGAAATTGTGATGCTGAAACAGGTACCAAGAAGAGTAAGAGAGATGAGAAGAGAATATTTATTTTTCACTAAAGAGTTACTTAAAAGAGGAATAATTTACAGATGGCTGATACCAGAAGGCCTCTTGTTCACCTGGCAGCAACAAAGACACAGAATTGACACAGTCGAAAAAGCTGAGCTATTCTACTTAGAATATCTTAGACTAAAGGAGGAAGGCACAAGTAAAGAAGAGTCGTTAATTGAATTTCAAGAGGAGTGTATAGTAGTAATTGAAAAAGAAAAAGAAGAAGGTGCAGCAAGTGAGGTACCTGGAGAGCAATGAAAATTAAGATCTACTAGAGCAATAAAATTCTCTTACAAAGCTTAATATGGATGAAAGAAAATTGATTACGATTAACATAAATGGACTTAATTTAGCTACTAAAAGAAGAAAAGTAGTTCATAAATTAGAGAAATTAAATTTTGATATAATTTGCCTACAAGAAGTACATAATAAAAAACAACACAAATATATATTGAAACAAAAAAAAAATTAGGGAAATTATTCACATCATCGACACGATGTAAAAAAAGAGGTATGATCTTATATATTAGAGGTACAATTTCAGCAGAACTAATTTATACAGATGATGATGGAAGGATTTTTATGGTGGAAATAATGGACAATAATATAAAAACACTTTTAATTGCAATTTATGCTCCAAATGACAACCAAGAAGAATTTACAGGAAATTAGATATGAAAATAATTGAAATGGACTACACTAATATTTGTATGATGGGAGATTTCAGTGGAATAATTAATGATTAATTGGATTATAAAACACAGAAATCAACAAAGAAAACTAGAAAGATACAAAATCTTTCTTTCGAGTAATAGAAGAAGCAAACTTAAAAGATGCATGAAGAGAGAGAAATGTGGACAATAAGCAATATACTTTTGACTCAAGCAGACATGCATCATGGTCTACAATAGACATGATACGGATGTCAACAGAATTACTTGCTAATACAAGAGAAATTGAAATAGAAACAAGCACTTGGACAGACCACAACCCAATGACAGTCATTTGGAAAGGACAAAAGAGGAGATCTAGATGGACCTTAAATAATACGGTATTAAAGGAAAAAGACTTCAAACAGAAAATAGAGAAATAATTAGTTTTCTTTTTTAAAGAAAAAAAAAGAGGATACATCTTTACAGAATCTCTGGGACATGATGAAGGCCTACACAAGAGGCTTGATAATAGACGGATATACAAGGAAAAGAAACATAAAACAGAAAAAGACTTTCAAAATATTGGAATATGACTATAAGAGACTGGAAAAAGAATTACAGAAGTTCATGCAAAAAAACACATTAAAATTAAAATGGACATAACTAAACATAAAATGGGACTAATGGAAAAAGAGGAATTAGCACAAAAATTAAAAATGTTAAACAGAATTACTTTAAAGATGCAAATAAACCAGACAGATGGTTAGCCTATAAATTGAGAAAGGAAAGAGAATCAAGAAGGATTAGCCAACTAATAAATGAAGGACATGTTTGCTATGGAAATGAGGAAAAGAAAAAAAATATACAAGATTACTATGGATAATCTGTATTATCAAGAGAACATTCAAGAATAAAAAGTTAAGCAATATTTACAGAAAGTGAAACTACCCCAGATACCCAAAGATATTGAAACCATGTTTGAAGGGAACATAACGATGATGGAATTAACAGAAGCCTTAAAAAAACAGAATGTTGGAAAAGCACCAGACCTAGATAAATTGCCAGCACAATTTTATCTGACTTTCCAGAAAATATTGAATCTTCAACTATTAGAGGTTATGAATGAAGTTATGTCAAAGAAGAGTATACCCAAAACATGGTCAGAAGCATATCTTACACTTACACCGAAGGAAGATTCATACCACAGCAAGTTAAAAATTATAGACCTATATCCCTATTAAATTCAGATTATAAAATTTTTACTTCAATCTTGGCAGAGTGACTGAAAGATACCTAAATAATTTTATTCATGCTGATCAAAATGGATTTCTGCCAAAGAGACAGATTAAAGATAATATGAGAATAATTTTAGATACACTGGAATACTATGAGGCACATACTGAAAAGCAAATGGCCTTGATGTTTTAGATGCACAAAAAGCCTTTGACAATGTTAGCTGGAGATTCATGTTATTGCAATTGATACAATTGAAACGATTGATTCATCATTGAAACAATATATCATAAACAAACTGCATAGGTTATGGTAAATGGAGAATTTACAGAATCCATAGATATTAGAAAAGGGACTGGACAAGGTTGTCCACAGTCGCCTCTGCTGTTTGTGTTAACATTGGAAGTGTTGAATAGGAATATTAGAGAAGAAAAAGAAATAAAAAAAATGAAAATCAAAAAGGAAGAGTATAAATTGCAAGCCTTTGCAGATGACCTGGTATTTATATTCAAGGATCCATTGAAAACAGCACCTAACTGAACAGAAAAGATAGAAGAATATGGAAAGGTAGCCGGTTTGAAAATAAATAAAGATAAAACAAAGATATTAACAAAGAATATGTTAGCAAGACGAAAGAAAGAGTTGGAAGAAGTTTCAGAAATACAGGTCACAAATAAGGTTAAGTATTTAAAGTTATACATTACATCAAGATGTACACATTGAAGGAGGATAACTCAAACAGCAGATTACCACAGATTTGACAAAATGGGAAAACTTACAACCAGCATTGATTGGGAGAATATCTACAGTTAAGATGAATGTATTGCCTAGAATTTTATATCTATTCCAGACAATTCTAATCCGATTAGGGAAAGAATTTTTCAAAGACTTAAATAGAATTGTGCTGAAATATATTTGGCAGGGTAAGAAAGTGAGAATAAAACTTAAACTGTTACAAGATGTAAAGCCCATGTCACATTGCACCAACGGATGGAAAGAGGATGTAAAACGGAGAGAAACACTTGCCATCCGTTGGTTAACACAATGCATCCGTTCTCTACTCACTGCGTCTGTTTTTCTTCCTCTCTATCCATCCAGCATCCGTCGACTGAGGTTCCATCTGCTCAAAAAGTTTTGAGCTGCTCAAAACTTTTTGAGTGGAAAATGTATCCAACGAGTCCGTTCTGCATCCACTACGCATACAGGGAACATCCGTTCTGCATCCGTCATCATCCGTTACGCATCCGTAACATCTGCTAGGTATCCGCTGCACATCCGCGCAACTCAAATCCACTCCAGCGGAAAGCGGACACAGGGAGGAAGTGAAATGGACGCGGAACGGACGCGCAGCGTTAGTAGCACGGACGGAGAAAGGATGAAAGCGGATGCAGCTCGCAAAGAAAGCATTTAAAACGGAAAAAACGTTTGCAGAGGGGACCTATCTCGGATATTAAGGATGTCTGCAGGATGCCTAGAGAATGCAAAAGGACACCTAGTGGAAAACCTATATTGCCTATAAAAAGGGGGAGCAACTCACCTGGATCTCACTTTCAGTCCAGCAGCCCTGCTGTGCAGACCTCTGCAGCCTTCAACTGGCTCTTGCTCTTCCACAGCATCCAGTCATGTGCACCATGGATCGTAACACAGTCCTTTTGTTAGCCACCATCGTTCTGCAACAGTGCGAAGCCATCTACAGGCTCTTTCAACTGTTCTAAGGGAAGAAAAGGAGGCGGCCAAGAAGCATCTGGGTCCAAAGATGGATCGGGAGAAGAGCAGAGTATGGATTGTACAACAAGCTGATGGTGGAGCTGAGGAACGAAGACCCTCGTGCATTCCAGAACTTCATGAGGATGCCACCAGCCATGTTTGACGAAGTTGTGGAGCGGCTGACACCCAGGTTGACCAAGCAGAGCACCAACTTCCGGCCCAGCCTGGACCCTGGGCTCAAGGTGGCACTGACTCTGCGCCACCTGGCCTCAGGGACCACCTACAGGAGCATGCAGTACGGCTGGAGGGTGCCACACAACACCATCAGCATTGTGGTCAGAGAAGTGGTGCAGGCCATCATCGAAGAATACCTGGAGGAGCTTCTACAGTGCCCCTCCACTGAAGAAGGATGGAAGAAAGTTGCAGAGCAGTGGTATAGAAGTGGAACTTCCCCCACACCATTGGAGCCATAGATGAGAAGCACGTGGCCTGCAAAGCTCCAGCCAAGTCGGGGTCCACTTATTTCAACTACAAAGGCTTCTTCAGCATCATCCTCTTCGCCATGGTAGATGCTGACTACAAGTTCATGTACATCGATGCTTCAGGCAACGGCTCAGCTTCAGATGCCCAGGTATACAACGCCAGTGACCTCAAGGAGGGGCTGGAACGCAACCTCATCATGGGCTTCCCAGATCCAGACCCCCTGCCCAATGACACACAAGATGTGCCCTACTTCATCGTGGGGGATGATGACTTCTCCCTCACAACCTACCTCATGAAGCCCTACACTTCCAGATGCCTCACCCGTGAAGAGAGGATCTTCAACTACAGGCTGTCCAGGGCAAGGCGGGTGGTGGAGAATGCCTTTGGCATCCTGGCCAACAGGTTCCAGGTACTTCTCACCACCATGCAGCATCGCCCACAGACCGTGAGGAGGTTCGTGGAAGCTTGCTGCAACCTGCACAATCTCATGCGCACCCGCTACCCAGTCTTGCAGAACAGGCTCGTGGACCTCCAACAAGGCAATGGGGACATGGAGCCTGGGGAATGGAGGCAAGGGCGAAACCTGATCGACACTGAGGATCGACACTAAGGCCCCAACAGAGCGTCACGTGAAGGGAAGAAGCAGCGCAACCTCCTGAAACACTGGTGCAACTCTCCAGCTGGAGCAGTGGAGTGGCAAGACAGTATGATAGATGATTAATGGATGCTTCCTTCAGCCTGTCTCATCACACTGATGAGATTGGGCCATGTATGTTGGGTGGGCCTTCAATGAACAGGGCATTTAATAAAAAGTTGTGTTGATGTTCAAATGTGTGGATCAATGCTTACATTGTTATTGATAATGAAGGGCCAAAAGTGTGGCACCTGGGAGGGTGGACCATACAGTCCCACTATGCTTGCACTGGAGGTTTATCTATCCCACAGCTATTACCCATCCCAAAGGTATCCCTGCCCATCCCACAGGTATCCCTGCCCATCCCACTGCTATCTTAACCTATCCCAAAGGTATCCCTGCCCATCCCACTGCTATCTTAACCCATCCCACAAGCATGTGAAGGCTTAAACCATTTCTAAAAGTTTCCACCAAGACTTTATTTACTAAAATAAATGAAGCAAGTGTGTGAAGCAAAAATAAACTTTATTAATAACAAGCTGTAAAAGAAAAATGACCCAAGTCAAGTGTCCAAATAAAGTCAACAGGTAGCCACCCAGTCTCTGGCACCCCTCTTGGTCACTCGGAGGTGTGCCCAGTCTCAGGGGTGAAGGGTCCAGGTGCTGTGGAGGGGGCTGCTGCTGGAGTGCTGGTCTGAAGCACCACTGGGGTGCCTGGCCCCGAGAGGACAACAGGGGACGGTGTGTTGAGGAAGTCCTCAGACAGCTGGCTCAACCCCGTGATGTTGAGAACCCTTCCTCCATGTCATGGGGTGTCAGCCCCAGTACCGATGACAGATGTACTGAGGCCGGGCTTGGCTGTGGGGTAGAGGAAAGAGCAGTGTAGTGGGGCTGTCTGGTCTGCAGCTGGGTGAGGACTGGCGTCGGTGGCATCTGTGGCATAAGTGGCATTGGTGGCGTGGGTGGCATCAGTGGAGTGGGTGGCATCGGTGGCATCAGTGGAACCGGTGGCAATGGTGGCGTCCGATGAACCTGTGCCTGGACTGGGAAGGGCTGCTGCCTGTGCTGCTGGACCTCCTGGTAGCCGTAGCCTTGGTAGGTGCGGGCCTGTGGAAAGCCTTGGAATGGGAGTGACATCACCTGGGGTGGAGGAGCAGACCTGGACTGGGTGGGAGCAGGTTCATCTCGGTCTGGAGGGTTGTGAAGCAAATCGGTGATCCTGTCCTTCACCACCTGGTACTGGGGTTCCGCCATGTCCATGAGGGTCTGGTTCACATAGATGAGGAAGGGCTTGCGGTTGGAGGATGAGGAGTCGGTGTGTAGTACCACAGGTACTACAGCTCTTGGGGGGGGTTCTCCGTCGTGGCATGCTCCACAGATACCTGCCTGGAGACAGGAGCTGACTCTCTGCCGGAAGAGGACTGGCTCTCAGCAGGCTGTCTGAGAGAGAGGGTTGTGAGAGGGGCTGCTCCTCGGTGGCGGATCTCACCCTCCAGGAAGCTGCACTTGGCCATGACGTAGTTCTCTCTGTCCGTCAGCTTGACCGCGGCCTGGCCAGATTTCTTGAGGTGCAGCTTCCCGTACCAGGTGTGCATGTGCTTCCACCAGCCGAGGAGCACCTCCAAAGTGTAGCCCAGGCTCTCCGCCTTCTCTCTCCAAGCAGCCTGCTTCCTTTTGGTGTCCCTATAGAGCCTGTGTCCCTTCCGCCATAGATACTCATTCTCTCTCAGCCATTCCAGCACCTCATCCTCATGTTCCTCTTCGATGTTGTATTACCTCCTCTCCCGTTCTCACGTATGCCTCTTCCTCCCTTTGGCAGGACCACATGGGCCCTCATCAGAGGGGCTTCCAGGTTGTAGGGGCTGCTCCTCCACACCAGCAGCAGCAGCAGCAGCAAAAGCAGGACCAGCAGCAGCAGCACCACCACCACCAGCAGGACCAGCAAGACCAGGATCAGCACCTGCAGAGTAAGCACCAGCAGCGCCAGCAGGACCAGCAGGACCAGCAGGACCAGCAGGACCAGCAGGACCAGGAGCACCAGCAGGACCAGGAGCACCAGCAGGACCAGGAGCACCAGCAGGACTAGGAGCACCAGCAGGACCAGGAGCACCAGCAGGATCAGCAGGACGAGGAGCAGCGCCAGCAGAGTAAGCACCAGCAGAAGCACCGCCAGAAGCAGCTTCAGCAGAGTAAGCACCAGCAGAAGCACCACCGCCAGAAGCAGCATCAGCAGAGTAAGCATGAGCATAAGCACCACCGCCAGAAGCATCATCATCAGCTCCTCCAGCAGCAGAAGCAGCAGAAGCCCCAGCCCCAGAAGAGCGAGCCCATGCTGCAGAAGCCCCAGCAGAAGCAGAGTGAGGGCCAGGGGGTGGGAGGGTGGCCCTGTCCCTCTTGCCAGGGCTGGCAGCAGATGGCTGAGGCTTTCTCTTCTTCCCCATGGTTGTGGGGTTGCTGGCAGGCAGGCAGGCTGGCAGGCAGGCTGGTAGGCAGGCAGGCAGGCTGGCAGGCAGGATGGAGATGTATCTGGAAGCAGGTGTTTCCTCTGAATGGTGACCTGCTTGGGAGCTGCCTCCCTTTATATCTGTGGGGCTGACACAATGCATCCTCCCTGCATGCACAGTGAACGCTAGGCATCCGCTAGGCATCCGCTAGGCATCCGCTAGGCATCCGCTAGGCTTCTGCTAGGCATCCGCTAGGCTTCCACTCTGCATCCGCTTCATCCACTCGGCTTCCGCTCTGCATCCGCTTCATCCGCTCAGCGTCTGCTCTGCATCCGCTCTTTCCATTCCATGTCTGCTTTGCTGCGGTCCCCCAGAAGCCTTGCAGATGTGCCATCTGCTCCCATCTGCTTCCATCCGCTAGGCTTCCGGGGAGCATCCACTTTCCATCCGCCCTACGGCCTCCCCCTGTCCGTTCCTTTCCGTGTTGTCCGCTCTGGTTATGCATATTCGGGGCACTTTTGAGAGCGGATACCAATGGATGGAACATTTTTCTCGTCCGATGTGTCCTTTTTACAAACGTTTTGCATCCGTCGGCCAGTGTGACAGGGCCTTAAGAAGAAGAGGAGGGTTTTCCTTGCCCAATTGGGAATTATATTACCATGTGACAAATCTGATTTGGGTAAAGGAATGGATAACAGTAAAGAAAGAGGACTATTGACTTTAGAAGGGCATGACTTGCTGCTGGAATGGCATGCTTTCCCCTGGTATAAGGGAGCTAAAACACAGGGATATTTTAGAAGACTCTACATTTGTGAGGCACTGTTTTTAAATTGGGAGAAGATAAAAGACAATTCTACTTAAAAATTCCATTATGGATATCTACCATTGAAGCTTTTTCTTATCCAATAATACATAAAAAGAAACAAACAATTAGATATGGTGAGATATTGAATGAAAAGGATGAACTTAAATCTGTGCAAGTGTTGGAAGAACAAGGGGTAAAAATAAATTGGTTTTCATATTTGCAAATACAACCTAGATATGATAAAGATTATAAAATAGCAGGTATCTTTGATAAGTTGACTAATTTAAATAAAATTCTGATGAGTACTGATGAAAAGGTAATTAAATAATTTTATGGACATTTATTACAATTTAAATTGGAGGAAGAACATTTTAAAGAAACGATGATTGATTGTGGGGAAAATTTTGGATATGGGATTGATTTAGAGAAATGGCAAAAATTGTGGTCTCAAAATTATAAAATGACAATGTCAACTGGATATAAAGAAAATTTGTATAAGATGTTTTACAGGTGGCATCTACCACTGATGAGAATTGTGAGAATATTTTAGAACAAATTGGATAAATGTTGGAAATGTCATCAGATACCTGGTTCATATTACCATATGTGGTGGACATGCTCGGATGCAAAAAGATATTGGACTAAAATCCACACATGGTTGGAAAAAATGACAAAACTACACATAGACTTTAAACCAGAGATTTTTTTATTGGGAATTATACCGGAAATATACATTAAAGAATGAAAATATTTGATTGTAAATGTTTTAACAGCGGCTAGAATTGTATTTGCTAAGAATTGGAAAAATGAAAAAACACCTATGCAGGAGGAAGTTATTAAGAAAACAATGAGTAAATTGACATTCAAAATTAGAGAACAAGAAGATAAACAATTTTATATGATATGGGATTTGTTTTATCATTGGTTGGACAAAAAGACATGGTAATGTAATAGACTAGGTAATTTTGTAATAGAAGTTTAATTGATTGATATAAAATATAATATAGACATATATAACCTTTGGATGAAAGTACAATATAAATTTCAAAATAAAATTTCGAATATTTCATATAAAATGATGGAATAAATAGTTTAGTCATGGATGATTAATAACTGATAAATATATAAACATATGTTAGTTTGACAATGTGAACATTTATATAAACTGTGAGTAATGACTATGAAAGGATAGTACAAAAGATTTGTAACCAACTGACATACTCTATGTATATAAAATGGAAGATGGTTTTGTGTTTTTATGTTTTGTTTGTATGTTTGTCTTAAAAAAATAAAAACTTTTTTTTTAAAAAAGAACATTCAACCCAAAGTATTTATTATTCATAAATAATTTGCCACATGTACAGATAAAAATAAATTATGACCCCTGTTGCATATCTAACAACTCCATTTTAGTTCTCTTTGTAACCCAATGGCAACATTTATAGAAGTCAGGTGGTGTGTGACAGAAGAATCAGCCCATGCTGATTAGATTGAATGAGTTTAATTATTTAATTTCCAATAAGTAAAAAAAATGATAGTTAAATCCACAAATAATGGAGAGCTTTGCACTGTTTCTCTGTTATTACTTTTAGGGTTAAGAAGTAGGTCACTTGGAATAGGAACATGCAAAGAAGATAAATGGCTAAAAGAGGAATGAATTTTCCATAACTTGATTAAAGGATAAGGTTGGCTCCTAGGAGAATGTTGCATTGCTTAATGGTTTTGTTGTTGTAGTTCTTAATGGGTCTAATGCTTGCTGCTTAAAAAAAAAAAGCTTGGAGTTAAAAGTTTGTTCCATGCTCACTATTAGGCAACCAACTATCTCAGTTTGTGGATTAAGATGTAGGATTTCCCTAACCTGCTGCATTTCAGAAGTTCCTGAGAACAAAAAGCTTCCCAACCTGGTACTAGCGCGATGCAGCAACTGCAGTTCCCAAAAATATCTGCCCACTTGGTTTTTAACAAGCTAATTAATTAATTGGTTAAATTAATTTCTAATCACTCATCTCCCTAAGTGACTGTGATTTGCAACAGCACAATAAAACAATACAAGCACTGGAATAAAAACACAGATTAAAAATTTTAAAACAAATCAGAAGTAAAAAAAACCAAAGCTAAAAATTCAGAAGGCCAAAAAACTTACTATTAATATTTCATGAAATCACCAGTTTGGTGATTTATATCAAGGATTATAAAAATATAAGAATACTGAGAACTTCTGCATTTTATTTTTTATATTTGTATTTATTTTATTTTGTTTGTCATCTTTTTGTTTTTTATTCTGTTCTTATCTTTCATTTAAAAATTTAAGTGTTTATGTGTGTGTGTGTGTGTGCAAGAAAAGGATTACTATTAGATACCATATATAAAATTGTGGTATTAAAGTTATATCTGTGTCTGTGAGGGTTGGTGTGTGCTGCTGCAATGTCCTCTGTGAATTAAGTTTTCTAATCAAGACACAAGATGCCACTTTTCTTTTTTAAATCACAGATTTTAACAAATTTGTGGTGTTTCTAACAAAAACAATTGAGAGAGGGAGAAGGAAGCAAAGCAGTTTTAAAGTTGCTGTTCAGCTCAGCATGGTTTATCTCCAGCTTGTAGCTCTTTCTCTGAATTCAATACTGCAGGAGCAATTTAATGCAAACCCAATTTATGACTTAATGCTCCAGGGACCACAGAGGGAGATTGTTACATTATTCTTTTCTAATCCTATTTGTGTTTTAATTTGCTAAGTCTGTAATGAGGTGCATGCCATGAATAGATTCAAGAGTTTTTCCTCTGAATCCACCTAGAATGTACTAGCATTTTAGTAATATTATCCCATAAGTAAAGTATACTTCCTTTTTCTTTCAGCACTAGAGTATGGGTATATTGGAACAGTGGGTCTTGGGGACTGAAATAGCATGTTATATTAGGCTTTGTTAAACAAGGTTAAATAATGTAATTTCTGTTCTAAATCATGTTGTTGTTACGGTAATATTCATTTTGGAACTTGAATGCTTTTAATGTTTCAAGTAATATCACTATGATAAACTGCGATAAAGCATGGTGCAGTAAGAGATCATAGCCAAATTAGCTAGCTGGCTACCCTAAGGAGCAACCCAGAAACAATTTGAAGCATAATAAGAAAACCATTGATCTTGTGAATTGATTTTCATTGATCATAAGTATTGGATCTTTGCAATTCAAATAAAAAGATTGATCTGAATTGCAATCCTTCAATCATTATGCAGACTAAAATGTAGTATTCATGTCACTCTTTTCCTAATATAATAGTAGTTTGTCATTGTTCTGATTGGAACTTGGTAGGTTCCAAGTTCCTCATTCTGATTGGCCGAAAAAGCTACTTATGGATTGGTTCACTAAGAACCAATCTGAGAAGCCACCAAATGGTGGAAAGAGTTAAACAAGTGCCATTGGCCACAAGCCGGCAGGCAAGCCACTATATAAAGGGGTGCCGCGGCTTGGGCTATGTTCCGTATCTTTTGCCTTGCAAGTTTAAATAAAATAGTTGTTGTTTGGAACCCGGTCTCATGCGCTTCTTTCCGGATGGAACACTGGTGACGAGGATGGGATCGTTGTAGAAGGTGAGACTTTCCATGAATTCCAAGATGTTTTCGATGGGACTCTAGGCAAGTATAAGGGGACCCCAATTTCATTTAGCCGAGACCCGAAAATAGCCCCCATCTGTTTAAAGGCCAGATGCGTCCCATTCGCGCTAAAACCAAAAATTGACGACCAGCTAAATAAGTTTATAGCTCAAGGGGTTTTAGAACCAATCGACCATGCCAGGTGGGAAACCCCTGTCGTTACACCGGTGAAGCCAGATGGGTCAGTGCATATCTGTGGGGACTATAAGGCAACTCTGAACCATGTGCTCCAACAAAGCGTATAACCAGTGCCAGTAGTGCAACATTTACTGCACTCGCTAGGGGGAGGAAAAATATTTGCAAAGCTCGACCTAGCACAGGCCTATCAACAGCTACCCATTGATCCCATTACAGCAGAGGCACAGACTATAGTAACATATAGAGAGGCATTCAAATGTAACCGCCTCCAATTCTGTGTCAGCGTTGCCCCAGGCGTGTTCCAAAGCCTCATGGAATGCCTGCTAAATGGAATCAAAGGTGTTGTCCCATACTTCAATGATGTACTGGTCTCAGCAAAAAGTGCCAACCAGCTAGACACCAGCTTAAGAGAAGTCTGAACAAGATTTAGGAAGTCAGGCCTCAAAGTGAAGAGGGAAAAATGTGAACTGGCCACTAACTGGATTGAATTTTTGGGCTATTTAATCGATGAACAAGGCATTCCCCTCACTGAAAAAACAGTGAAGGTTATCAAAGACGCTCCCAGAACCAAAAACAAAACCGATCTCCAGGCATTCCTAGGCCTCATAAATTTTTACAACGTGTTCCTGCCCCATATGGCAACAATAGCAGAACCCCTACATTGTCTGCTAGATAAAAAAAACATGGGGACATTGGACATGGGGCCACCGGGAACAGAAAGCTTTCCAAGGTATCAAGGACCTATTAACATCAAACACTATTCTCATCCAGTTTAGCAACATCCTGCCTCTGACGGTCACCTGTGATGCCTCGCCTTTTGGGGTCAGCGCCATTCTGAGTCACCAACTCCCAGACAGCAGAGAGGCACTGGTCACCTTTTACTCCAAGATGCTCTCCAAGTCGGAACGCAATTACAGCTAACTTGATCGGGAAGCCCTCACAATCATCGCCGGAGTCAAACGATTCCATGAGTACCTTTACGGTGGATCTTTTTCTATTGTAACCAATCACAAGCCTCTTCTTGGAATCCTAGCAGGCAACAAGCCAACCCCGAACATTCTGTCACCTAGGATCCTCGCCGCCTATTCCTACACGCTGCTCCACCGACCCGGCAAAGCCATTCCACATACCAACGCCCTGAGCCGTTCCCCATTGCCCGTCACAAAGGACGACCCTGCTCCAACCACCTCCACATTTCAGCTTGAGACCTGCCCAGAGCTACGGCTGACTGCAGCCGACATCGCGAGAGCCACAGCCAAAGACCCTTTGACAGCGCGCATATTGAACTGGGTAGGTAAAGCCTGGCCGGAGGAAAACAAAACTGAGACTTTTAAACCTTTCTGTGCCAGACATACTGAACTGTCTATTGAAAAGGGGTGCATTTTATGGGGTGACAGGGTGGTAATTCTGAGCAGCCTCCAAGAAGATGTCCTGGGCATGTTGCACGAGGGTCACACGGGCATAGTCAAAATGAAAGCCCTGGCCAGGAGTAATGTCTGGTGGCCAGGGCTGGAAAAAGACATTGAACGCTGGGTTGCAACATGCCATGACTGTCAAAAAGCGAGGCCTACCCCCTCACAGGCAACAATAAGAGATTGGGAAACTTCCCTTGGTCCATGGTCTAGAGTACATATTGACTTCACTGGGCCAACGAAGGGGAACACTTTTAAAATTGTGGTTGATGCATATTCGAACTGGTTGGAAGTCATCCTCATGGTTTCCACTACCACCAAGGCTGTTATGAAACAGCTCGACAAACTGTTTGCAACACATGGGCTACCTGATTTACTGGTTTCGGACAATGGGCCTCAGTTTACAGCCTTACAATTTGAACAATATCTGGCTGCCCAGGGTATCCGTCATGCCTTAACCGCGCTGGCCCATCTGGCTGCAAATGGCAGGGCCAAACGCATGGTTCGGTATACTAAAGAGGGCCTAGAGAGAATGGACAAGGGGGACGTGCAGGACAAACTAAACCGACTACTAACCTTGCAACATATTACCCCTAGCAGCACAACAAATAAAAGCCCAGCTAAACTTTTAATGGGTAGGAAACTACAGTTCTACCTGGACAGATTACACCCCACTTACACCTGGGACAACCCCCCCGACTCCTCCAGCAAATACTGTTCGTTCGAAATCGGCGACCTAGTCTATACCAAGAACCTTAACAGGGACCCTCTATGGCTTCCAGCCACCATCACACAAATCACAGGCCCCAAGTCCTATCAACTAATTTTGGACGATGGAAGGGAATGGAAGTGGCACATAGACCAGCTTCGTTCCCGTAACCTCGAACGAAAAACCGCCGCAGAACCAAAAATAATAAATTCCGACTATAAAACAACCAAGGGGGGGAAAAGTAGAAATAAATTAAAAAGGGAGAGACGAACCTCCCATAACAAGACAACAAACTCTGTAAAATGACAATCTAACCAAACAAAAAGAGCACTCACGGTTAGATGAACCCCAAGAAAGAAGTCCGGGAGCAGGAGAGCGAAGCGAGGCCTTCCTAGAAGGTGGCAGCCAGGCCAGCTCAACCAACCCAGTCAAACCAGGCGGGAGTGGCAGCGCCATCTTGACTGGCTCGAGAGACTCAGGTGGGATTGGCATGGCTGACTCACTCTTCCAGGAGGTTCCATGGAGAAGGCCAAGAGAAGCAGCGATCCCGACCAAACCGCTAGAAGACCAAAACAAGACTGAACTGCACAGGTCAACTAGGACTAGAAAAAGCCCCACCTACCTGCGCGATTAGGTCACCCATGTTGGACTGAACTAAAGGGGGAGTGGTGTTCTGTATGGAACTTGGTAGGTTCCAAGTTCCTCATTCTGATTGGCCAAAAAGGCCACTTACGGATTGGTTCACTAAGAACCAATCTGGGAAGTCGCCAAATGACAGGATGAGTTAAACAAGTGTCATTAGCCACAAGCTGGCAGGCAAGCCGCTATATAAAGGGTTGCTGCGGCTTGGGCTATGTTCCGTATCTTTTGCCTTGTGAGTTTAAATAAAATAGTTGTTGTTTGGAACCCGGTCTCATGCGCTTCTTTCTGGACGGAACAGTCAGATTCAGATATCTTGGATTAGACACTGAGCTAAATACTCTGCCATATAAAAAAGTTTCCTTTTTCTGATCATTTTAATTTAAATTTTAAAAAAAATTATATTTTAATTTTTTAAATATTGGTTAAACAAAAAAAATATATCTTTCAAACTATATAACACAAGGTATTAAAATAGGAAGAACTTGGTTTTTCTAGTTGTTATAAATACATCCAATAGCAACTATTTATTCCAAGATATCAGTAGTTCTTAGCTGACCACTATACAGCATTGCTATATATAGCAGCCAAAATATTATCTTAACAGATTTTAGTGTCAAGTTATACATTCTGTTAGAAGGAATAGCAAATGTTTAATCATAAATATTTTAATGGCTTCAGGGATTCATGGTATTCAATGACCGTGTTAAATGATAATAATCACATCTGGTTTATTACCACAGTAATTCAGCAGCTTCTCTTCAGTACTTATATTTTATTATATGCAGAGTGCTACTGTCATGGTCATTTATAGCTGCAATATTTTAAAGTGGACCATTTGTTTGTTTAAGGACAGTTTCACTATATACACAGACCTATACATTCTGAGTGATTTTTTTCTGAGCTTCCATTAGAAAATTTATCTGATACATTGCACCATTGCAATCAAAGTACTGTTACAAACTGCCAGTGTGATAAAGCAATGGTTGGCACAAAAAAGATCTGCTCTGAAGGCATTACTATGATCAGATTTGACCATTTAAGAAATTTATTATAAAATAAATAAATATTAAGTGATAACAGTCTAATCTGAGGCAATTCAAATTTTCTGCAGGTGGTCAATGCTCCAGAAACTGCTGCAGCCAACATTACTTCTTCACTGGCATCTGTGTGATTTTTTACACTCCCTTAGATTAAGAAATGTTTTCTATTACTCCCTATTTCTTGTTCTATATTCCCAAGGTTTTCTAGATACTCAATTACAGGACTTCTAGGGGGACAATATTGAATTAAATTATAAAAAGTTTTATTCAAGAAGACAGCTTCCTATTAGAACTCAGTGGAAGATCAAATGCTTTAAATATAAAAGTAGCAGCTTCAATCCATAGCAGTACTTATATATGTTGAAAACTATTTCTACTATCAATAGAAATTTTATATATGGAGTTTATTATAAACTTTTTCTGGAGTTCGTACTCTGGAATTCAAATCATAATTATTTATTGATTTTATGCAATTTGATGTTGCATAAACAATGTGAGCAGGCTACTCTCCTATGCTACAGAACATTTTGTGGTGACATTTTCCGTGATTAAGCACTACTGCAAGAATGGAAAGGAAAATGCCATGCAGTCGAAGTTAAGTCACTCAATTATTATTTATTTCCCAGAGTAACATTGTGGAATTGATGGAAAGTTTACTGTCTTGTTGAATCTAATATGTGGTTTGAAAATTTACATCTAGATTACTAATTTTGTAGATAACGTATAAAATCCAGAAATTATTTCTGTTTTAATATAGCTTGATTGTTCCAATCAAACTCATCAGCATTTTACCACTCGCTTTGTGTATTTGTCAAAAACATAAGAATCTAAAATGGAGGTGTATTGGTTCTCCTCAAGATCCATTTGCTTAATGAATTATAGCTCTGCTGCTATTGAATTTATTCAGCTATCACAAGAACATAGATATATTATACTCTCCAGACCAAAAAACCCTCTCAGTATAAAGTGAAGGATCTGTTTTTAAAATTTAAATAACTTTCCTTCCAGACCCAATAGATATTATACCCTCATCAGGGATAACAATGACATAGACACACATTCTTTTTCAATGGAAAATTAATATCATCTTTATATATTACAATGCAGAAGTAAGCAAGTTGTTGAGCAAGATATAATAGGGCATAGATTATCAATTAAGTAGCAATATTCAAAAAAAGTATGCTCTGCTTTTTTTGCCCCAGACTAAAACTGTCTCTGGATTTCACAATTAAACTTAGATGGAAAATGCCTGCAATTTTAGGACAACTGAAACCATCTTCGTTTCCATAATTTATGACTTTGAGATAAATTATATCAGATAGGAAACAAAAAAACAGAGGGTTTTTTTAAAAAATAAAACAATAACAATGTGCCATATTATTCAGCTAAAAGCAGCTCTGTTGACACCAGCAGAAATGTAGCTTGGAAACCGCATGCTCTCATGTTCTCAGCTTTGGGCAGAACTCTTTGGACAGCAGCATGAGATTGGAAGAAAATGTCTTTAGAATCAGGAATGGTAATTTCCAACTATAGGAATCCAAGGAGTACTTGAGAAATCCGTCATTTCCTTTCTGTAGCTACTGCAACATCTTCAGAGGCTTTCATATATTGCCAAAAATCTTTTGGGAAACATGTCTTATATATGTGATGCTTCTCTGTACACTTTTTAAAACATTGATTTACCAACAGCAGATTACCATAGATAGTCCATTAAAAAATGGCCTATTGCTGTTCAAAATCAGTGCATCAAGTGAGAATGCATAATAATTTCCCCATCAAAAAATGATGAGCAAAGCAACTTATGTTCATATCATGCATTCATAATGTAGATAATAATAATTTATAAAAGTTTACATATTAATTTTTAGTTTAGCCATAACAGGGACACAATCAATTGAACCAAAAAAAGAAATTTTCCCAGTCTAATACACACATACACACATATACACAGACATCATAATGCTACACTGAGAATTGCGACAGGTCAGTAATAAACTTACTTGGGAGAAAAGAGAGAGGAAGAGAAAGATAACGAAGAAGGGAGGGAGACAGAGAGAAAGAGACAGAGACAGAGAAAGAGATGGGGTGGAATTCAGACATCACCTGGGTTAAGGAGATTGAGGCCAGATCAGGGGTGGGATTCAAATTTTTTAACAACTGGTTCTGTAGGCATGGCTAAGTTGGTAGGCATGGCTTGGTGGTCATGTTTTTGGCTAGGCGTGGTCAACTCAATATCACTCACATCGAGGCATGCATCTCCTCGTCTGGCCTCTCATGACTGTGGGGATACTGCAACAGTGTAATTGTGAAAAATGGTCATAAGTCACTTTTTTCAGTGCCATTGTAACTTTGAATGGTACCCCAACGCAGTATTCTAGGACCAACTCTCTTCATACTCTACATAAATGACACCTGTGATCATATCAAGAGCAACTGCGTTCCCTTCGCTGATGATGTAAAGCTATTCAACACCACAGACAATACTGCTACCTTTTAAAAAGTCCTCGAATATATAACAGAATGGTGAAACAAATGGCAGCTTCAAATCTTAACAAATAAATGCTCTGTCTTACATATTGGCAAAAAAAAATATCAGAAAATAAAATACAGCTGAATAGTCAAGACCTTGTTGATGATCCAAACTCTGTCAAGGATCTTGATAGAGGATCATTAGATCATCTCTAATGATCTAAGTGCTAAAGCTCACTGTAACTACATAGCCAAAAAGGCATTAAGAGTTGTTAACCTAATCCTATGTAGCTTTTTCTCTTGTAATATTACACTAATAACTAAAGCATATAAAACATTTGCTAGACCAATAGTTGAATACAGCTCATCAATCTGAAACCCACATTACATATCTGATATTAACACAGTTGAGAAACTCCAGAAATATTTCACAAGAAGAGTTCTCCACTCCTCTACTCATTGCAGAATACCTTATGCTACCAGACTTGAAATTCTAGACCTAGAAAATCTAGAACTATGCCGTCGTCGGTCCGATCTAAGTACAGTATATAAAATCATATATTGTAATGTCCTACCTGTCAATGAATACTTCAGCTTCAACCATAACAATACAAGAGTAAACAATAGATACAAACTCAAGGTTAATCACACCAAACTTGATTGCAGGAAATACGACTTCAGCAACAGAGTGGTCAATGTCTGGAATACTCTACCTGACTCTGTGGTTTCTTCGCCAAACCCCAAAACCTTTAACCTTTAATAGTAGAAAGTAGACTTTCTACTATTTACCTCACCCTTTTCCTAAGAGGTCTGCAGAGGGCGTGCATAAGCGCATCAACGTGCCTACCATCCCTGTCCTATTGTTTCTTTTATTTTTCTTATATGTATCCATGTATTCATAACCATGTTTTTATTTATACCTGTTATCTTGTAAGCAATTGACAAACCAAATAAAATAAAATAAAGAAAATTCCACACAAGCAAAGTATCAGCAAAGGAGGGGAAAAAAACTCCAGAGAAGTTCCAGAGACAGGAAGTCTAGTCTTGCCAAGAATGTAATAAGGGTTAACGGAGAGGCAGTTTCTGTAAGCACCATCAAAATGTTTCCTTCCTGCCTTTCTTACAGGATTAGGCCAAAAAACAACCAGATTGCTTAGAATGTTAACAATCGGTTCTAGCGAATAGGTGAACTGGTAGAATCCCACCCCTGGGCCAGATGTTGTGGAACAGAAGCAATCTAACAATAAGTGAGCTACTGCAACAACCCATACATGGACAAGAGTATCTGTTATCAATAGAATGCTACTACAACCATAGAGAGAGAATATATGAAATATATGATAGAACTATGAATGTACAGAAGACCTAATTTCATACTAAATAAAAAAACAGTTAATTATCAATGCTTCAACACAGTGAAAGATGTGTGTATTTGTGCGTGTGTGTGTTCTAGTTTACTGCTTTATTGCTCAAGCCTATCTAGCAGACAAATTTTCTCTAATAGTTTGCATGTAAGTAGAATTAGATAAGATTCAATGGCATTGAAGAGAAACGTTGAACTTCATCCTCTTCTGGCTATACAAAGACTCTAAACTAATTCCTCGTTTGACCTCTCCCCTGTGTATATACATACACACAACATACCACTTTGCGATATTCACTTGCCGTCCAGCTGATTGAGAACAAATCTGGCAACTTTCAACTAGCCAATCTCCCCATTGATTGTACTTATGGGTAGCTGACAGAAATTGTAAGTTACACTCATATAAGTGTCTAATTTACTTCCCGTTTCCTCAGCCTCACTTAATTATTGCAATGGGGTCTACTGGGATTGCCATCACTAAGTTATAGCTAAAAGTGAATTATACTGTATTGCTTAATCATTTAGCAATGGAAATTCTGGTTCCAGTTATTATTGCTAAGTAAGTACTATCAGTACTGCAATCTGATCCCAACCTACCAAACCTGCCATTTTGGATAGAATGCTTGTTTTGAAAGCATGTGTACACTAAGCAAGCAATGAATTATCTTGGCATTTTTTAACGTACAACCATTATTAAGGCAAAAATGTAAACTCAAGGTTTTTCTAAGAATATGATTTCCAGACCTTGAAAAGTACCAGCTTTTGTAATCAATGGACTAGGAAATGTGGAGAAAATTACTAACAGTGTGGCCCCTGGAACATTGCCTCTGGGCTGTCAGAACCATTTATAATTTAAATATGTTGGGAAGTTGCTACATTGAATGAACCATTGCATACCAAAATTGATGTAGAAACTTTTAAAGTACAAATGTTTATTAAGGTGATCAATATTGCTCAACATTCATAGGCAATCCAACTGCAATTAATGGACAAAGCATTCAAACATGAACAAATCATAGATATGATAATAATCATATTATCAGATTCGGCAGCTTTCGAGTTTCATTATATTTTATAGAGGAAGCCAAGGACAGTTTTTGACAGCAACTCCTTGAACTATTCCATTTTTCATATGTGTTATATTTGGTTGGTTGTTTTGAGAGATATTGATCATATTATAGCTGGATATGTATTTGTTTTTAAGTTGTGCGCTTTGAGTCAATGTTGACTTCTGGTGATTACTTGGGTGAGTCCCAGCAATTTTCTTGGCAAAGTTTTCAGAACTGGTTTTAATTGTCTCCTTCCTAGGTTACCCAACTGAAACTAGAAGTTGTGGTCTCCTGGTTTATAGCCTGTTACCTTAGCCACTATACCAAACTGGAATTAATTAAAATTGTTTTAAAAAATTAGACAGTATTGTAAAATAGTATTCATTTAGTATTTATGACATTAATCTAGATATGAAGCTAAATTATTTATTTTAAAATATTAAAAACCCATCTATACCCCCACTCAAGTATAGGACAATCTACATAGAAATTCAATTCAATACAATGGCTTGAATTCTACATTGATCATGATTTGAGAAATCAATGGCATGCAAGTTATTAATAACGCACCTCAATCTTCTTGATTTCAAAGTGTTTACTACATTTTATTAATAAAACTTAAATTCAATCGCAATTAAGACAAAGGATTCCAACCATTCTGCTTATCACAAAAGTGATCTGTTATGAAAAGCAAGATAAATGCATACTTCTTTGATCTGTTCTGAGCCATTTAGAACAATGGGATTCATTCAAAAGAAAATATAGAAATAAAACTGAAGAGTAAATGCATTTGAACTTCCAATGATGCAAGCCACTGAGAAATTTGCTCCTAAGGCAAGGTCACATGCTGCCAAATTCTACAGGTAGACATTCATACTACTTGTTTGCCCCGTTTTCCAATAGTATAGAAAATATTAAATCTCAATTCATGTATTCTAAGATCCTTCATGGCCATTAAGGAAAATTTGATCAGAAGTGAAGATGCTCTTAAAGTGACTCATTTATGAAGTCCACATAATCAAATATATAGTACAAAAGAAATAGTTGAGAGAGAAGCCCAATGGGACTACCTATTGAAGCAAGAAATGCAGTGTGGTGATACATGACCGAGGTTTTAACTCACCCCCTCCTTATTATTAAACCTTATTATTCTAGGTTTACTTTTTTCTTCTGCAGCATTGCCATGTCAGCCAGGTCAAACTGATTCACTCAGAGCTTATGCAAGCATAGCCTTGGGCATCTTCCAGCGTGAAAATGACCCACCATAGTTCCAAGAATTGTTGAATTACTTCTAGTTCTTTTTTGACATGAATCAATGCTTTAATGGAACCTGAAGGAGGATCTTCAAACTCATTTTGATTAGGGCAAGAAAGGGCTTGAATTCAAGATCAGCGAGGTGAGAAGGCAAGGACTTTAGTTCCCAACTCACCATTCTGAGCATAGTTTTTTATCATTAGATGGAAAAAAAATTTTTTTGAGGAAAAAAATGACAAGTCTCTATGATCACATTTCACTGGGGTTAGAGAGATGGAAAAGAGTATTGAGTCAATTTATTGTGACATGATAACTTCTGAACCCTAAAAATAAATGCTCTGCTTTATACTCTTTGGTAGATATAGAAAATAAACTTTACTGTCTGTAGTCTTAGTAATTCAAGGAATAAAACAAAACAAAACTTTTACATCTGGAAAAATAAAGTCAGTCACACAAACTGAAAAGGTTTTAAAATAAATATATTTTTTTAAAAAATACACTCCTTTAAATATATAGGATTGGATGAAAAGGAAATGAACTTATGGCCTGATTGTGAATTTTTGTGAAGCTCCTAGAATACAGAAACACATTCAAACATGGCCTTTCAAGTTTATTTGGAGGCTGAGGCAAGAATGTTATCTGAAAAATGTGGTTGAGTTTATGTATTGTGATGAATTATATATATTCTAAGCCACTCTGAGTTGTATGGTTACAATAGCATCTAAACATTCATAATAAATAACAACAATAAATAAATTATTCTTTGAAAAAGAGACTTCTTTCTGAAGTTATGACAGCCACAGAATGAGGGCTTCATAGCTTGTAAAATACATCTGGCCATCATAAATGGTTGCTGTGTCTACCTTTCATATCACATGTTTGTATTTTTTGGTAGTTCAGCACATGACCATGAATTTTTGGTAGTTCAGCACATGACCACATTCACTATGTTTTTGGCACTTACCAGCATATTTTTCTGCTTTCCAGCAAAAATGACATTCAAATGAATGGGTTTTGCTTAACAACTGTGGCATTTTTAATGGCTACGATGAAAAAGGCCAGAAAATTACTTCTGGTCACATGGGTGTCTTGACTTACAACCATAATTCCAGGCTCAGTTACAATAAGTCAAGGACTACCTGTACATTCTTCTTGATAGTAAAATAACCAATATCAGATAAAAGAAGGTTAATCTTGCATCCATGATATAGAGCAAATTCATTACCCTTCAGAGGCTGGGTCTGTGATAGCCTGTATAGACAGCAAAGACAGTAGTAATTTTGATTTTTTTTTAATAGTTCCAATTTAAAAATGCAAGACTGCTAATGGGGAATAACAATCTCAGGATAGTAATTTCACAAAAACAATCAGAATTTTAAAATGCAAAGGGATACCATCTGCCTGTAGGAATAGAATACCAGCGGGAAAGGATAGGAAGCTAAATAAATAAATAAATAACATCCAGAATGAGCCCAGGACAGCAATTATCTGCCAGATCAGCAAACCAGCTAAGAATTAATAGCCTGCTATTCAAGGAGCTAGTTAAGTGTCCTAAATTTCTTATCTACATCTTATAAATCTGCAGTTTTAAAACAACTTTGGAGAGTGAAATAGAGTTGGAGGGTTGTAAGGAAACCGCCTGACAAGAATATCTATGGAGATTCTCAGTCATCCAGGTCATGATTGTCTCAAAGGTGCTTTTTCAAAGGATAACTGGACTCCCCTTACCCCCCTTTCTCATCTAAGAAACTTCTTAGTTCAGTCGGAACTGAAGAAGCTTCTTGAATGACAATCAAATGTCTTCCACGAGGGGAAAAAACTAAGTCCAGTTGCCCATTGAAAAAGTAATTTGCCTGGAAAGAAGATGAAACACTAAATAATAACATAGAAGATTCTAATTTAAATCAGCAATCCTGAACAAATCCATTTGATACAATAAGAAATGCATGGAGTAAAATTTAGAAATCTAGCTCTTTCAATTGGTAATTGAACTTCAATTGACTGAAAAGGACGAGACACATAGGAGTCAAACATACACATCAAAGCCTCTGAAAGACAAGAAGATGTTTATTCTAGCAAATATTATTACTGTCTGAAAGGGGTTTAAATTTTTGAATACAGTTCAAGGCAAAAATTGTCAAGAAAGCAAATCAGTTCTTCATACAGTACTTCTGTATGAAGTGCTTCTCAAACTTGACAACTAAGATATGTGAATTTTAAATCCCAGAATTTTCTAAAAGAATTAGCAATTCTTAGAGTTATCAAGTTTGAATATATATAT